>JAMXBB010000013.1:315127-396458 GCA_024138015.1 Lumnitzera littorea
ATATAATAAGTATATACATATATATATAGCATATAACATATATTATATATATAGTGTACCGAAAATATATATAGATATATATATGTATGTATAAATTGTGAAGGACATCAATACTAAGAAAATGAAAAATAATAAAAATAATAACGGTCATAAAAATAATAATAATTATAATAAAGATAAAAATCTTTAAATGGGAAAATATGCTCAAAATAATAAAAATATCGAAAATTAATATTTTATGATTTTTAAACTAAAATAATAATTTTAGTGATATGTTTATATCACAATTTACATTGCAAGTCACAACGTTCAAAACAGACCTCGCTACGAGAAAATACGCTCGAAAATGATCAAAATAGACTATAAGTTCATAATGATCCGAGCTAAAACGAAAAAGTTCCAAAATACATAAAGAAAATCTCGTAACTTACAAATATGATAAAATAGTTACTATTAACCCCATTGAGTATAATAAACCCTATACACATTATACTTAAGTTATAATTAGGGAAACTAGATAAACTACAATAGACTTTTAGTTAACTAAGGAGTCTGACTTTACATAATACTTATAAGTGTTATTATATTTTAGGTGTTCAATATCGAGATCTGGAAACCCCAAAGGTTTGGAGAATGAGCAATAATTCAGGTGAGGGAGTTCTAATGACCTGCTACTTGCTTGTATGTGTTACTTGTATGATGTTTTGTTGCTTGTATGTTTGAATGACTATTCTGCTTGTATGCCATTATCTGTATGATCATTTTTCTTTTAAATTGATGAATATAAATATCTAACCCAAATAACCGATTCTATTCGTCGCATGTCTATGACCTAGTAAATGTATGGATGGAGAATGCTAGCCTTGCAAAATGTTAAAAAAGATATTTTTGGAAAAAGGTTTTTTTAATCTTAAACGTATTTTGTATGAATTTGATAAGGGCTGTAGTGCCAAAAATGGTATGTTATCGTTAAGGCAAAGCTAGCATGGGTTTTCTACTTGATAACAAGAGGACTCGCTTTATTTTACCTATAAGGCCTTGGTTAATTTTGGTTTGCGAGATGGACTCACAAATTTGGTTGATTTTGGCTTACGAGATAGACTTGCAAGTTGTACCCGAAGGGCCTTGGAGGGTGGATAGTCCTAGAATGGAATCCCTCTATTTGAATTGAAATCTTTCTCGGCTAGGGTAATAGTCGAGTGAAGTCTAAGGGGTGAGGCTCCTAAGTAACCTCATGTGGGTAAGCTGAGGTACCCTGTGCGGGTAAGTACAGGGGATAATCGAAGTGTAGACGACGTAATTCTACACCTTCCATAGTTCCGGACTCCTATGGATGTGTTGCTTGCATTCATCGCGCCTGCATTCATTTTGTATGTAGATAGCTTGCTTACATGTGTGATAATAATGTGTGATAACTTACTTAAACGGTGGTGATGAGGAACGAACTCACTGAGCTGTTATATGTTCACTCCCTCATAGTTTCTTTTGCAGGTCTACTTACATTGGAATTGGTTAGGATAAGTCTCGAGTGCCGAGTGTGAGATAAATATATGTATCTTAGTATTAGGAATAGCTAAGTACTCCTTAGATGATACATAAGCAACCTTTGTTGATAATTTAATTTTTCTTGTATTTCTTTTATAATATTGATATATCCTATCTTATTATTTGGTAGGGAATACCGATTCTTTGCGGTTCTGAGTAATTATAGGATATCGGACACCCATAGTTATTTATATTTATATTTTACAGTAAATTATTTACTTAAAAATCAGTAACCTTAGTAATTAATCATTCAGAGTCATGCAATCTCTAACTTGCAAGGTGGTTTTCATATCATGGGTGAACGCATGTTATGAAAATTTTAGGTACTCCTACTAGGCCCCCTTTAGGGTCATGATAATTCCCAATGAGATGGACAACTTGGTTTTACAATCGAGATAGCTGAGGTTCGTAATTTAAGCATTCTAATGGTCTTGTTGAAAAACATTAGACCATAAAAAGTGGAATTACTTGATTTTGCGACTGAGGATGACTAAATTTCAAAATCCGTAGGAAACAACGACGCTTAAAAAGCAAGAGCTTCATTTGAGAAAAGCCGAGGATTCTGGATGAATAAACAAATCTCCTAAAATAAGGATTACTTGCCTTCCCGATTAAGAGAATCCAAGGTCCATTTTCTAAGGGTTCATTAAAACTTCTAGAATAACATTTGTTCTCAATAAGTTAGATTCTTTGATTTTAGTATCAAGCATAACCAGATTTAGAATCCGAAGCATAACGAAAACTCCTAAATGCAAGGATCACTCGGCTTTTTCCTAGAGAATGTCAAGATCCATCACCTAATTCATAAAAAGTTTTAGATGAATCCTAGCTACGCAGACAAAGAGTTACCTAATTTAACAATTTGAAAATGCAAAGTTCCTATCTCCAAGTGCACCACGGCTCCCAAATAGCATACGCTTCTTTCTAGAATAACGAATGCTCACATCGGATGACTTAAGTCCCCAACTAGATAGACAACTTGGTTTTACTATCGAGATAGCTAAGGTTCATAATTTAAGGATTCTAATGAACTTATTGAAACACGTTAGACCATAAAATGTCAGATTACTTGATTCAGCGACTGAAGATGACTAAATTTCTAAATCCGAAGAAACAATGACGCTTAAAAAGCAAGTGCTTCATTTGGGAACAGCTAAGGATTCTGGATGATTAAACAAATCTTCCAAAATAAGGATTACTTGCCTTCACGATTGAGAGTAGCTAGGGTCCGTTTTCTGAGGGTTCATCAGAACATTTGGAATAACGTTTGTTCTCAATAGGATATATACGTTTATTTCAGTATCAGGCATAACCAGATTTCGAAACTGAAGCATAACGAAAATGCCAAAAAGCAAGGTTTGCTCGGCTTCTTCCTTGACAATGTCAAGTTCCATCATCTTATTCATAAAATGTTGGAGAAGAATCATTGCTATGCAGACAAAGGATTACCTAATTTAATGAATTGGAAAATTTAAAGTTCCAATCCCTAAGAGTACCGTGGCTCCCAAATAACATATTCTTCATTTTAGAGTAACAAATTCTCATGTCGGATGACCTACGTTCCCAACAAGATGGACAAATTGGTTTTACTATCGAGATAGCCGAGGTTCATTGTTTAAGGATTCTAATGAACTTGTTGAAAAACATTAGACCATAAAATGTTGAATTACTTGATTTTGCAACTGTGGATGACTAAATTTCGAAATCCGTAGGAAACAACGATGCTTAAAAGGCAAGAGCTTCTTTTAAAAAAAGCCGAGGATTCTAGATGAAGCTGGAGTCCGTTTTTTGAAGGATCATCAGAACATCTGGAATAACATTTGTTCTTAATAAGTTAGATTCTTTGATTTTAGTATCAAGCATAACCAAATTTCGAATCCAAAGCATAACGAAAACTCCTAAAAGCATGGATCACTCGGCCTCTTCCTTGAGAATGTCAAGATCTGTCACCTAATTCATAAAAAGTTTTAGAAGAATCCTAGCTACGTAGACAAAGGATCACCTGATTTAACGATTTGAAAATACAAAGTTCCTATCTCCATGTACACCGCGGCACCCAAACAGCATATGCTTCTTTCTAAAATAACGAATGCTCACATAGAAGGACCAACGTTTCGAACAAGATGGACAACTTGGTTTTACAATCAAGATAGTCGAGGTTCATTATTTAAGGATTTTAATGGTCTTGTTAAAAAAAATTAGACCATAAAAAGTCGAATTACTTGATTTTGCGACTGAGGATGACTAAATTTCCAAATCCGAAGGAAACAACAACGCTTAAAAAGCAAGAGCTTCATTCGAGAAAAGCCGAGGATTCTAGATGAATAAACAAATCTCCTAAAATAAGGATTACATGCCTTCCCAATTGAGAGAAGCCAAGGTCCGTTTTCTAAGGGTTCATCGGAACTTCTAGAATAACATTTATTCTCAGTAAGTTAGATTCTTTGATTTCAGTATGAAGCATAACCAGATTTCGAATCCAAAGCATAACGAAAACTCCTTGAAAGCAAGGATCACTCAGCTTCTTCCTTGAGAATATCAACATCCATCACCTTATTCATAAAATGTTTTAGAAGAATCCTAGCTATGCAGACAAAGGATTACCTTATTTAACAATTTGAAAATGCAATGTTCCTATCTCCAAGTGCACCGCGGCTCCCAAAAAGCATATGCTTCTTTGTTGAATAACGAATGCTCACGTCGGATGACCTACGTTCCCAATAAGATGGACAACTTGGTTTTACTATTAAGATAGCTGAAGTTCGTAATTTAAGGTTCTAATGAACATATTAAAAAACATTAGACCATAAAATGTCAAATTACATGATTCTGCGACTGAGGATGACTAAATTTCCAAATTTGCAGGAAACACCGACACTTAAAAAGCAAGTGCTTCTTTTGGGAAAAGCTAAGGATTTTGGATGAATTAACATATCTCTTAAAATAAGGATTACCTACCTTCACGATTGAGAGTAGCTAGGGTCCATTTTCTGAGAGTTTATCAGACCATCTGGAATAACATTTGTTCTCAATAAGATGGCTTCTTTTATTTCAGTATCAAGCATAACAAGATTTCAAAACCGAACCATAACGAAAAGTGCTAAAAGTAAGGATCAATCGGCTTCTTCCTTAAGAATGCCGAGATCCGTCATCTTATTCATAAAAAGTTTTGGAAGAATCCTTGCTACGTAGACAAAAGATTACCCGATTTATCAATTTAGAAAATTCAAAGTTCCAATCCCTAAGACCACCGTAACTCCCAAATAGCATATGCTTCGTTCTAGAGTAACGAATGCTCACGTTGGATGACCTACGTTCCTAATAATATGGACAACTTGGTTTTACTATAGAGATAGCCGAGGTTCGAAATTTAATGATTCTAATGAACTTGTAGAAAAACGTTAGACGATAAAAATTCGAATTACTTGATTCTACGACTAAGGATGACTAAATTTCAAAATCCGCAGGAAACAACGATGCTTAAAAAGCAAGAGCTTCTTTCGAGAAAAGCCGAGGATTCTATATAAATAAACAAATCTCCCAAAATAAAGATTACATGCGTTCACGATTGAGAGTTGCCAGGGTCCTTCTTCTAAGGGTTCATCGGAACTTCTGGAATAACATATGTTCTTAGTAAGTTGGATTCTTTGATTTTATTATCAAGCATAACTAGATTTCGAATCCGAAGCATAATGAAAACTCCTAAAAGTAAAGATCACTTGGCTTCTTCCATGAAAATGTCAAGATCCATCACCTAATTCATAAAAAGTTTTAGAAGAATCCTAGCTATGCAGATAAAGGATTACCTGATTTAACGTTTTGAAAATGCAAAGTTCCTATCATCAAGTGCACCGTGGAACCCAAATAGAATATGCTTCTTTCTATAATAACGAATACTCCTATCGGATGACCTATGTTGCCAATAAGATGGACAACTTGGTTTTACTATCGAGATAGCCGAGGTTCATAATTTAAGGATTCAATTGAACTTGTTGAAAAACGTTAGATCATAAAAAGTTGAATTACTTAATTCTACAACTGAGGATGACCAAATTTCCAAATCTGCAGGAAACAACGACACTTTAAAAGCAAGAGCTTCTTTCAAGAAAAGCCAAGGATTCTGGATGAATAAATAAATCTCCTAAAATAAGGATTATTTGCCTTCACGATTGAGAGTAGCGAGGGTCCGTTTTTTGAGGGTTCATCGGAACATCAGGAATAATATTTGTTCTCAATAAGATGGATTCTTTGATTTCAGTATCAAGCATAACCAGATTTCGAAACCGAAGCCTAACGAAAAGTCCTAAAAGTAAGGATCAATTTGCTTCTTCCTCGAGAACGTCAAGATCCGTCATCTTATTCATAAAAAGTTTTAAAAGAATCTTAGCTACGTAGACAAAGGTTTACTAGATTTAAGGATTTAGAAAAAGCAAAGTACATATCCCCGTAAGCACCGCGGCTCCTAAATAGCATACGCTTCATTCTCGCATAACGAATGCTCATGTCGGACGACCTACGTTCCTATCAAGATGGACAACTTGGTTTTACTATCGAGATAGCCGAAGTTCGTAGTTTAAGGATTCTAATTAACTTATTGAAAAACGTTAGACCATAAAAAGTTGGATTACTTGATTCTACGACTGAGGATGACTAAATTTCCAAATCCACCACAAATAAGGACGCCTTAAAAGCAAGAGCTTCTTTCAAGAAAAGTTGAGGATTCTAGATGAATAAATAGATCTCCTAAAATAAGGATTACTTGCCTTCACAATTAAGACTAGCCAGGGTCCGTTTTCTAAGGGTTGATCGGAACATTAAGAATAATATTTGGTCTCAATAAGATGGATTCTTTGATTTCAGTATTAAGCATAACCAGATTGCGAAACCAAAGCATAACAAGAACTCTTAAAAACATGGATCATTCGGCTTCTTCTTTGAGAATGTCAGGATTCATCATCTTATTCATAAAATGTTTTAGAACAATCCTTGCTATGTAGATAAAGGATTACCTGATTTATCGATTTGAAAAATTCAAAAGTTCCAATCACCAAGAGTACCGTAGCTCCCAAATAGCATATGCTTCGTTTTAGAGTAACGAATGCTCACGTTGGATGAACTACATTCCCAACAACATGGAGAACTTGGTTTTACTATCAGGATAGCCGAGGTTCGTAATTTAAGCATTCTAATGAACTTGTTGAAAAACGTTAGACCATAAAAAGTCGAATTACTTGATTCTGCGACTGAGGATGACTAAATTTCCAAATCTACAGGAAACAACAACACTTTAAAAGCAAGAGCTTCTTTCGAGAAAAGCCGAGGGTTCTGGATGAATAAACAAATCTAGTAAAATAAGGATTAGTTGCCTTTACGATTGGGTGTAGCCAAGGTCCGTTTTTTAAGGATTCATCGGACCATCTGGAATAACATTTGTTCTTAATAAGATAGATTCTTTCATTTCAGTATCGGGCATAACCAGATTTCGAAATCGAAGCATAACGAAAAGTCCTAAAAGTAAGGATCAATGGGCTTCTTCCTTAAGAATGTCAAGATCCTTCACTTATTCATAAAAAGTTTTAGAAGAATCCTAGCTACGCAGACAAAGGATTACCTAATTTAAGGATTTAGAAAATGCAAAGTACCTATCTCCATAAGCACAGCAGCTCCCAAATAGCATACGCTTCTTTCTAGTATAACGAATGCTCACGTCGGACGACCTACATTCCCAACAGGATGGACAACTTGGTTTTACTATCGAGATAGTTGAGGTTCGTAGTTTAAGGATTCTAATGAGCTTGTTGAAAAACGTTAGACCATAAAAAGTCGAATTCTTGATTCTGCGATAGAGGATGACTAAATTTCCAAATCCGCAGGAAATAAGGACGCCTTAAAAGCAACAACTTCTTCGAGAAAAGCCAAGGATTCTAGATGAATAAAGAGATCTCCTAAAATAAGGATTACTTGCCTTCACGATTGAGACTAGCCAGGGTCCGTTTTTTGAGGGTTCATCGGAACATCAGGAATAATATTTGGTCTCAATAAGATGGATTATTTGATTTCAGTATTAAGCATAACTAGATTGTGAAACCAAAGCATAATAAGAACTCCTCAAAACAAGGATCATTCAGCTTCTTTTTAAAGAATGTCAAGATCCGTCATCTTATTCATAAAATGTTTTAGAAGAATCTTTGCTATGCAGATAAAGGATTACCTAATTTATCGATTTGGAAAATTCAAAGTTCCTATCACTAAGAGCACCGCAGCTCCAAAATAGCATATGCTTCATTCTAGAGTAACGAATGCTTACGTTGGATGAACTACGTTCCCAACAAGATAGAGAACTTGGTTTTACTATCGTGATAGCCAAGGTTAGTAATTTAAGGATTTTAATGAATTTGTTGAAAATCGTTAGACCATAAAAATTCGAATTACTTAATTTTGCGACTGAGGATGACTAAATTTCCAAATCCGCAGGAAACAACGTCGCTTAAAAAGCAAGAGCTTCTTTCAAGAAAAACCGAGAATTCTAGATGAATAAACAAATATCCTAAAATAAAGATTAACTGCCTTCACGATTGAGAGTAGCTAAGGTCCATTTTCTGAAGGTTCCCCGGAACATCTGGAATAACATTTGTTCTCAATATGACGGATTCTTTGATTTCAGTATCAAGCATAACCAGATTTCGAAACCGAAGCCTAACGAAAAGTCCTAAAAGTAAGGATCAATTTGCTTCTTCCTTGAGAACGTCAATATCCGTCATCTTATTCATAAAAAGTTTTAAAAGAATCTTAGCTATGCAGACAAAGGATTACTAGATTTAAGGATTACTAGATTTAAAGATTTAGAAAAAGCAAAGTACCTATCCCCATAAGCACCGTAGCTCCTAAATAGCATACGCTTCTTTCTAGCATAACGAATGCTCACGTCGGACGACCTATGTTCCCAACAAGATGGACAACTTGGTTTACTATCGAGATAGTTGAGGTTCGTAGTTTAAGGATTCTAATGAACTTGTTGAAAAACGTTAGACCATAAAAAGTTGAATTACTTAATTCTACAATAGAGGATGACTAAATTTCCAAATCTGCAGGAAATAAGGACGCCATAAAAGCAAGGGCTTCTTTCGAGAAAAGCCGAGGATTCTGGATGAATAAACAGATCTCCTAAAATAAGGATTACTTGCCTTTACGGTTGAGACTAACTAGGGTCTGTTTTTTGAGGGAACATCAGGAATAATATTTGGTCTTAATAAGATGGATTCTTTGATTTCAGTATTAAGCATAACCAGATTATGAAACCAAAGCATAACGAGAAGTCCTAAGAAAAAAGGATCATTCGGTTTCTTCTTTGAGAATGTCAAGATCCGTCATCTTATTCATAAAATGTTTTAGAAGAATCCTTGCTACGCAGACAAAGGATTACCTGATTTAACGATTTAGAAAATTCAAAGTTCCAATCACCAAGAGCACCACGGCTCCCAAATAGCATATGCTTCGTTCTAGAGTAACAAATGCTCACGTTGGATGAACTACGTTCCCAACAACACGGAGAACTTGGTTTTACTATCAAGATAGCCGAGGTTTGTAATTAAAGGATTCTAATGAACTTGTTGAAAAACGTTAGACCATAAAAAGTCGAATTACTTGATTCTGCGACTAAGGATGACTAAATTTCCAAATATGCAGGAAACAACGACGCTTTAAATGCAACAGCTTCTTTTGAGAAACGCTGAGGATTTTGAATGAATAAACAAATCACCTAAAATAAGGATTACTTGCCTTCCTGATTGAGAGTAGCCAGGGCACATTTTCTGAGGGTTTATCGGAATATCTGGAATAACATTTGTTCTCAATAATTTGGATTCTTTCATTTCAGTATCAAGCATAACCTGATTTTTAAACCAAAGCATAACGAAAATTCCTAAATGTTAGGATCACTCAGCTTATCCTTTAAGAATGTCAAGATCCATCTTCTTATTCATAAAAAGTTTTAAAAGACTCCTAGCTATGTAGATAAAGGATTACTTGATTTAACGATTTGAAAAAGCAAAGTTCCTATCTCCAGGTGCACCGCGGCACCCAAATAGCATATGGTTCTTTCTAAAGTAACGAATGCTCACATCGAATGACCAACGTTCCCAAGAAGATGAACAACTTGGTTTTACAATCGAGATAGCCGAGGTTCATATTTTGACCATTCTAATGGTCTTGTTGAAAAACATTAGACCATAAAAGGTGGAATTACTTGATTCTGCGACTAAGGATGAGTAAATTTCAAAATCCGCAGGAAACAACGACGCTTAAAATGTAAGAGCTTCTTTTGAGAAATGCTGAGGATTCTGGATGAATAAACAAATCTCCTAAAATAAGGATTACTTCCCTTCCTAATTGAGAGAAGCCAGGATCCGTTTTCTAAAGGTTGATCGAAACTTCTGGAATAACATTTCTTCTCAGTAAGTTGGATCCTTTGATTTTCATATCAAGCACAACCAGATTTAGAATCGGAAGCATAACGAAAACTCCTAAATGCAAGGATTAATCGGCTTCTTCCTAGAGAATGTCAAGATTGATTACTTAATTCCTAAAAAGTTATAGAAGAATGCTAGCTACGCAGACAAAGGATTACCTAATTTAACGATTTGAAAATGCAAAGTTCCTATCTCCAAGTGCGCTGCGGCTCCCATATGGCATATGCTTCTTTCTAGAACAACGAATGCTCACGTCAAATGACCTACATTCCCAACAAGATGGACAACTTGGTTTTACTATCGAGATAGTCGAGGTTCATAGTTTAAGGATTCTAATGAACTTGTTGAAAAACGTTAGACCATAAAAAGTCGAATTACTGGATTCTACGACTGAAGATGACTAAATTTCCAAATCCGCAGGAAACAACGACGGTTTAAAAGCAAAAGCTTCTTTTGAGAAAAGTCGAGGGTTTTGAATGAATAAACAAATCTACTAAAATAAGGATTACTTGCCTTCACGATTGAATGTAGCCATGGTTTGTTTTCTAAGGATTCATCAAACCATCTAGAATAACATTTGTTCTTAATAAGATGGATTCTTTGATTTGAGTATCAAGCATAGCTAGATTTTGAAATCGAAGCATAACGAAAAGTCCTAAAAGTAAGGATCAATCGGCTTCTTCCTTAAGAATGTCAAGATCCGTTATCTTATTCATAAGAAGTTTTAGAAGACTTCTAGCTACGTAGACAAAGGATTACTTGATTTAATGATTTGAAAATGCAAAGTTCATATCTCTAAGTGCACCGTAACACCTAAATAACATATGCTTCTTTGTAGAATAACGAATGCTCACATCAAATGACCAACGTTCCTAACAAGATGGACAACTTAGTTTTACAATCGAGATAGCCAAGGTTCATAATTTGAGGATTCTAATGATCTTCTTGAAAAACATTAGACCATAAAAAGTCGAATTACTTGATTCTACGACTGAGGATGACTAAATTTCATAATCCATAGGAAACAACGACGCTTAAAAAGCATGTGCTTCATTTGAGAAAAGCCGAGGATTCTAGATGAATAAATAAATAAGGATTACTTGCCTTCCTGATTGAGAGAAGCTAGGGTCCTTTTTTCTGAGGGTTTATCGGAACTTTTGGAATAACATTTGTTCTCAGTAAGTTGGATTCTTTGATTTTAGTATCAAGCATAACTAGATTTAGAATTCGAAGCATAACGAAAAATCTTAACAGCAACGAGCACTCGACTTCTTCCTAAAGAATGTCAAGATCCGTCACTTAATTCATAAAAAGTTTTAGATGAATCCTAGCTACGCAAACAAAGGGTTACCTAATTTAATGATTTGAAAATGCAAAGTTCCTATCTCGAAGTGCACCGTGGCTCTCAAATAGCATATGCTTCTTTCTAGAATAACGAAGCTCACATGGGATGACCTACGTTCCCAAAAAGATGGACAACTTGGTTTTACTATCGAGATAGCCAAGGTTCATAATTTAAGGATTCTAATGAACTTGTTGTAAGACGTTAAACCATAAAATGTCAAATTACTTGATTCTATGACTGAGGATGACTAAATTTCCAAATCCGTAGGAAACAACGACACTTAAAAAAGAAAGAGCTTCTTTCGAGAAAAGTCAAGAATTCTAGAAGAATAAACTAATCTCCTAAAATAAGGATTACTTACAATCACGATTGAGAGTAGCCAGGGTCCGTTTTCTTAGCGTTCATTGAACCCTTTAGAATAACATTTGTTCTCAATAAGAAGGATTCTTTGATTTCAATATCAAGCATAACCAGATTTCGAAACCAAAGCATAACGAAAACTCCTAAAAGTAAGGATCAATCGGCTTATTCCTTGAGAATGTCAAGATTCGTCATTTTACTCTTAAAAAGTTTTTGAAAAATCTTAGCTATGCAGACAAAGGATTACCTGATTTAACAATTTAGAAAGTGCAAAGTACCTATCCCCATAAGCACCGCGGCTCCCAAATAGCATACACTTCTTTCTAGAATAACAAATGCTCACGTCGATTGACCTACGTTCCCAACAACATCAATAACTTGGTTTTACAATCGAGATAGCCGAGGTTCGTAGTTTAAGGATTCTAATGAAGTTATTGAAAAACGTTAGACCATAAAAATTTGAATTACTTGATTCTGCGACTAAGGATGACTACATTTCAAAATCCACAGGAAACAATGACGCTTAAGAAGCAAGAGCTTCTTCCGAGAGAAGCTGAGGATTCTAGATGAATAAATAAATCTCTTAAAATAAGGATTACTTGCCTTCACGATCGAGAGTAGCCAGGGTCCGTTTTCTGAGGGTTCCCCGAAACATCAAGAATAACATCTGTTCTCAATATGATGGATTTTTTTATTTCAGTACCAAGCATAACCAGATTTCGAAACCAAAGCATAATGAAAACTCCTAAAAACGAGGATCACTTGACTTTCTCTTTGAGAATGTTATGATCCGCCATCTTACTCATGAAAACTTTTAGAAGAATCTTAGCTACGAAGATAAAGGATTATCTAATTAAACGATTTGGAAAATGCAAAGTTCCTAACCCCAAGAGCACTGTAGCTCCCAAATAGCATATGCCCCTTTCTATAAGAACGAATGCTCACGTCGGATGACCTACGTTCCCAACAAGATGGGCAACTTGGTTTTACTGTCGTGATAGCCAAGGTTAGTAATTTAAGGATTTTAATGAATTTGTTGAAAATCGTTAGACCATAAAAAGTCGAATTACTTAATTCTGTGATTGAGGATGACTAAATTTCCAAATCCGCAGGAAACAACGTCGCTTAAAAAGCAAGAGCTTCTTTCAAGAAAAACCGAGAATTCTAGATGAATAAACAAATATCCTAAAATAAAGATTAATTGCCTTCACGATTAAGAGTAGCTAAGGTCCATTTTCTGAAGGTTCCCCGGAACACCTGGAATAACATTTGTTCTCAATATGACGGATTCTTTGATTTCAGTATCAAGCATAACCAGATTTCGAAACCGAAGCATAATGAAAACTCCTAAAAACGAGGATCACTTGACTTTTTCTTTGAGAATGTTATGATCCGCCATCTTATTCATGAAAACTTTTAGAAGAATCTTAGCTACGAAGATAAAGGATTATCTAATTAAACGATTTGGAAAATGCAAAGTTCCTATCCCCAAGAGCATTGTGGCTCCCAAATGGCATATGCCCCTTTCTATAAGAACGAATGCTCATGTCGGATGACCTACGTTCCCAACAAGATGGGCAACTTGGTTTTACTATCGTGATAGCCAAGGTTAGTAATTTAAGGATTTTAATGAATTTGTTGAAAATCGTTAGACCATAAAAAGTCGAATTACTTAATTTTGCGACTGAGGATGACTAAATTTCCAAATCCGCAGGAAACAATGTAGCTTAAAAAGCAAGAGCTTCTTTCAAGAAAAACCGAGAATTCTAGATGAATAAACAAATATCCTAAAATAAAGATTAACTGCCTTCACGATTGAGAGTAGCTAAGGTCCATTTTCTGAAGGTTCCCCGGAACATCTGGAATAACATTTGTTCTCAATATGACGGATTCTTTGATTTCAGTATCAAGCATAACCAGATTCCGAAACCGAAGCATAATGAAAACTCCTAAAAACTAGGATCACTTGACTTCTTCTTTGAGAATGTTAAGATCCGTCATCTTATTCATGGAATGTTTTAGAAGAATCTTAGCTACATAGATAAAGGATTACCTAATTAAATGATTTGGAAAATGCAAAGTTCCTATCCCCAAGCGCACTGTGGCTCCTAAATAGCATATGCCCCTTTCTATACTAACGAATGCTCACGTCGGATGACCTACGTTCCCAATAAGATGGATAACTTGGTTTTACTATCATGATAGCCAAGGTTCTTAATTTAAGGATTCTAAATAATTTGTTGAAAATCGTTACACCATAAAAAGTCGAATTACTTGATTCCGTGACTAAGGATGACTAAATTTCCAAATTCACAGGAAACAATGTCGTTTAGAAAGCTAGAGCTTCTTTCAAGAAAAATTGAGAATTCTGGATGAATAAACAAATATCCTAAAATAAAGATTAATTGCCTTCACGATTTAGAGTAGCCAAGGTCTGTTTTCTGAGGGTTCCCCGGAACATCTGGAATAACATTTGTTCTCAATATGATGGATTCTTTGATTTCAGTACCAAGCACAACCAGATTTCAAAACTGAAGCATAATGAAAACTCCAAAAAATAATGATCACTTGACTTCTTCTTTGAGAATGTTAAGATCCGTCATCTTATTCATGAAAAGTTTTAGAAGAATCTTAGCTACGCAGATAAAGGATTACCTAATTAAATGATTTGGAAAATGCAAAGTTCCTATCCCCAAGAGCACTGTGGCTCCCAAATAGCATATGCCCCTTTCTATACGAACGAATGCTCATGTCGGATGACCTACGTTCCCAACAAGATGGGCAACTTGGTTTTACTATCGTGATAGTCAAGGTTCGTAATTTAAGGATTCTAATGAACTTGTTGAAAATCGTTAGACCATAAAAAGTCGAATTACTTGATTCTGTGATTAAGGATGACTAAATTTCCAAATTCGCGGGAAACAACGTCGCTTAAAAAGCAAGAGCTTCATTCAAGAAAAACCGAGAATTCTAGATGAATAAACAAATATCTTAAAATAAAGATTAATTTCCTTCACGATTGAGAGTAGCTAAGGTCTATTTTCTGAGGGTTCCCCGGAACATCTGGAATAACATTTGTTCTCAATATGATGGATTCTTTGATTTCAGTACCAAGCATAACCAGATTTCAAAACCGAAGCATAATGAAATCTCCTAAAAACTAGGATCACTTGACTTTTTCTTTGAGAATGTTATCATCCGTCATCTTATTCATGAAAAGTTTTAGAAGAATCTTAGCTACATAGATAAAGGATTACCTAATTAAACGATTTGGAAAATGCAAAGTTCCTATCCCCAAGAGCACTGCGGCTCCCAAATAACATATGCCCCTTTCTATAAGAACGAATGCTCACGTCGAATGACCTACATTCCTAATAAGATGGCCAACTTGGTTTTACTATCATGATAGCCAAGGTTCATAATTTAAGGATTCTAATGAACTTGTTGAAAAACGATAGACCATAAAAAGTCGAATTATATGATTCTGCGACTAAGGATGACTAAATTTCCAAATCCGCAGGAAACAACGTCGGTTAAAAAGCAAGAGCTTCTTTCAAGAAAAACCGAGAATTCTAGATGAATAAACAAATATCCTAAAATAAAGATTAATTGCCTTCACGATTGAGAGTAGCCAAGGTCCGTTTTCTGAAGGTTCCCCGGAACACCTGGAATAACATTTGTTCTCAATATGACGGATTCTTTGATTTCAGTATCAAGCATAACCAGATTCCGAAACCGAAGCATAATGAAAACTCCTAAAAACAGGGCTTACTTGACCTCTTCTTTGAGAATGTTAAGATCCGTCATCTTATTCATGAATAGTTTTAGAAGAATCTTAGCTACGCAGATAAAGGATTGCCTAATTAAACGATTTGGAAAATGCAAAGTTCCTATCTCCAAGAGCACTGTAGCTCCTAAATAGCATATGCCCCTTTCTATACTAACGAATGCTCATGTCGGACGACCTACATTCCGAATAAGATGGGCAACATAGTTTTACTATCTTGATGGCCAAGGTTCGTAATTTAAGGATTCTAATGAGTTTGTTGGTAATCGTTAGACCATAAAAAGTCGAATTACTTGATTCTGCGACTAAGGATGACTAAATTTCAAAATTCGTAGGAAACAATGACGCTTAAGAAGCAAGAGCTTCTTTCGAGAGAAGCTAAAGATTCTAGATGAATAAACAAATATCTTAAAATAAAGATTACTTGCCTTCATGATTGAGAGTAGCCAAGGTCCATTTTCTGAGGGTTCTCCGGAACATTTGGAATAACATTTGTTCTCAATATGATGGATTCTTTGATTTCAGTACCAAGCACAACCAGATTTCGATACCAAAGCATAATGAAAACTCCTAAAAACAAGGATCACTTGACTTCTTCTTTGAGAATGTTAAGATCCGTCATCTTATTCATGGAAAGTTTTAGAAGAATCTTAGCTACACAGATAAACGATTACCTAATTAAATGATTTGGAAAATGCAAAGTTCCTATCCCCAAGAACACTGTGGCTCCTAAATAGCATATGCCCCTTTCTATACTAACGAATGCTCACGTCAGATGACCTACATTCCCAATATGATGGATAACTTGGTTTTATTATCATGATAGCCAAGGTTCGTAATTTAAGGATTCTAAATAATTTGTTGAAAATCGTTACACCATAAAAAGTCGAATTACTTGATTCTGTGACTAAGGATGGCTAAATTTCCAAATCCGCAGGAAACAATGTCGTTTAGAAAGCTAGAGCTTCTTTTAAGAAAAACCGAGAATTCTAGATGAATAAACAAATATCCTAAAATAAAGATTACTTGCCTTCACGATTGAGAGTAGCTAAGGTCCGTTTTCTGAGGGTTCCCCGGAACATCTGGAATAACATTTGTTCTCAATATGATGGATTCTTTGATTTCAGTACCAAGCATAACCAGATTTCGAAACCGAAGCATAATGAAAACTCCTAAAAACAAAGATCACTTGACTTCTTCTTTGAGAATGTTAAGGTTCGTCATCTTATTCATGAAAAGTTTTAGAAGAATCTTAGCTATGTAGATAAAGGATTACTTGATTTAACGATTTGGAAAATGCAAAGTTCCTACCCCAAGTACACTACAGCTCCTAAAAGTAAGGATCAATCGGCTTATTCCTTAAGAATGTTAAGGTCCGTCATCTTATTCATAAAAAGTCTTAGAAGAATCCTAGCTACATAGACAAAGGATTACCTGATTTAACGATTTTAAAATGCAAAGTTCTTATCTCCAAGTGCACTGCTGCACCCAAATAGCATATGGCTCTTTTTAGAATAACGAATGCTCATATCGAATGACCAATGTTCCCAACAAGATATACAACTTGGTTTTACTATTGAGATAGCTGAGGTTCGTACTTTAAGGAATCTAATGAACTTGTTGAAAACCGTTAGACCATAAAAACTCGAATTACTTGATTCTGCGACTGAGGATGACTAAATTCCAAAATCCGTAGGAAACAACGACGCTTAAGAAGCAAGAGCTTCTTTCAAGAGAAGCTAAGGATTCTGGATGAATAAAAAAATCTCCTAAAATAAGGATTAGTTGCCTTCACGATTGAGAGTAGCCAGGGTTTGTTTCTTGAGGGTTTATTGGACCATTTGGAATAACATTTGTTCTTAATAGCATAGATTCTTTGATTTTAGTATCAAGCATAACCAGATTTCGAAACTGAAGCATAACGAAAACACCTAAAAGCTAGGATCACTCGATTTCATCCTTGAGAATGTCAAGATCCGTCATCTTATCCATAAAAAGTCTTAGAAGTATCCTAGCTATGAAGGCAAGAGATTACCCGATTTAACGATTTGGAAAATGTAAAGTACTTATCCCCATGAGCAAAGTAGCTCCCAAATAGCATATGCTTCTTTCTAGAGTAACGAATGCTCACGTCGGATGACCTACATTCCCAACAAGATGGACAAATTGGTTTTACTATCGAAATAGCCGAAGTTCGTAATTTAAGGATTCTAATTAACATGTTGAAAAACATAAGACCATAAAATGTCGAATTACTTGATTCTGCAAATGAGGATGACTAAATTTCCACCTCCGAAGGAAACAACGACGCTTAAAAAGGAAGAGCTTCTTTCGACAAAAGCCGAGAATCCTGGATGGATAAATAAATCTCCTAAAATAAGGATTGCTTGCCTTCCCAATTGAGAGTAGCCAGGGTTCGTTTTCTGAGGGTTCATTGGACCATTTGGAATAACATTTGCTCTCAATAAGATGGATTCTTTGATTTCAGTATCATGCATAACTAGATTTCGAAACCGAAGCATAACGAAAACTGCTAAAAGCAAGGATCGCTCGACTTCTTCCTTGAGAATATCAAGATCCGTTATCTTATTCATGAAAAGTTGTAGAAGAATCATTGCTATGCAGACAAAGGATTACTTGATTTAACGATTTGGAAAATTTAAAGTTCCAATCCCCAAGAGCACCGTGGCTCCCAAATAACATATGCTTCCTTTTAGAGTAACGAATGCTCACATCGGATGTCCTACGTTCCTAATAAGATGGACAACTTGGTTTTACTATCGAGATAGTCGAGGTTCATAATTTAAGTATTCTAATAACTTGTTGAAAAACGTTAGACCATAAAAAGTCGAATCACTTGATTCTGCAACTGAGGATGACTGAATTTCCAAATCCGCAGAAAAAACAATGATGCTTAAAATGCTAGAGCTTCTTTCAATAGAAGCCGAGGATTCTGGATAAATAAAAAAATATTTTAAAATACGGATTACTTGCCATCCCGATTGAGAGTAGCTAAGGCCCGTTTTCTGAGGGTATATCGGACCATTTGGAATAACATTTGTTCTCAATAGAATGGATTCTTTGATTTTAGTATCAAGCATAACCGGATTTCAAAACCGAAGCATAACGAAAACTCCTAAAAGTAAGGATCACTCGGTTTCTTCCTTGAGAATGTCAAGATTCGTCATCTTATCCATAAAAAGTCTTAGAAGAATCCTAACTATGAAGGCAAGGGATTACCCGATTTAACGATTTGGAAAATGCAAAGTACTTATCCCTAAGAGCAAAGCGACTCCTAAACAGCATATGCTTCTTTCTAGAGTAACGAATGCTCACGTCGGATGACCTATATTCCCAACAAGATGGACAAGTTGGTTTTACTATCGAGATAGCCGAGGTTCGTAATTTAAGGATTCTAATTAATATGTTGAAAAACATTAGACCATAAAATGTCGAATTACTTGATTCTGTGACTGAGGATGACTAAATTTCCAAATCCGAAGGAAACAACGACGCTTAAAAAGGAAGAGCTTCTTTTGACAAAAGTCGAGAATTCTAGATGAATAAATAAATCTCCTAAAATAAGGATTGCTTGCCTTCCCAATTGAGAGTAGCCAGGGTTCGTTCTCTGAGGGTTCATTGGACCATTTGGAATAACATTTGTTCTCAATAGGATGGATTCTTTGATTTCAGTGTCATGCACAACCAGATTTCGAAATCGAGGCATAATGAAAACTGCTAAAAGCAAGGATCACTCGGCTTCTTCCTTGAGAATATCAAGATCCGTCATCTTATTCATAAAAAGCTGTAGAAGAATCATTGCTATTCAGAAAAAGGATTACCTGATTTAAATATTTGGAAAATTGAAAGTTCCAATCCCCAAGAGCACCGTGGCTCCCAAATAACATATGCTTCATTTTAGAGTAATGAATGCTCGCATCGGATAGCCTAAGTTCCTAATACGATGGATAACTTGGTTTTACTATCGAGATAGTCGAGGTTCGTAATTTAAGTATTCTAATGAACTTGTTGAAAAACGTTAGACCATAAAAAGTCGAATCACTTGATTCTGCGACTGAGGATGACTAAATTTCCAAATCCGCAGAAAAAACAATGTTGCTTAAAATGCTAGAGCTTCTTTCAAGAGAAGCCGAGGATTCTGGATGAATAAACAAATATTTTAAAATACGGATTACTTGCCATCCCAATTGAGAGTAGCCAAGGTCCATTTTCTGAGGGTATATCAGACCATTTGGAATAACATTTGTTCTTAATAGAATGGATTCTTTGATTTTAGTAGCAAGGATAATCGGATTTCGAAACTGAAGCATAACGAAAACTCCTAAAAGCAAGGATCACTTGGTTTCTTCCTTAAGAATATCATTATCCGTCATCTTATCCATAAAAAGTCTTAGAAGAATCCTAGCTATGAAGGCAAGGGATTACTCGATTTAAGGATTTGGAAAATGCAAAGTACCTATCCCTAAGAGCAAAGCAGCTCCTAAACAGCATATGTTTCTTTCTAGAGTAACAAATGCTCACGTCGGATGACCTACATTCCCAACAAGATGGACAAGTTGGTTTTACTATCGAGATAGCCGAGGTTCGTAATTTAAGGATTCTAATTAACATGTTGAAAAACATTAGACCATAAAATGTCGAATTACTTGATTCTGTGACTGAGGATGACTAAATTTCCAAATCCGAAGGAAACAACAACGCTTAGAAAGGTAGAGCTTCTTTCGACAAAAGTCGAGAATTCTGGATGAATAAATAAATCTCCTAAAATAAGGATTGCTTACTTTCCCAATTAAGAGTAGCTTGGGTTCGTTTTTTGAGGGTTCATTGGACCATTTTGAATAACATTTGTTCTAAATAGGATAGATTCTTTGATTTGAGTATCATGCATAACCAAATTTCGAAACCGAAGCATAACAAAAACTGCTAAAAGCAAGGATCACTCGGCTTCTTCCTTGAGAATATCAAGATCTGTTATCTTATTCATGAAAAGTTGTTGAAGAATCATTGCTATGCAGACAAAGGATTACTTGATTTAACGATTTGGAAAATTTAAAGTTCCAATCCCCAAGAGCATCGTGGCTCCCAAATAACATATGCTTCATTTTAGAGTAACGAATGCTCACATCGGATGGCCTACGTTCCTAATAAGATGGACAACATGGTTTTACTATCGAGATTGTCGAGGTTCGTAATTTAAGTATTATAATGAACTTGTTGAAAAATGTTAGACCATAAAAAGTTGAATCACTTGATTCTGCAACTGAGGATGACTAAATTTCCAAATCCGCAGAAAAAACAATGATGCTTAAAATGCTAGAGCTTCTTTCAAGAAAAGCCGAGGATTCTAGATGAATAAACAAATATTTTAAAGTACGGATTACTTGTCATCCCGATTGAGAGTAGCCAAGGTCCGTTTTCTGAGGGTATATCGGACCATTTGGAATAACAATTTTTCTTAATGGAATGGATTCTTTGATTTTAGTATCAAGCATAACCGGATTTCGAAACCGAAGCATAATGAAAACTCCTAAAAGCAAGGATCACTTGGTTTCTTCCTTGAGAATGTCAAGATCCGTCATTTTATCCATAAAAAGTCCTAGAAGAATCCTAGCTATGAAGGCAAGGGATTACCCGATTTAACGATTTGGAAAATGCAAAATACCTATCCCTAAGAGCAAAGCGGCTCCGAAACAGCATATGCTTCTTTCTAGAGTAACGAATGCTCACGTCGGATGACCTACATTCCCAACAGGATGGACAAGTTGGTTTTACTATCGAGATAGCCGAGGTTCATAATTTAAGGATTCTAATTAACCTGTTGAAAAACATTAGACCATAAAATGACGAATTACTTGATTCTGCGATTGAGGATGACTAGATTACCAAATCTGAAGGATACAATGACGCTTAAAAAGGAAGAGCTTCTTTCGACAAAAGCCGAGAATTCTAGATGAATAAATAAATCTCCTAAAATAAGGATTGTTTGCCTTCCCAATTGAGAGTAGCCAGGGTTCGTTTTCTGAGCGTTCATTGGACCATTTGGAATAACATTTGTTCCAAATAGGATAGATTCTTTGATTTCAGTATCATGTATAACCAGATTTCGAAACCGAAGCATAACGAAAATTGCTAAAAGTAAGGATCACTCGGCTTCTTCCTTGAGAATATCAAGATCCGTTGTCTTATTCATAAAAAGTTGTAGAAGAATCATTGCTATGCAAACAAAGGATTACCTGATTTAACGATTTGAAAAATTTAAAGTTCCAATCCCCAAGAGCACCGTGGCTCCTAAACAACATATGCTTCATTTTAGAGTAACGAATGCTCACATCGGATGGCCTACATTCCTAATAAGACGAACAACTTGGTTTTACTATCGAGATTGTCGAGGTTCGTAATTTAAGTATTCTAATGAACTTGTTGAAAAACATTAGACCATAAAATGTTGAATCACATGATTTTGCGACTAAGGATGACTAAATTTCCAAATCCGCAGAAAAAACAATGTTGCTTAAAATGCTAGAGCTTCTTTCAAGAAAAGCCGAGGACTCTGGATGAATAAACAAATATTTTAAAATACGGATTACTTGCCATCCCAATTAAGAGTAGCCAAGGTCCGTTTTCTGAGGGTATATCGGACCATTTGGAATAACATTTGTTCTCAATGGAATGGATTCTTTGATTTTAGTATCAAGCATAACCGGATTTCAAAACCGAAGCATAATGAAAACTCCTAAAAGCAAGGATCACTCGGTTTCTTCCTTGAGAATGTCAAGATCAGTCATCTTATCCATAAAAAGTCTTAGAAGAATCCTAGCTATGAAGGTAAGGGATTACCCGATTTAACGATTTGGAAAATGCAAAGTACCTATCCCTAAGAGCAAAGCGGCTCCTAAACAGTATATGCTTCTTTCTAGAGTAACGAATGCTGACGTCGAATGACCTACATTCTTAACAAGATGGACAAGTTGGTTTTACTATCGAGATAGCCGAGGTTCATAATTTAAGGATTCTAATTAACATGTTGAAAAACATTAGACCATAAAATAACGAATTACTTGATTCTGCTACTGAAGATGACTAGATTGCTAAATCCGAAGGAAACAACGACGCTTAAAAAGGAAGAGCTTCTTTCGACAAAAGCCGAGAATTCTAGATGAATAAATAAATCTCCTAAAATAAGGATTGCTTGCCTTCCCAATTGAGAGTAGCTAGGGTTCGTTTTCTGAGGGTTCATTAGACCATTTGGAATAACATTTGTTCTCAATAGGATGGATTCTTTGATTTCAGTATCATGCATAACCAGATTTTAAAATCGAAGCATAACGAAAACTGCTAAAAGCAAGGATCACTCGGCTTCTTCCTTGAGAATATCAAGATCCGTCATCTTATTCTTAAAAAGTTGTAGAAGAATCATTGCTATGCAGACAAAGGATTACCTGATTTAATGATTTGAAAAATTTAAAGTTCCAATCCCCAAGAGCACCGTGGCTCCCAAATAACATATGCTTCATTTTAGAGTAACGAATGCTCACATCGGATGGCCTACGTTCCTAATAAGATGGACAACTTGGTTTTACTATCGAGATTGTCGAGGTTCGTAATTTAAGTATTCTAATGAACTTGTTGAAAAATGTTAGACCATAAAAAGTCGAATCACTTGATTCTGCGACTGAGGATGATTAAATTTCCAAATCCGCAGGAAACAACGACGCTTAAAAAGCAAGAGCATCTTTCGGGGAAAGCCAAGGATTTTGGATGAATAATCAAATCTCCTAAAATAAAGATTACTTGGCTTTATGATTGAGAGTTGCTAGGGTCCGTTTTCTCAGGGTTCATCGGAACATCTGGAATAACATTTGCTCTCAATAAGATGGATTCTTTGACTTCACCATCAAGCATAACCAGATTTCAAAAACGAAGCATAACGAAAACTCTAAAAAACAAGGATCACTCGGCTTCTTCTTTGAGAATGTCAAGATCCGTCATCTTATTCATAAAAAGTTTTAAAAGAATCTTAGCTATGTAGACAAAGGATTACCTAATTTAACAATTTGGAAAATTCTACGTTCCAATCCCCAAAAGCACCGCAACTCCCAAATAGCATATGATTCTTTCTAGAGTAACGAATGCTCACGTTAGATGACCTACGTTCCTAACAAGATGGACAACTTGGTTTTACTATCGAGGTAGCGGAGGTTTGTAATTTAAGGATTCTAACGAACTTGTTGAAATACATTAGGCCATAAAAAGTTGAATTACTTGATTCTGTGACTGAGGATGACCAAATTTCAAAATCTACCGAAAACAACCATGCATAAAAAGTAAGAGCATCTTTCGAGAAAAGCCAAGGATTCTGGATGAATAAACCAAGCTCCTAAAATGAGGTTTACTTGCCTTTACGATTGAGAGTACCTAAGGTTAGTTTTATGATGGTTCATCGGAACATCTCGAATAACATTTGTTCTTAATAAGATGGATTCATTGACTTCAGTATTAAGCATAACCAGATTTCGAAAACGAGCATAACAAAAACTCCAAAAAACAAGGATCACTCGGCTTCATCTTTGAGAATGTCAAGATCCGTCATCATATTCATAAAATGTTTTAGAAGAATCCTAGCTATGAAAGATGCAATGTACCTATCCCCAAGAGCACCGCGGGTCCAAAATTGCATATGCTTCTTTCTAAAGTAACGAATGCTCACGTCGGATGACCTACGTTCCCAATAAGATGGACAACTTAGATTTACTACCGATATAGCCAAGGTTCGTAATTTAAGTATTCTAATGAACTTGTTGAAAGACATTAGACCATAAAAAGTCGAATTACTCGATTCTGCGACTGAGGATGACTAATTTCCAAATCCATAGGAAACAACGATGCTTTAAAAGCAACAACTTTTTTCAAGAAAAGCCGAGGATTCTAGATAAATAAACAAATCTCCTAAAATATGGATTAATTTGCCTTCACGATTGAGAGTAGCCAGGGTCCGTTTTCTGAAGGTTCATTGAAACATCTTGAATAAAATTTGTTCTCAATAGGATGGATTCTTTGATTTCAGTATCAAGCATAACTAGATTTCGAAACCCAAGCATATCGAAAACTCCCAAAAGTAAAGATCAGTTGGCTTATTCCTTGAGAATGTCAGGATCTGTCATCTTATTCATAAGAAGTTTTAGAAGAATCCTAGCTACATAGATAAAGGATTACCTAATTTAACGATTTGAAATTGCAAAGTTCCTATCTCCAAGTACACCGCGGCACCTAAATAGCATATGGTTCTTTTTAGAATAACGAATGCTCACATCGAATCACCAACGTTCCCAACAAGATGGACAACTTGGTTTTACAATCGAGATAGCCGAGGTTCGTAATGGTCTTGTTGAAAAACATTAGACCATAAAAAGTCAAATTACTTGATTCTACGACTGAGGATGTCTAAATTTCTAAATATGTAGGAAACAATGACGCTTAAAAAGCAAGTGCTTCATTCGAGAAAAGCTGAGGATTTTGGATGAATAAACGAATATTCTAAAATAAGGATTACTTGCCTTCCCGATTGAGAGAAGCCAAGGTCCATTTTCTGAGGGTTCATCGGAACTTCTAGAATAACATTTGTTCTCAATAAGTTGGATTCTTTGATTTTAGTATCAAGCATAACCAGATTTAGAATCCGAAGCATAATGCAAACTCCTAAAAGCAAGGATCACTCGGCTTCTTCCTAGAGAATGTCAAGATCCGTCACCTAATTCATAAAAAGTTTTAGATGAATCCTAGTTACGCAAACAAAGGGTTACCTAATTTAATAATTTGAAAATACAAAGTTCTTATGTCCAAATGCACCACGGCTCCCAAATAGCATATGCTTCTTTCTAGAATAACGAATGCTCACATCAGATGGCCTACGTTCCCAACAAGATGGACAACTTGGTTTTACTATCAAGATAGTAGAGGATCCTAATTTTAGGATTCTAATGAACTTATTGAAAAACGTTAGACCATAAAAATTCGAATTACTTGATTCTGTGACTGAGGATGACTAAATTTCCAAATCTGTATGAAACAACGACGCTTAAAAAGTAAGTGCATCTTTCGAGAAAAGCCGAGGATTCCGGATGAATAAATAAAGCACGTAAAATGAGGTTTACTTGCCTTCACGAATGAGAGTACCTAAGGTTCATTTTCTGATGGTTCATCGGAACATCTCGAATAACATTTGTTCTTAATAAAATGGATTATTTGACTTCAGTATCAAGCATAACCAGATTTCGAAAACAAAGCATAATGAAAACTCCAAAAAACAAGGATTACTCAGCTTCTTCCTTAAGAATATCAAGATCCGTTATCTTATTCATAAAAAGTTTTAGAAGAATCCTAGCTACGAAGACAAACAATTACCTGATTTAACGATTTGGAAAATGCAATGTACTTATCCCCAAGAGCATCGCAGGTCTAAAATTGCATATGCTTCTTTCTAAAGTAACGAATGCGCACGTCGGATGACCTATGTTCCCGACAAGATAGATAACTTGGTTTTACTATCGAAGTAGTTGAGGTTCGTAATTTAACGATGCTAATGAACTTATTGAAAAACGTTAGACCATAAAAAGTCGAATTAGTTGATTCTGCGATTGAGGATGACTAAATCTCTAAATCCGAAGGAAACAACGACACTTAAAAAGAAAGAGCTTCTTTCGAGAAAAGCCGAGGATTCTGGATGAATAAACAAATCTCCTAAAATAATGATTACTTGCCTTCACAATTAAGAGTAGCCAGGTTCCGTTTTTTGAGGGTTGATCGAAATATCTGGAATAACATTTGTTCTCAATAGGATAGATTCTTCGATTTCAGTATCAAGCATAACCAGATTTTGAAACCAAAGCATAATGAAAACTCTTAAATGCAAGGATCACCCGGCGTCTTCCTTGAGAATGTCATAATCGGTCATCTTATCCATAAAAAGTCTTAGATGAATCTTAGCTACGAAGACAATGGATTACTTGATTTAATGATTTGGAAAATGCAAAGTACCTATCCCCAAGAGCACCACAGCTCCCAAATAGCATATGCTTCTTTCTAGAGTAACAAATGCTTATGTCGGATGACCTATATTCCCAACATGATGGACAGCTTGGATTTTACTATCGAAATAGCCGAGGTTCATAATTTAATGATTCCAATGAACTTGTTGAAAAACCTTAGACCATAAAAAGTCGAATTACCTGATTCTACGATTGAGGATGACTAAATTTCAAAATCCGCAGGAAACAACGACGCTTAAGAAACAAGAGCTTCATCCGAGAGAACATGAGGATTCTAGATGAATAAACAAATCTCCTAAAATAAGGATTACTTGCTTTCACAATTGAGAGTAGCTAGGGTCCATTTTCTGAGGGTTCATCGGACCATCTGGAATAACATTTTCTCTCAATAGGATGAATTCTGTGATTTTATAATCAAGCATAACCAGATTTCAAAACCGAAGCATAACAAAAAATCCTAAAAGCAAGGATCACTAGGCTTCTTCCTTAAGAATGTCATGATCCGTCATCTTATCCATAAAAAGTCTTAGAAGAATCCTAGCTACGCAGACAAAGGATTACCTGATTTAACGATTTGGAAATTGCAAAGTTCCTATCCCCAAGTACACCGTGACTCCTAAATAACATATGCTTCCTTTTAGGATAACGAATGCTCATGTCGAATGACCTACATTCCCAACAAGATGGACAACTTAGTTTTACTATCGAGATAGCCAAGGTTCGTAATTTAAGGATTCTAATGAACTTGTTGAAAAACGTTAGACCATAAAAAAAGTCAAATTACTTGATTTTAGGACTGAGGTTGATTAAACTTCTAAATCTGTAGGAAATAATGACGCTTAAAAAGCAAGAGCATCTATCAAGAAAAGTCGAGGGTTCTAGATGTATAAACAAATCTCCTAAAATAAGATTTACTTGCCTTCACAATTGAGAGTACCCAGGGTCCGTTTTTTAAGGTTTCATCGAAACATCTTGAATAACATTTGTTCTCAATAAGATAGATCCTTTGATTTCAGTATCAAGAATAACCAGATCTCGAAATCAAAGCATAACGAAAACTCCTAAAACCAAGGATCACTCGGCTTCTTCCTTGGGAATGTCAAGATCTGTCATCTTATTCATAAAATGTTTTAGAAGAATCCTTGCTACGTAAACAAAGGGTTACCTAATTTAACGATTTGGAAAATTCAAAGTTCCATTCACTAAGAGCACCGTAGCTCCCAAATAGCATATGCTTCGTTTTAGAGAAAGGAATGCTTACGTTAGATGAACTACATTCCCAACAAGATGGACAACTTCGTTTTACTATCAAGATAGCCGAGGTTCGTAATTTAAGGATTCTAATGAACTTGTTAAAAAACGTTAGACCATAAAAAGCCGAATTACTTGATTCTGCGACTAAGGATGACTAAATTTCAAAATGCACAGGAAATAACGACGCTTAAAAAGCAAGAGTATCTTTCGAGAAAAGCCGAGGATTCTGGATGAATAATACTTACCTTTACGATTGAGAATAGCTAGGGTCCGTTTTTTTAGGGTTCATCGAAACATCTGGAATATCATTTGTTCTCAATAAGATGGATTCTTTGATTTCAGTATCAAGCATAACCAGATTCCGAAAACGAAGCATAACAAAAACTCCAAAAATAAAGGATCACTAGGCTTCTTCTTCGAGAATGTCAAGATCCGTCAACTTATTCGTAAAATGTTTTAGAAGAATCCTAGCTACTTAGAAAAAGGATTACCTGATTTAACGATTTGGAAAATTCAACATTTCAATCCCCAAGAGCATCGCAACTCCCAAATAGCATATGCTTCTTTCTAAAGGAACGAATACTCACGATGGATGACCTATGTGCCCAACAAGATGGACAACTTGGTTTTACTATGGAGATAGTCGAGGTTCGTAATTTAAGTATTCGAATGAACTTGTTGAAAAACGTTAGATCATAAAAAGTCCAATTACTTGATTCTGCGAATAAGGATAGCTAATTTTCCAAATCTGCAGGAAACAACGACACTTTAAAAGGAAGAGCATCTTTCGAGAAAAGTCGAGGATTCTAGATGAATAATCAAATCTTCTAAAATAAGGATTACTTGGCTTCACGATTGAGAGTAGCCAGAGTTTGTTTTCTGAGGGTTCATCGGAACATCTGCAATAACATTTGTTCTTAATAAGATGGATTCTTTGACTTCACTATCAAGCATAAATAGATTTCGAAAATGAAGCATAACGAAAACTCCAAAAAACAAGGATCACTCAACTTCTTCTTTGAGAATGTCAAGATCTGTCATCTTATTCATAAAAATTTTTAGAAGAATCCTAGCAACATAGACAAAGGATTACCTCATTTAACGATTTGGAAAATTTCACGTTCTAATCCCCAAAAGCACAGTAGCTCCCAAATAGCATATGCTTCTTTCTGGAGTAACGAATGCTCACATTGGATGACCTACATTCCTAACAAGATGGACAACTTGGTTTTACTATCGAGATAGCGGAGGTTCGTAATTTAAGGATTCTAATGAATTTGTTCAAAAACGTTAGACCACAAAAAGTCGAATTACTTGATTCTGTGACTTAGGATGACTAAATTT
The DNA here is from genome assembly GCA_024138015.1 of Lumnitzera littorea. Taxonomy (NCBI): domain Eukaryota; kingdom Viridiplantae; phylum Streptophyta; class Magnoliopsida; order Myrtales; family Combretaceae; genus Lumnitzera; species Lumnitzera littorea. Next base: position 344,297 of record JAMXBB010000013.1, read on the forward strand.
CAAAATCTACAGGAAACAACGAAGCATAAAAAGCAAGAGCATCTTTTGAGAAAAGCCGAGGATTCTGGATGAATAAACAAATCTCCTAAAATAAGGATTACTTACCTTCACGATTGAGAGTACCCAGGGTCTATTTTCTAAGGGTTTATCGGACCATCTGGAATAACATTTCTTCTCATTTGGATGGATCCTGTGATTTTAGAATCAGGCATAACCAGATTTCAAAACCGAAGCATAACGAAAACTCTTAAAAGCAAGGATCACTAGGCTTCTTCCTTGAGAATGTTACGATCCGTCATCTTATCTATAAAATATCTTAGAAGAATACTAGCTACTCGAACAAAGGATTACCTGATTTAATGATTTGGAAATTGTAAAGTTCCTATCCCCAAGTGCACCGCGACTCCCAAATAGCATATGCTTCTCTCTTGGGAACGAATACTCACAATGGATGACCTACGTTCCCAACAAGATGGACAACTTGGTTTTACTATCGAGATAACCAAGGTTCGCAATTTAAGGATTCTAATGAACTTGTTGAAAAACGTTAGACCATAAAAAGTCGAATTACTTGATTCTAAGACTGAGGATGACTGAACTTCCAAATCTGCAGGAAACAATGACACTTAAAAAGCAAGAGCATCTATCGAGAAAAGTAGAGGATTCTGGATGAATAAACAAATCTCCTAAAATAAGGTTTACTTGCCTTTACGATTAAGAGTAGCCAGGGTCCGTTTTCTAAAGTTTCATCGGAACATCTTAAATAACATTTGTCCCTAACAAGATGGATTCTTTGATTACAGTATCAAGAATAACTAGATTTCGAAATTGAAGCATAACGAAAACTCCTAAAACCAAGGATCACTCGGCTTCTTCCTTGAGAATGTCAAGATCAATCATCTTATTCATAAAAAGTCTTAGAAGAATCCCATCTACGTAGACAAAGGATTACCTGATGTAACAATTGGAAAATGCAAAGTTACAATCCCCAAGTGCATCGTGGCTCCTAAGTATCATATGCTTCGTTCTAGACAAACGAATTCTCACGTTGGATGACCTACGTTCCCAACAAGATGGACAACTTGGTTTACTATCGAAAATACTAAGGTTCGTAATATAAGGATTCTAATGAACTTATTAAAAAACGTTAGACCATAAAAAGTCGAATTACTTGATTTTGCGACTGAAGATGACTAAATTTCAAAATTCACAGGAAACAACGACGCTTAAAAAGCAAGAGCATCTTTTGAGAAAAGCCGAAGATTCTGAATGAATAAACAAACCTCCTAAAATAAGGTTTACTTACCTTCACAATTGACAGTAGCTAGGGTCCGTTTTTTGAGGGTTCATCGAAACATTTGGAATATCATTTGTTCTCAATAAGATGGGTTCTTTGATTTCAATATTAAGCATAACTAGATTTCGAAAACAAAGTATAACGAAAACTCCAAAAAACAAGGATTACTAGGCTTCTTCTTTGAGAATGTGAAGATCCGTCAACTTATTCATAAAATGTTTTAAAGGAATCCTAGCTACGCAGACAAAGGATTACTTGATTTAACGATTTGGAAAATTCAATGTTCCAATACCCAAGAGCATCGCGGCTTCTAAATAGCATATGCTTCTTTCTAGATGAACGAATACTCACGTCGGATAACCAACGTGCCCAACAAGATGGATAACTTGCTTTTACTATGGAGATAGTCGAGGTTCGTAATTTAAGTATTCGAATGAACTTATTGAAAAATGTTAGATCATAAAAAGTCTAATTACTTGATTCTGCAAGTAAGGATGGCTAATTTTCCAAATCCGTAAGAAGCAATGACACTTTAAAAGCGTGAGCATCTTTCGAGAAAAGCCAAGGATTCTGGATGAATAATCAAATCTCCTAAAATAAGGATTACTTAGCTTCATAATCGAGAGTAGCCAGGGTCCGTCTTCTGAGCATTTATCGGAACATCTACAATAACATTTGTTCTCAATAAGATGGATTCTTTGACTTCACTATCAAGCATAACTAGATTTCGAAAAAGAAGCATAACGAAAACTCCATAAAACAAGGATCACTCGGTTTCTTCTTTGAGAATGTCAAGATCCGTCATCTTATTCATAAAAAGTTTTAGAAGAATCCTAGCTATGCAAACAAAGGATTACCTGATTTAATAATTTGGAAAATTCCACATTCCAATCCCCAAAAGCACCGCGGCTCCCAAATAGCATATGCTTCTTTCTAAAGTAACGAATACTTACATCAGATGACCTACATTCCCAATAAGATGGAGAACTTGGTTTTACTATTGAGATAGCGGAGGTTCGTAATTTAAGGATTATAATGAACTTGTTGAAAATTGTTAAACCATAAAAAGTCGAATTACTTGATTCTAGGGCTGAGGATGACTAAATTTCAAAATCTGAAGGAAACAATGATGCATAAAAAGCAAGAGCATCTTTCAAGAAAAGTCGACGATTCTAGATGAATAAACCAAGCTCCTAAAATGAGCTTTACTTACCTTCACGATTGAGAGTACTCAAGGTTTTTTTTTTTATGGTTCATCGGAACATCTCGAATAACATTTGTTCTCAATAAGATAGATTCTTTGATTTTAGTATCAAGCCAAGGATTTTGGATGAGTAAACAAATCTCCCAATATAAGGATTATTTGCCTTCACGATTGAGAGTAGCCAGGGTCTGTTTTCTGAGGTTTCATCCGAACATCTCCAATAACATTTGTTCTCAACAAGATGGATTCTTTGATTTCAGTATCAAGAATAACCAGATTTCGAAATAGTGGCATAACGAAAACTCCTAAAACTACGGATCACTCGGCTTCTTCCTTGAGAATGTCATGATCCGTCATCTTATCCATAAAAAGTCTTAAAAGAATCTTAGCTACATAGACAAAGGATTACCTGATTTAACGGTTTAGAAATTGCAAAGTTCCTATCCCCAAGTGCACTGCAACTCCCAAATAGCATATGCTTCTCTCTAAAGGAACGAATGCTCACGTCGGATGACCTACGTTCCCAACAACATGGATAACTTGGTTTTACTATCGAGATAGCCAAAGTTTGTAATTTAAGGATTCTAATGAACTTGTTGAAAAACGTTAGACCATAAAAAGTCGAATTACTTGATTCTAGGATTGAGGATGATTGAACTTCCAAATCTGCAGGAAACAAGGACACTTAAAAAGAAAGCGCATCTATCGAGAAAAGTTGAGGATTTTGGATGAATAAACAAATCTCCTAAAATAAGGTTTACTTGCCTTCACGATTGAGAGTAGCCAGGGTCCATTTTCTGAGGTTTCATTGGAACATCTCGAATAACATTTGTTCTCAACAAGATGGATTCTTTGATTTCAATATCAAGAATAACCAGATTTTGAAAATGAAGCATAACAAAAACTCCTAAAACCACGGATCACTCGGCTTCTTCCCTAAGAATGTCAAGATTCGATCTTATTCATAAAAAGCCTTAGAAGAATCCCAGTTACGCAGACAAAGCATTACCTAATGTAGCGATTTGGAAAATGCAAAGTTCTAATCCCCAAGTGCATCGCGACTCCTAAGTATGATATGCTTCGTTCTAGACAAACGAATTCTCACGTCGGATGACCTACGTTCCTAATAAAAAGTCTTAAAAGAATCTCAGCTGCACAGACAAAGGATTAACTGATTTAACGATTTAGAAATTGCAAAGTTCCTATCCCCAAGTGCACCGCAACTCCCAAATAGCATATGCTTCTCTCTAAAGGAACGAATGCTCACGTCGGATGACCTACGTTGCCAACAAGATGGATAACTTGGTTTTACTATCGAGAAAGCTGAGGTTCGTAATATAAGGATTCTAATGAACTTGTTGAAAAGCATTAGACTATAAAAAGTCGAATTACTTGATTCTGCGACTAAGGATGACTAAATTTCAAAATTCGCAGGAAACAATGATGCTTAAAAAGCAAGACCATCTTTCAAGAAAAGCCGAGGATTCTAGATGAACAAGCAAATCTCCTAAAATAAGGTTTACTTGCCTTCACAATTGAGAGTAGACAGGGTTCGTTTTCTGAGGGTTCATCGGAACATTTGGAATATAATTTATTTTCAATAAGATGGATTCTTTAATTTCAGTATCAAGCATAACCAGATTTCAAAAACGAAGTATAACTAAATCTCCGAAAAACAAGGATCACTAGGCTTTTTCTTTGAGAATGTCAAGATCTGTCAACTTATTCATAAAATGTTTTAGAAGAATCCTAGCTACGCAGACAAAGGATTACCTGATTTAATGATTTGGAAAATTCAACGTTTCAATACCCAAGAGCATCACGGCTCCTAAATAGCATATGCTTCTTTCTAGAGGAACAAATACTCATGTCGGATGACCTACGTGCCCAATAAGACGAACAACTTGGTTTTACTATGGAGATAATCGAGGTTCGTAATTTAAGTATTCTAATGAACTTATTGAAAAACGTTAGACCATAAAAAGTTGAATTACTTCATTCTGCGACTGTGGATGGCTAAATTTCCAAATCTGTAGGAAACAACAACACTTTAAAAGCAAGAGCATCTTTTGAGAAAAGCTGAGGATTCTAGATGAATAATTAAATCTCCTAAAATAAGGATTACTTAGCTTCACGATTGAGAGTAGCTAGGGTCCGTTTTCTGAGCGTTCATCGGAACATCTAGATTAACATTTGTTCTCAATAAGATGGATTCTTTGACTTCAATATCAAGCATAACCAGATTTCAAAAATGAAGCATAACGAAAACTCTAAAAAACAAGGATCACTCGGCTTCTTCTTTGAGAATGTCAAGATCCTTCATCTTATTCATAAAAAGTTTTAGAAGAATCTTAGCTACGCAAACAAAGGATTACCTGGTTTACGATTTGAAAAATTCCACATTCCAATCCCTAAAAGCACCGCGTCTCCCAAATAGCATATGCTTCTTTCTAGAGTAACGAATGCTCACATCGGATGACCTACATTCCCAACAAGATGGACAACTTGGTTTTACTATCGAGATAGTGGAGGTTCGTAATTTAAGGATTGTAATGAACTTGTTGAAAAATGTTAGACCATAAAAAGTCGAGTTACTTGATTCTATGACTGAGGATGACTAAATTTCAAAATCTGCAGGAAACAACGACGCATAAAAAGCAAGAGCATCTTTCGAGAAAAGCCGAGGATTCTGGATGAATAAACCAAGCTCTTAAAATGAGGTTTACTTACCTTCACGATTGAGAGTACCCAAGGTTCATTTTCTAATGGTTCATCAGAACATCTCGAATAACATTTGTTCTCACTAAGATGGATTCTTTGATTTCAGTATCATGCATAACCCGGTTTCGAAAATGAAGCATAGCGAAAACTCCAAAAAACAAGGATCACTCGGATTCATCTTTGAGAATATCAAGTTCTGTCATCTTATTCTTAAAATGTTTTAGAAGAATCCTAGCTACGAAGACAAACAATTACCTGGTTTAACGATTTGGAAATTGCAATGTACCTATCCCCAACAGCACCGTGGCTCTAAAATTGCATATGCTTCTTTCTAAAGTAACGAATGCTCACGTCGGATGACCTACGTTCCCAACAATATGGAAAACTTGGATTTACTACCGATATAGCCAAGGTTCGTAATTTAAGGATTCTAATGAACTTGTTGAAAGATGTTAGATCATAAAAAGTCAAATTACTCGATTCTGCGACTGTGGATTACTAAATTTCCAAATTCGCAAGAAAGAACAACGCTTTAAAAGCAACGGCTTTTTTCAAGAAAAGTCGAGGATTCTGGATGAATAATCAAATCTCCTAAAATAAAGATTACTTGCCTTCACGATTGAGAGTAGCCAAGGTTCGTTTTCTAAGCATTCATCAAAACTGTAAACCCCTAAAATTTTTAATCTAGCTTTTGAAATAGACTCAACTATGTTAGACAATTTAGGAGTTGATAAGGCAAATAAAAGTGAAAACCCTAAAAGAATTAATCAATCGGGTAAGAAACTTTTCTACCCTAAATGTATCTAAATGTTAAAGATTTCATTCAAAAGTGATAAAAACCCTAAAATAATAACCTTAAAGACATATGTGCACTAATTCATCATAATATACCCTAAAACTCTAATTGATATTATAACCCTCGTATTTTACCAAATCATTAGTAAAAGGTTAGAGATGACTTTCAATCATGCTTATATGTTTTGAATCCTTAAGTAGTCCTTTAGAAATTAAGATAATGAATCATAGATTCCATTTATCTCTTAAGTATATGATTAAGATAGTATTACATAAAGTTAAGGGTATAGTTAAAGATTAGGTTAAATGTAGTGAATCTTAATACCCTAATTAGTACTTTTCATACTAGTTACACAAAGTAGTTTACCAAATGACATATATAGGCATAAATACCTAAAATAAGACCTTATCATCTACTTTTACTAAACAATTCACCAAATACCTCATTTCCCTAATTTTTCCCTTAATTACTACATTATGTGTACAAAATTACATATACTTAAGGAAAGTTGACCAAGTCAACACATGTTGACTAAGGTCAAAGGGTTGACCAAGTCAACATATGTTGACTAAAGTCAACAATTTGAAAAGTTAACAAAAGACACTAAGAGATAAAGAAAATATCTTAACACTTAATGATGGATTTTCTTTTCTTTTCTTTTGATTTTTCTCTTCTTCTTTTTCTCCTTGATTGCCGTCTACATCTTCCTCTTCTAAACCCCACCATTTGCTTCCTTCCATTATGAAAACAAAACAAAAGGAATAAAACAAAAACCTCCCTCCATTGCCGTAAGCTTCTTCTTCCCCTTTCACTTTCAACACTTCTCTTTTTGTCTCCATAATTCCAACACAAACAAAGGTATGTACTTAAGTTACTTTATGTTGCTTTATATTATTCATTAGTTAGCTAATTAGGTAGATTAGACAAGTAGGCATGTGTTAAGTATGATCTTAAAGAAGAGGGCACAAAGTTTCCATCTTTAAGTGTAGAAATTTAGGAATCATGAAGAAGAAGAAAGGAAAACATGAACATGTGCTCATAAGAAGGTGTACATAAGGTAATCTTAAAAGAAGGGAAGCATGAGAATCTTTGTACATGGGTATTTACCATGTACATAACCTAAAATAAAACAAAACCTAACCATACATACTTATACTACACTAATTACACACTTAAAAACACAAAAGAATGGAATTAGGAAGCTTTTCTTAAGGAAAAGATTAGGCATACGAAATTTTATATAAAAATATGTATCTAACCGTATAGGTATATGAGTATGTATACACGTATAAATACGGTATAAGTCTAAGTATAGGTATAAGTATATATATGTATAAGGTATATGTACATAAGCATAAGGGAAGAAGTGAAATGTACATAAGACATGTACCTATGACATAAGCATGAGGTAAGGCTTATGTAATCAAATGATGAAGTAAGTGATGAGGTAAGCACATGATGACATAAGCAAGTGATAACATAAGCAATGACCTAAGTAAATGATGATGTAAGCGATGACATAAGCATAGATTATAAACTAAGAAAAGAAGAAGAGTGTATCATAATTAGGATCCTAAATTAGTAAACCTTAATACACATTCTAAATTGGATTATACTTAATTAAGTACATGAATTAATAATAGCAAAGTAAAAGCCTCTAAGTATAAGAAGTTAAGGATTAACTAACTCATTAAGTATAAGCAAAAGATATAAATATAAGTAATAAGAGCAATTAAGTTTTCATAGTTAAAATTTCTCTAAATTTAGTTCATATCATAAAACACGGGTTATAACGTCCAAAACGGACATTACCATGTGAATGTACGTCTAAAAACAATGAAAAACGACTATAAATTCATAAATATTGAAAATAGAATGAAAAAGTTATGTATGATTAGCAATTAGGTTTAATCGAATAAGGGCTGATAGTAATCTAAGCAGAATTAGGTAGATAGATATCTAGAACCATTAGTTGAGTCAACTACTTATTATCCCTATTATCTCGTAATGATCAGGTGATCCCGACCAGAGCGAGGATCTCCCAATCGGTTATTACGACTGGAGCAAGTCGTCATAGTCAAGTGAGTACTCCTGATGACTCTATACTTCTTTGTGCTTGTAGTTAGTGCACTTAAATTGAATATCAATAACTTGATGTATAGGGTTTCAGGATATGCGTGTACTTGATATTGATTGATTATTGTAAGAAATATTATTAAATACGATAATTAATGATTCAATGGTATGATTGATTTTTATATGATTTGGATGGTTTGCTGATATTGATTGATCGCCTCATAATCTGACCTAATTATATTTGGCTTATCTTAAATTAAAAGGGTCATGCATTATCCATGCATTGCACTTACTTATTCCGGCCGTCACTTCACGCGGAGATAAAGAGAGGCCTTGTAGGGGTTGTTTATATATATTAATGTGTTTTTGTATGGTGCACTTGTACAACATGACCTTACCTGAACCTACAGGCTTACTAGGTGATGAAGACGCCAACCGTATGGTTGAAGGTTGAGTCTGGAGATCTCCGTTGTAAGGTGTGAGTGTGGACTGCAAGGGCCACCTCACCACTAGGCCTAGGATTTTGTGTACTATTAGATGACTTAGAAATGGAAATATATTTTACGAAATATGATATTCAAAGTTATGGGTAAAAACCCAGGTGCTAAAGCCCGGTCATGATTGGTGCCAATGAATCTCCAACCCTTATCTTAGAAGGCGTTAAAATCCGATATTATATGCAGTACCGGTCAATTGCATATATTGTTTGGCATTTTGCGTGTGTATGCATTCATATAGTTGTAATAATTTGTTTAATAACTTGTTTGCCAGTATGGTATGGGGGATAGCTCACTAAGCGCCCCAATAGTCTTTCTTTTGCAGGTTTACATACGATGGGATTGGGATAAGTCTCGAGTATTAAGTGCAAGATGAAGATATGTACATTAGTGTTAGAATTAGTTGAGATCTTTATAGGTAATACATAAACACTCTTTGTAGAAAATATTCACATGTTACAATTTAATATAGTTTAATTCTTCCTGCAATTTTATAATGTTGGCATATCCTGTCCTATTATTTGGTAGGGGATACTGATTCTCTGCAGTTATGAGGAACTGTAGGATATCGGACATCCATAATTATTTATAATTATACACTATATCATGTTACAATAAATTAATTACTTGAAAATCATTAATCTTAGTGATTTATTATTTAGAGTCTTGCAATCTCTAACTTGCAAGACAGTTTTCATATCATGGGTGCACACATGTTATGAAAATTTTAGGTAATCCTACTAGGCCCCCTTTAGGGTCCTGACAGGAAGATCTAGAATAACATTTGTTCTCAATAAGATGGATTCTTTGACTTCACTATCAAGCATAACCATATTTCGAAAACGAAGTAAAACGAAAACTCCTAAAACCAAGGATCACTCGACTTCTTCCTTGAGAATGTCAAGATCCGTCATCTTATCCATAAAAAGTCTTAGAAGAATCCTAGCTATGAAGAGAAAGGATTACCTGATTTAACGATTTGGAAAATGCAAAGTACTTATCGCTAAGAGCACCACGGCTCCCAAATAGCATATGCTTCTTTCTCGAGTAACGAATGCTCACGTTGGATGACCTACGTTCCTAACAACATGGACAACTTGGTTTTACTATCAAAATAGCCAAGGTTCATTATTTAATGATTCTAATGACCTTGTTGAAAAATGTTAGACCATAAAAAGTCTAATTACTTGATTCTGCGACTGAGGATGACTAAATTTCCAAATCTGCAGGAAACAACGATGCTTAAAAAGCAAGAGCATCTTTTGACAAAAGCCGAGGATTTTGAATGAATAAACAAATCTCCTAAAATAAGGATTACTTGTCTTCACAATTGAGAGTCGCTAGGGTCTGTTTTCTGAGGCTTCATCAGACCATCTGGAATAACATTTGTTCTCAATAGGATGGATTCTTTGATTTCAGTATCAAGCATAACCCGATTTCGAAACCGAAGCATAATGAAAACTCCTAAAAGTAAGGATCACTCGGCTCCTTCCTTGAAAATGTCAAGATCCGTCATCTTATCCAAAAATAGTATAAGAAGAATCCTAGCTATGTAGACAAAGGATTACCTGATTTAACGATTTGGAAAATGCAAAGTTCCTATCCCCAAGTGCACCATGGCTCCTAAATAGCATATGCTTCTTTCTAGAATAATGAATGCTCACGTCGGATGACCTACGTTACCAACAAGATGGATAACATGGTTTTACTATCGAGATAGCAGAGGATCGTAATTTAAGGATTCTAATGAACTTGTTGAAAAACGTTAGACCATAAAAATTCAAGTTACTTGATTTTAGGACTGAGGAAGATTGAACTTCCAAATCCGCAAGAGACAACGACGCTTAAAAAGGAAGAGCATCTTTCGAGAAAAGCCAAGGATTCTCGATGAATAAACAAATCTCTTAAAATAAGGATTACTTGCCTTCATGATTGAGAGTAGCCAGGGTCCGTTTTCTGAGGCTTTATTGGACCATCTGGAATAACATTTGTTCTTAATAAGATGGATTCTTTGATTTTAACATCAAGCATAACCAGATTTCGAAACCAAAGCATAACGAAAACTCCTAAAAACTAGGATCACTCGTCTTCTTGTTTGAGAATATCAAGATCCGTCATCTTACTCATAAAAAGTTTTAGAAGAATCCTAGCTATGAAGACAAAGAATTACATGATTTAACGATTTGAAAAATGCAATGTCCCTATCCCGAAGAGCATCGCAGCTCCCAAATAGCACATGATTATTTCAATAGTAACGAATGCTCACGTTAGATGACCTACGTTCCCAACAAGATGGACAACTTGGTTTTACTATCGAAATAGCCGAGGTTCGTAATTTAATGATTCTAATACACTTGTTGAAAAACGTTAGACCATAAAAATTCGAATTAGTTGATTCTATGACTGAGGATGACTAAATTTCCAAATCCGAAGGAAACAACGATGTTTAAAAAGCAAGAGATTCTTTTGAGAAAAGCTGAGGATTCTTGATGAATAAACAAATCTGCTAAAATAATGATTACCTGCCTTCACGATTGAGAGTAGCCAGGTTCCGTTTTTTGAGGGTTGATCAAAACATCTAGAATAACATTTGTTCTCAATATGATGGATTCTTTGATTTCTGTATCAAGCTTAACCAGATTTCGAAACCGAAGCATAACGAAAACTCCTAAATGCAAGGATCATCTGGCTTCTTCCTTAAAAATGTCAAGATCCATCATCTTATCCATAAAAAGTCTTAGATGAATCTTAGCTACGAAGACAATGGATTACCTGATTTAATGATTTGGAAAATGCAAAGTACCTATCCCCAAGAGCATTGTGGCTCCCAAATAGCATAGTGGCTCCCAAATAGCATATGCTTCTTTCTAGAGTAATAAATGCTTACGTCGGATGGCTTAAGATCCCGACATGATGGACAACTTGGTTTTACTATCGAAATAATCGAAGTTCGTAATTTAATGATTCTAATGAACTTGTTGAAAAACCTTAAACCATAAAAAGTCGAATTACCTGATTCTGCAATTGAGGATGACTAAATTTCCAAATCGGCAGGAGACAACGATGCTTAAAAAGCAAGAGCATCTTTTAAGAAAAGCCAAGGATTCTAGATGAATAAACAAACCTCCGAAAATAAGGATTACTCACCTTCATGATTGAGAGTAGCCAGGGTCCGTTTTCTAAGGGTTCATCGGACCATCTGGAATAACATTTGTTCTTAATAGGATGGATTATGTGATTTTAGAATCAGGCATAACTAGATCTCGAAATTGAAGCATAACGAAAACTCCTAAAAGCAAGGATCACTAGGCTTCTTCCTTGAGAATGTCATGATTCATCATCTTATTCATAAAAAGTCTTAGAAGAATCCTAACTATGCAGACAAAGGATTATCTGATTTAACGATTTGGAAATTACAAAGTTCCTATCCCCAAGTTAACCGCGACTCCCAAATAGCATATGCTTCTTTTTAGAATAATGAATGCTCACGTTGGATGACCTACGTTCCAAATAAGATGGACAACTTGGTTTTACTATCGAGATAGCCGAGGTTCATAATTTAAGGATTCTAATGAACATGTTGAAAAATGTTAGACCATAAAAAGTCGAATTACTTGATTCTGGGACTGAAGATGACTGAACTTCCAAATCTACAAGAAACAATGACGCTTAAAAAGCAAGAGCAATTGGTCGAGAAAAGTCAAGGTTTTTGGATTAATAAACAAATCTCCTGAAATAAGATTTACTTGCCTTCACGATTAAGAGTAGCCAAGGTCCGTTCTCTACAGTTTCATCAGAACATCTCGAATAACATTTGTTCTCAATAAGATGGATTCTTTTATTTCACTATCAAGAATAGCCAAATTTCGAAATCGAAGCATAACGAAAACTCCTAAAACCAAGGTTTACTCGGCTTCTTTCTTGAGAATGTCAAGATCCATCATCTTATTCATAAAAAGTCTTAGAAGAATCCCAGCTACGCAAACAAAGGATTACCTGATGTAACGATTTGGAAAATGCAATGTTCCAATCCCTAAGTGCACCACGGTTCCTAAGTATCATATGCTTCATTCTAGCCAAACAAATTCTTACGTCGGATGACCTACGTTCCCAATAAGATGGACAACTTGGTTTTACTATCGATATAGCCGAGGCTCGTAATATAAGGATTCTAATGAACTTATTGAAAAACGTTAGACCATAAAAAGTCGAATTACTTGATTCTAAGACTGAGGATGACTAAATTTCCAAATCCACAGGAAACAACAACACTTAAAAAGCAAGAGCATCTTTCGAGAAAAGCCAAGGATTTTGGATGAACAAACAAATCTCCTAAAATAAGGTTTACTTGCCTTCAAGATTGAAAGTAGCCAGGGTTTGTTTTCTGAGGGTACATCGGAACATCTGGAATAACATTTATTCTCAATAAGATGGATTCTTTGATTTCAGTATCAAGCAAAACCAGGTTTAAAAAACGAAGCATAAAGAAAACTCCAAAAAGCAAGGATCACTCGACTTCTTCTTTAAGAATGTCAAGATCCATCAACTTATTCATAAAATGTTTTAGAAGAATCCTAGCTACGTAGACAAACGAATACCTGATTTAACGATTTGGAAAATTCAACGTTCCAATCCCTAAGAGCATCACAGCTCCCAAATAGCACATGCTTCTTTCTAGAGGAACGAATACTTACGTCGGATGAACTACGTACCCAATAAGATGGACAACTTGGTTTTACTATGGAGATAGTCGAGGTTTGTAATTTAAGTATTTTAATGAACTTGTTGAAAAATGTTAGACCATACAAAGTCGAATTGCTTGATTCTACGATTGAGGATGGCTAAATTTCCAAATCCACAGGAAACAATGACACTTTAAAAGCAAGAGTTTCTTTCGAGAAATGCTGAGGATTCTGGATGAATAATCAAATCCCCTAAAATAAGGATTACTTGCTTTCATGATTGAGAGTACCCATGGTTCGTTTTCTGGTGGTTCATCGGAACATCTCGAATAACATTTGTTCTTAATAGGATAGATTCTTTGATTTTAGTATTAAGCATAAATAGATTTCAAAAATGAAGCATAACGAAAACTCCGAAAAACAAGGATCACTCGGCTTCTTCTTTGAGAATGTCAAGATCCGTCAATTTATTCATAAAAAGTTTTAGAAGAATCCTAACAACGTAGAGAAATGATTACCTGATTTAACGATTTGGAAAATTCAACGTTCCAATCCCTAAGAGCACCGCGGTTGCCAAATAGCATATGCTTTTGCTTTGAATAACAAATGCTCACATTGGATGACCTATGTTCCCAACAAGATGGATAACTTGATTTTACTATCGAGAAAGCCGAGGTTAGTAATTTAAGGATTCTAATGAACTTGTTGAAAAATGATAGACCATGAAAAGTCGAATTACATGATTCTGCGACGGAGGATGACTAAATTTCCAAATCCGCAGAAAAAACAACAACACTTAAAAAGCAAGAGCTTCCTTCGAGAAAAGCTTAGGATTCTGGACAAATAAACAAATCCTCAAAAATATGGATTACTTGCCTTCACGATTGAGAGTAGCCAGGGTCCATTTTCTAAGAGTTCATCGGAACTCCTCGAATAACATTTGTTCTCAATAAGGTAGATTCTTTGATTTCAGTATCATGCATAACTAGATTTCGAAACCAAAGCATAACGAAAACTCATATAAGCAAGGATCACTCGGCTTCTTCCTTGAGAATGTCAAGATTCGTCATCATATTCATAAAAAGTATTTGAGGAATTCTAGCTATGTAGACAAAGGATTACCTGATTTAACGATTTGGGAAATGTAAAGTTCCTATCCCCAAGAGCACCGCGGCTCCCAAATAGCATATGCTTCCTTCTAGAATAACGAATGCTCACGTCGGATGACCTACGTTCCCAACAAGATGGACAACTTGGTTTTACTATCGAGATAGCCGAGGTTCGTAATTTAAGGATTCTAATGAACTTGTTGAAAAACGTTAATCCGTAAAAAGTTGAATTACTTGATTCTGCGAGTGAGAATGCCTAAATTTCCAAATTCACTGGAAACAACGACACTTTAAAAGCAAGAGCTTCTTTCGAGAAAAGTCGAGGATTTTAGATGAATAATCAAGTCTCCTAAAATAAGGATTACTTGGCTTCATGATTGAGAGTAGCTAGGGTCCGTTTTTTGAGGGTTCATCGGACCATCTGGAATAACATTTGTTCTCAATAAGATGGATTCTTTAACTTCAATATCAAGCATAACCAGATTTCGAAAACGAAGCATAACAAAAACTCCAAAAAACAAGGATCACTCGGCTTCTTCTTTGAGAATGTCAAGATCCGTCATCTTAATCATAAAAAGTTTTAGAAGAATCCTAGCTACGCAGACAAAGGATTACCTAATTTAACGATTTGGAAAATTCCACATTATAATCCTCAAAAGTACCGTAGCTCCCAAATAGCATATGCTTCTTTCGAGAGTAACGAATGCTCACGTTGGATGACCTATGTTCCCAACAAGATGGACAACTTGGTATTACTATAAAGATAGCGGAGGTTCGTAATTCAAGGATTCTAATGAACTTATTGCAAAACGTTAAACCAGAAAAAGCCGACTTACTTGATTTTGTAAGGGAGAATGCCTAAATTTCCAAATCCATAGGAAACAACGACACTTTAAAAGCAAGAGCTTCTATCGTGACAAGTCGAGGATTTTGGATAAATAAACAAATCTCCTAAAATAACGATTACATGACTTCACGATCGAAAGTAACCAAGGTCCATTTTCTGAGGGTTCATCGGAACATCTGGAATAACATTTGTTCTCAATAAGATAGATTCTTTGATTTCAGTATCAAGCATAACCAGATTTCAAAAACGAAGCACAACGAAAGCTCCAAAAAACAAGGATCACTCAACTTCTTCCTTGAGAATGTCAAGATCCGTCATCTCATTCATAAAATGTTTTAGAAGAATCCTAGCCATGCAGACAAAGGATTACCTGATTTAACGTTTTGGAAAATTCCACATTCCAATCCCCAAGAGCACCGCGGCTCCCAAATAGCATATGCTTCTTTCTAGAGGAACGAATTTTCACGTCGGATGGCCTACGTTCCCAACAAGATGGATAACTTAGTATTATTATCGAGATAGCTGAGGTTCATAATATAAGGATTCTAATGAACTTATTGAAAAACATTAGACCATAAAAAGTCAAATTACTTGATTCTGCGACTAAAGATGACTAAATTTCCAAATCCGCAGGAAACAACGATGATTAAAAGGCATGAGCATCTTTCGAGAAAAGCCGCGGATTCTAAATGAACAAACAAACTTTCCTTCATGATTGAGAGTAGCCAGGGTCCATTTTCTTAGGGTTAATTAGAACTTCTAGAATAACATTTGTTCCCAATAAGATGGATTCTTTGATTTCAGTATCAAGCATAACTAGATTTCGAAAACGAAGCATAACGAAAACTCCAAAAAACAAGGATCACTCGGCTTCTTCTTTGAGAATGTCAAGATCCGTCATCTTACTCATAAAAAGTTTTAGAAGAATCCTAACTACGTAGAGAAAAGATTACCTAAAATTCAACGTTCCAATCCCCAAGAGCATCGCAGTTGCCAAATAGCATATGCTTCTATTTAGAATAACGAATGCTCACATTGGATGACCTACGTTCCCAACAGGATGGACAACTTGGTTTTACTATCGAGAAAGCTGAGGTTCGTAATTTAAAGATTCTAATGAACTTGTTGAAAAACGTTAGACCATAAAAAGTCAAATTACTTGATTCTTGCACTAAGGATGACTAAATTTCCAAATTCGCAGGAAACAATGACACTTAAAAAGCAAGAGCATCTTTCGAGAAAAGCCGAGGATTCTGGATGAATAAACAAATCTCCTAAAATATGGTTTACTTGCCTTCACGATTGAGAGTAGCCGGGGTCCGTTTTTTGAGGGTTCAACAGAACATCTCAAATAACATTTGTTCTCAATAAGATGGATTCTTTGATTTCAGTATCAAGCATAACCAGATTTCAAAACCCAAGCATAACGAAAACACCTAAAAGCAAGGATCACTCGGCTTCTTCCTTGAGAATGTCAAGATTCGTCACCTTATTCATAAACAGTGTTAGAAGAATCCCAACTACTCAGACAAAGGATTACCAGATGTAACAATTTGGAAAATGCAATGTTCCAATCCTCAAGTGTACCGCGACTCCCAAGTATCATATGCTTCGTTCTAGACAAATGAATTCTCACGTTAGATGACCTACGTTCCCAACAAGATGGACAACTTGGTTTTACTATCGAGATAGTCGAGGTTCATAATTTAAGGATTCTATTGAACTTGTTGAAAAACGTTAGACCATGAAAAGTCGATTTACATGATTCTGTGATTGAGGATGACTAAATATCCAAGTCCGCAGGAAACAACGATGCTTAAAAAGTAAGAGCTTCTTTTGAGAAAAGTCGAGGATTCTGGATGAATAAACAAATCTCCTAAAATAAGGATTACTTGCCTTTACGATTGACAGTAGCCAGGGTCCGTTTTTTGAGGCTTCTTCAGACCATCTGGAATAACATTTGTTCTCAATAAGATGGATTCTTTGATTTCAATATCAAGCATAAACAGATTTCGAAAACGAAGCATCACGAAAACGCCTAAAAACAACATTTACTCGGCTTCTTCTTTGCAAATGTCAAGATCCATCATCTTATTCATAGAAAGTGTTAGAAGAATCCTAGCCACGCAAACAAAGGATTACCTAATTTAACGATTTGGAAAATGCAACATTCCTATCCCCAAGAGCACTGCGACTCCCAGATAGAATATGCTTCTTTCTAAAATAACGAATGCTCACATCGGATGAGCTACGATCCCAACAAGATGGACAACCCAGTTTTACTATCGAGATAGCTGAGGTTTGTAACTTAAGTATTCTAATGAACATGTTGAAAAACGGTAGACCATAAAAAGTTGAATTACTTGATTTTGCGACTGAGGATGACTAAATTTTCAAATCCGCAGGAAACAATGACACTTTAAAAGCAAGAGCTTCTTTCGAGAAAAGTCGAGGATTTTGGATGAATAAACAAATCACCTAAAATACAGATTGCTTACCTTCAGGATTTAGTGTAGCCAGGGTTCGTTTTCTGAGGGTTCATCGGACCATCTGGAATAACATTTGTTCTCAATAAGATGGATTCATTTATTTTAGTATCAAGCATAACTAGATTTCGAAACCGAAGCATAACAAAAACTCCTAAAACTAAGGATCACTTGGCTTCTTCCTTTAGAATGTCAAGATCCATCAGCCTATCCATAAAAAGTCTTAAAAGAATCCTAGCTACGAAGACAATAGATTACCTGATTTAACGATTTGGAAAATGTAATGTTCCTATCCCCAAGAGAATCGTGGCTCCCATAGAGCATATGCTTTTTTCTAGAATAACGAATGCTCACATCGGATGACTTATGTTCCTAATAAGATGGACAACTCATTTTTACTATCGAGATAGCCGAGGTTTGTAATTTAAGGATTCTATTGAACTTGTTGGAAAACGTTAGACCATAAAAAGTTGAATTACTTGATTTTGCGACTGAGGATGACTAAATGTCTAAATCCGCAGGAAACAACAACGCTTTAAAAGCAAGAGCTTCTTTTGAGAATAGCCTAGGAATCTAGATGAATAAACAAATCCCCAAAAATGAATTACTTGCCTTCACGATTAAGAGTAGTCAGGGTTTGTTTTCTGAGGGTTCATAAGAACATCTTGAATAATATTTGTTCTCAATAAGATGGATTCATTGATTTCAGCATCAAGCATAACTAGATTTCAAAAACAAAGCATGACGAAAACTCCTAAAAACAACGATCACTCAGCTTTTTCTTTGAGAATATCAAGATCCATCATCTTATTCATAAAAGTTTTAGAAGAATCCTAGCTACGCAGGCAAAGGATTATCTGATTTAACGATTTGGAAAATTCAATGTTTTCCAATCCACAAAAGCACTGCGGCTCCCATATAGCATGTCAGGACCCTAAAGGGGGCCTAGTAGGATTACTTAAAATTTCCACAACATGTGTGCACCCATGCTATGAAAACCGCCTTACAAGTTAGAGATTGCAAGACTCTAAATGATTAATCACTAAGGTTACTGATTTTTAAGTAATCAATTTACTGTATAATACAAATATAAATAACTATGGGTATCCGATATCCCACGGTTCTACAGAATCGCAGAGAATCGATATCCCCTACCAAATAATAAGACAGGATTACCAACATTATAAAACTACAGGAAGAATTAAATTATATTAAATTCTAACATGTGAATATTTTCTACAAAGAGTGTTTATATATTATCTATAAAGATCTCAACTAATTCTAACACTAAGGTACATAGCCTCATCTCACATTTAGCACTCGAGACTTATCCTAATCTCATTGTATGTAAACCTGCACAAGAAAGACTATTGGGGAATAAGCTACAAGAGCTTAGTGAGCTATCCCTCGTACCATACTGGCAAACAAGTTATCAAACAAATTATTACAACCATATGAATGCATGTATACGCAAAATGCCAAACAATATATGCAGTTGACCAGTACTGCATATAATATCGGATTTTAATGCCTTTTGAGATAAGGGTTGGAGATTCATTGGCACCAATCACAACTGGGCTCTAGCACCTAGGTTTTTTACCCATAACTTTGAATTCCGTATTTCACAAAAATACATTTCCATTTCTAACAATTCAGTAGTTCACAAAGTCCCAGGCCTAGTGGTGAGGTGGCCCCTACAGTCCACACCCACACCTTACAGTGGTGGTCTCTAGACGCGACCCCCAGCCACCTACTGTTAGCGTCACTGACGCCAATAGAACTCGCGAGCCAAGGGTAGAGTCTTGTTGTACCCATGCTCCTATATGATACTAATCAAATCATGTAGGAATACATCCCTCCAAAGCCCTTCATTACCAATTGCGTGAAGTGACTGCCGGAATAAGTAATGCGATGCATAGATAATGCATAACCCTTTTAATTTAAGATAAGCCAAATATAATTAGGTCAAATTATGAGGCGATCAATCAATATCAACAAGCCATCTAAATCATATAAAAATCAATCATACCATCAAATCATCAATTATCATATTTAACAATATTTCTTACAACAATCAATCAATATCAAGCACACACATATCCCGAAAAACCCATGCATTAAGTCATTGATATTCAATTTAAGTGCACTAACTACAAGCACAAATAAGTATAGAGTCATCGGGAGTACTCACTTGACTATGACGACTCGCTCTAGTTGTAATAATCGATCGGGAGATCCTCGCCTTCGTCGGGATCACCTGATCATTACGAGATAACAAGGATAATAAGTAGTTGACTTAACTAATGGTTCTAGACATCTACCTACCTAATTCTACTTAGATTACTATAAGCCCTTATTCGATTAAACCTAATTGCTAATTGTACATAACTTTTTCATTTTATTTTCAATATTTGCGAATTTATAGTCGTTTTTCATCGTTTTTGGACGTACATTCACACGGTAATGTCCGTTTTAGACGTTAAGACCCGTGTTTTATGGTATGGGCTAAATTTATTGAAATTTTTAACTATGAAAACTTAAGTACTCTTATTACTTATATTTTTATCTTTTGTTTATACTTAATGATTTAGTTAACCCTTAAATTCTTATACCTAAAAGATTTTACTTTGCTATTGCTAATTCATGTACTTAATTAAGTATAATCCAATTTAGAAAGTGTATTAGGGTTTACTAATTTAGGATCCTAATTATGATACACTCTTCTTCTTTTCTTAGTTTATAATCTATGCTTATATCATCACTTACATCATCATTTGCTTAGGTCATTGCTTATGTAATCTTTTAATTACCTCATTGCTTACTTCATCATTTAATTACATAAGCCTTACCTCATGCTTATGTAATGTCTTAATGTCTTATGTATACTTCAATTAAACTACTATATACATATACCTTTATTATACTTATATGTAAACTAGTATACTTAAACATATACTTATACATGTACTTATGCTTATACCGTATTTATACTTGTATACATACTCATATACCTATACGGTTAGATACGTATTTTTATATACAAATTCGTATGCCTAATCTTTTCCTTAAGAAAAGCTTCCTAATTCTATTCTTTTGTGTTTTTAAGTGTGTAATTAGTATAGTATAAGTATGTATGGTTAGGTTTTGTTTTAATTTAGGTTATGTACATGGAAAATACTCATGTACCATGCTCCTCATGCTTCCCTTTTTTTCGGTTTACCTCATGTACACATTCTTTGAGCATATATTCATGTTTTCCTTTCTTCTTCTTCATAATTCCTAGATTTCTACACTTAAAGATGGGAACTTTGTTCCCTCTTCTTTAAGACAAAACTAAACACATAATTACTTATCTAATCTATCTAATTAACTAACTAATGAAGAAGATAAAACAAGATAAAGTAACTTAGATACATACCTTTGCTTATGTTGGAATTAAGGAAACAAAAAGGAAGATGTTGAAGGTGAAATGGAAGATGGAAGCTCACGGCAATGGAGGGGAATTTTTGTTTTGTTTCTTTTGCTTTATTTTGATTATGGAAGAAGGAGAATGGTGGGGTCTAGAAGGGGAGATGTATGGACAGCAATTTAAGAGAAGAAGGAAAAAGAAATGCAAAAGGAGAAGAAAAGAAAGGAAATCATGAGAAGAAGATATTTTCTTCAAATGAAAAGGACACTTTTGTTGACTTTTCAATTGTTGACTTGATCAACCCTTTGACTTTGGTCAATATGTGTTGACTTGGTCAACTCTCCTTAAGCATATGTAAATTTGTGTACATAATGTAGTAATTAAGGGAAATTAAGGGAAAAATGAAGGAAATGAAGTATTTGGTGAATTGATTAGTAAGAGTAGATGATGAGGTCTTACTTTAAGTATTTATAACCTATAAACATCATTTGGTAAACTACTTAGTGTAACTAGTATGAAAAATACTAATTAGGGTATTAAGATTTACGACATTTAGCTTAATCTTCAACTATATCTCTAACTCTATGTAATACTAACCTAATTATATACTTAGAAGATGAATGTGATCTAGAATGCAATATCTTAGTTTCTAAGGGATCACTTAAGTATTCTAAATATTTATGCATGATTGAGGGTCATCTTTAGTCGTTTACCGATGAAATGGCAAAATATGGAGGATATATTATCACTTAGGGTTTTAGGGTAAGTTTTAGTGAATTAGTGCTTTTATATCTTTAAAGTTATAGTTTTAGGGTTTTTATTACTTTAGGGCACAATCTCAAATGTTTTTACACATTTAGGGTTTCATATATTCTTACGTAATTAAATCTTCAATTGTCATCTTAGGATTTTGATGAGGTACAAGGTTTTAAGGTCTTCGTATGCGGTTAGGGGTTCAATTGATAATTTAAGGTTTTTTATATCCACTTTAGGTTTTGGATTGAGATTTTAATCGGTTTTAAATCTCACTGGCTCTTTTGAGTTCAGGAAATCATTTACAATTTGGATGTTTATTTCTACACTTAGAAAGCTAAATTTGTGGGGTTTACATAGCATATGCTTCTTTCTAGAGTAACGAATACTCACGTTGAATGACCTACGTTCCCAATAAGATGACAACTTGGTTTTACTATCGAGATAGCCGAGGTTCGTAATTTAAGTATTCTAATGATCTTGTTGAAAAACGTTAGACAGTAAAAAGTCGAATTACTTGATTCTACGAGTGAGAATGCCTAAATTTCCAAATACACAGGAAACAACGACACTTTAAAAGCAAGAGCTTCTGTCAAGAAAAGCCGAGGATTTTAGATGAATAAATAAATCTCCTAAAATGATGAATACATGACTTTACAATCGAAAGTAGCCAGGGTCCGTTTTCTGAGGGTTCATCGGAACATTAGGAATAACAATTGTTCTCAATAAGATGGATTCTTTGATTCTAGTATCAAGCATAACCAGATTTTGAAAACGAAGCATGACGAAAACTCCTGAAAACAACGATCACTCGGCTTCTTCTTTACTATTGTCAAGATCCATCTTCTTATTCATAGAAAGTGTTAAGAGAATCCTAGCCACACAGAAAAAGGATTACCTAATTTAACGATTTGGAAAATGCAACGTTCCTATTCCCAAGAGCACCACGAATCCCAAATAGCATATGCTTCTTTCTAGAATAGCGAATGCTCAAGTCGCATGACCTACGTTCCCAACAAGATGGATAACTTGGTTTTACTATCGAGATAGCGGAGGTTTGTAATTTAAGGACTCTATTGAAGTTGTTGATAAATGTTAGATCATAAAAAGTCGAATTACTTGATTCTACGACTGAGGATGACTAAATATCCAAATACGCAGGAAACAACGACGATTAAAAAGTAAGTGCTTCTTGCGAGAAAAGCCGAGGATTCTGGATGAATAAACAAATCTCCTAAAATAAGGATTACTTGCCTTCAAGATTGAGAGTAGCCTGGGTCCGTTTTCTAAGGGTTCATCGAAACATTTGGAATAACATTTGTTCTCAATAAGATGGTTTCTTTAATTTCAGTATTAAGCATAACCAGATTTTGAAAACGAAGCATAACGAAAACTCCAAAAAACAAGGATCACTCGGCTTCTTCCTTGAGAATGTCAAGATCTATCATCTCATTCATAAAAAGTTTTAGAAGAATCCTAGCTACGCAGACAAATGATTACCTAATTAAACGTTTTGGAAAATTCCACGTTATAATCCCCAAGAGCATCGCGGCTCCCAAATAGCATATGCTTCTTTCTAGAGGAATGAATTTTCACGTCAGATGGCCTACATTCACAACAAGATGGACAACTTAGTTTTACTATCGAGATAGCCGAGGTTCAAAATATAAGGATTCTAATGAACTTGTTGAAAAACATTAGACCATAAAAAGTCGAATTACTTGATTCTGCGACTGAAGATGACTAAATTTCCAAATCCGCAGGAAACAACGACGCCTAAAAAGCATGAGCATCTTTTGAGAAAAGCCGAGGATTCTGAATGAACAAACAAATCTCCTAAAATAAGGTTTACTTTCCTTTACGATTGAGAGTAACCAGAGTCCATTTTCTTAGGGTTCATCAGAACATCTGAATAACATTTGTTCTCAATAAGATGGATTCTTTGATTTCAGTATCAAGCATAACCAGATTTCAAAAACGAAGCGTAATGAAAACTCCATAAAACAAGGATCACTCGTCTTCTTCCTTGAGAATGTCAAGATCCGTCATCTTATTCATAAAAAGTTTTAGAAGAATCCTAGCTATGCCGACAAAGGATTACCTGATTTAACGTTTTGGAAAATTCCACGTTCCAATCCCCAAGAGCATCGCGGCTCCTAAATAGCATATGCTTCTTTCTAGAGAAATGAATTTTCACGTCGGATGGCCTACATTCCCAACAAGATGGACAACTTAGTTTTACTATCGAGATAGCCGAGGTTCATAATATAAGGATTCTAATGAACTTGTTGAAAAACATTAGACCATAAAAAGTCGAATTACTTGATTTTGCGACTGAAGATGACTAAATTTCCAAATCCGCAGGAAACAACGATGCTTAAAAAGCATGAGCATGTTTCGAGAAAGGCCGAGGATTCTGAATGAACAAACAAATCTCCTAAAATAAGGTTTACTTTCCTTTATGATTGAGAGTAACCAGGGTCCATTTTCTTAGGGTTCATCAGAACATCTGAATAACATTTGTTCTCAACAAGATGGATTCTTTGATTTCAGTATCAAGCATAACCAGATTTCAAAAACGAAGCATAACGAAAACTCCATAAAACAAGGATCACTCTGCTTCTTCCTTGGGAATGTTAAGATCCGTCATCTTATTCATAAAAAGTTTTAGAAGAATCCTAGCTACGCTGACAAAGGATTACCTGATTTAACGTTTTGGAAAATTCTACGTTCTAATTCGCAAGAGCAACGTGGCTCCCAAATAGCATATGCTTCTTTCTAGAGGAACGAATGCCCACGTCGGATGACCTACGTTCCCAATAAGATGGACAACTTGATTTTACTATCGAGATAGTCGAGGTTCGTAATTTAAGTATTCGAATGAACTTGTTGAAAAATGTTAGACCATAAAAAGTCCAATTACTTGATTCTGTGACTGTGGATGGCTAAATTTCCACATTCGCAGGAAACAACAACGCTTTAAAAGCAAGTGCTTCTTTCGTAAAGAGCCAACGATTCTGGATGAATAAACAAATCTCCCAAAATAAGGATTACATAGCTTCACGATTGAGAGTAGCCAGGGTCGTTTTCTGAGGGATCATCGGAACATCGGGAATAACATTTGTTCTCAGTAAGATGGATTCTTTGATTTTAGTATCAAGCATAACCAGATGTCGAAAACGAAGCATAACGAAAAATCTAAAAAATAAGGATCACTCGGCTTCTTCCTTGAGAATGCCAAGTTCCGTCATCTTATTCATAAAATGTTTTAGAAGAATCCTAGCTACACAGACAAAGGATTATCGGGTTTAACAAATTGGAAAATTCTACGTTCCAATCCCCAAGTGCACCGCGGCTCCCAAATAGCATATGCATCTTTCTAGAGGAACAAATGCTCACATCGGATGACCTACGTTCCCAACAAGGTGGACAACTTGGTTTTACTATCGAGATATCCGAGGTTCATAATTTAAGTATTCGAATGAACTTGTTGAAAAACGTTAGACCATAAAAAGTCGAATTACTGGATTCTGCAACTGTAGATGGCTAAATTTCCAAATCTGCAGGAAACAACGATGCTTTAAAAGCAAGTGCTTCTTTTGTGAAGAGTCGAAGATTCTAGATGAATAAACAAATCTCCTAAAATAAGGATTACTTACGTTCACGAATGAGAGTAGCCCGGGTCCATTTTCTGAGGGTTAATCAGACCATTTGGAATAACATTTGTTATCAATAGAGTGGATTCTTTGATTTCAGTATCAGGCATAACCTAATTTCGAAACCAAAGCATAACAAAAACTCCTAAAATCAAGGATCACTTGGCTCCTTCCTTGAGAACGTCAAGATCCGTCATCATAGAAAAAAGAAGTATAAGAAGAATCCTAGCATATGCTTCTTTCTACAATAACGAATGCTCACATCGGATGACCTACATTCCCAACAAGATGGACAATATGGTTTCACTATCGAGATAACCAAGGTTCATAATTTAATAATTCTAATGAACTTGTTGAAATACGTTAGACCCTAAAAAGTTGAATTACTTGATTCTTACACTGAGGATGACTAAATTTCCAAATCTGCAGGAAACAACGACGCTTAAAATGCAAGAGCATCTTTCGAGAAAAGCTGAGGATTCTGGATGAATAAACAAATCTCCTAAAATAAGGTTTACTTGCCTTCATGATTGAGAGTAGCCAAGGTCCGTTTTCTGAAGGCTCAACAGAACATCTCAAATAACATTTGTTCTCAATAAGATGGATTCTTTGATTTTAGTATCAAGCATAACCAAATTTCGTAACCGAAGTATAATGAAAACACCTAAAAGCAAGGATCACTCGTATTCTTCCTTGAGAATGTCAACATTTGTCACCTTATTCATAAACAATGTTAGAAGAATCCCAACTACTCAGACAAATGATTACCTGATGTAATGATTTGGAAAATGCAATGTTCCAATCCCCAAGTGTACCGCGGCTTCTAAGTATCATATGCTTCGTTCTAGACAAATGAATTCTCACGTCAGATGACCTACGTTCTTAATAAGATGGACAACTTGGTTCTACTATCGAAATAGCCGAGGTTTGTAATATAAGGATTCTAATGAACTTATTGAAAAACGTTAGACCATTAAAAGTCGAATTACTTGACTCTATGACTGAAGATGACTAAATTTCAGAATCCACAGGAAATAACGACGCTTAAAAAGGAAGAGCATCTTTCGAGAAAAGCCAAGGATATTGGATGAACAAACAAATCTCCTAAAATAAAGTTTACTTGCCTACACGATTGACAGTAGCTAGGGTCTGTTTTTTGAGGGTTCATTGGAACATCTCGAATAACATTTGTTCTCAATAAGATGGATTCTTTGATTTCAGTATCAAGCATAACCAGATTTTGAAAACGAAGCATAACGAAAACTCTAAAAAACTAAGATCACTTGGCTTCTTCTTTGAGAATGTCAAGATCCATCATCTTATTCATAATAAGTTTTAGAAGAATCCTAGCTACGTAGACAAAGGATTACCAGATTTAATGATATGGAAAATGCTAAGTTCCTATCCCCAAGTGCACCGTAGCGCCCAAATAGAATATGGTTCTTTCTAGAATAACGAATGCTCACGTCGGATGACCTACGTTCCCAATAAGACGGACAACTTAGTTTTAGCATGGAGATTGCCGAGATTCGTAATTTAAGTATTCTAATGAACATGTTGAAAAATGATAGACCATAAAAAGTCGAATTACTTGATTTTGTGACTGTAGATGGCTAAATTTCCAAATCTGGAGGAAACAACGATGCTTAACAAGCACGAGCATCGTTTCAGAAAAGCCAAGGATTCTAGATGAATAAACAAATCTCCTAAAATAAGGATTACTTGCCTTTACGATTGAGATTAGCCAGGGTCCATTTTCTCAGGGTTCATCGAAACATCTGGAATAACATTTGTTCTCAATAAGATGGATTCTTTGATTTCAGTACCAAGCATAACCAGATTTAGAAAACGAAGCATAACAAAAACTCCAAAAATGAAGGATCACTCGGCTTCTTCTTTGAGAATGTCAAGATCTGTCATCTTATTCATAAAAAGTTTTAGAAGAATCCTAACTACGCAGACAAAGGATTACCTGATTTAATGATTTGGAAAATTTAACGATCCAATCCCCAAAAGCACCACGGCTCCTAAATAGCTTATGCTTCTTTCTAGAGGAACGAATTCTTACGTCGAATGACTTACGTTCCCAACAAGATGAACAACTTGGTTTAACTCTCGAGATAACTGAGGTTCGTAATATAAGGATTCTAATGAACTTGTTGAAAAACATTAAGTCATAAAAAGTCGAATCACTTGATTCTACGACTGAGGATGATTAAATTTCTGAATTCGCAGGAAACAACGACGCTTAAAAAGCAAGAGCATCTTCTCGAGAAAAGCCGAAGATTCTTAATGAATAAACAAATCTTCTAAAATAAAGATTACTTGCCTTCATGATTAAGAGTAGCTAAGGTCCATTCTTTCAGGGTTCATGGGAACGTCTAGAATAACATTTGTTCTCAATAAGATGAATTCTTTGATTTCAGTATCAAGCATAAATAGATTTCGAAAACGAAGCATAACAAAAAATCCCAAAAACAAGGATTACTCGGCTTCTTCTTTTAGAATGTCAAGATCCGTCATCTTATTCATAAAAAGTTTTAGAGGAATCCTAGCTATGTAGACAAAGGATTACTTGATTTAACGATATGGAAAATGCAAAGTTCTACTCCCCAAGTGCACCGCGGCTCCAAAATAGCATATGCTTCTTTCTAAAGTAATGAATGCTCACGTCGGATGACCTACGTTCCCCACAAGATGGACAACTTAGTTTTAGTATGGAGATAGCCGAGATTCATAATTTAAGTATTCTAATGAACATGTTGAAAAATGATGGACCATAAAAAGTCGAATTACTTGATTCTATGACTATGGATGGCTAAATTTCCAAATTTGGAGGAAACAACGATGCTTAAAAAGCACGAGCATTGTTCCAGAAGAGCTAAGGATTCTAGATGAATAAACAAATCTCCTAAAATAAGAATTACTTGCCTTCACGATTGAGAATAACCAAGTTCCATTTTCTTAGGGTTCATCTAAACATCTGCAATAACATTTGTCCTCAATAAGATGGATTTTTTGATTTCGGTACCAAGCATAACCAGATTTCGAAAACGAAGCATAATGAAAACTCCAAAAATGAAGGATCGCTCGGCTTCTTCTTTGAGAATGTTAAGATTTGTCATCTTATTCATAAAAGTTTTAGAAGAATCCTAGCTATGTAGACAAAGGATTACCTGATTTAACGATTCAAAAAATTCAACGATCCAATCCCTAATGAACTTGTTGAAAAACTATAGACCATAAAAAGTTGAATCACTTGATTCTGCAACTGAGGATTATTAAATTTCCAAATTCGTAGGAAACAACAACCCTTAAAAAGCAAGAGCATCTTTCGAGAAAAGCCGAGGATTCTGGATAAATAAACAAATCTCCTAAAGTAAAGATTACTTACCTTCACGATTGAGAGTAGCCAGGGTCCATTCTCTAAGGGTTCGTACGAACGTCTGGAATAACATTTGTTCTCAATAAAATGGATTCTTTGACTTCAGAATTGAGCATAACCAAATTTCGAAAACGAAACATAACGAAAACTCCAAAAAACAAGGATCACTCGGCTTCTTCTTTGAGAATGTCAAGATCCGTCATCTTATCCATAAAAAGTTTTAGAGGAATCTTAGCTATGCAGACAACGGATTACTTGATTTAACGACTTAGAAAATTCAACGTTCCAATCCCTGAGAGCACCGCGGCTCACAAATAGCATATGCTTCTTTCTAGAGTAACAAATGCTCACATCAGACGACGTATGTTCCTAACAAGATTGACAACTTGGTTTTACAATCGATATAACCGAGGTTCCTTTTTTAAGTATTCTAATGAACTTGTTGAAAAATGTTAGACCATAAAAAGTTTAATTACTTGATTCTGTGATTGAGGATAAATAAATTTCCAAATCTGCGGGAAACAACGACGCTTGAAAAGCAAGAGCATATTTCGAGAAAAGCCGAGGATTCTGGATGAATAAACAAATCTCCTAAAATAAGGATTACTTGCCTTCATGGTTGAGATTAGCCGGGGTCCATTTTATGAGGGTTCATCGGAACATCTGGAGTAACATTTGCTCTTAATAAGATGATTTCTTTGATTTCAATATCAAGCATAACCAGATTTAGAATACGAAGCATAACGAAAACTCCAAAAAACAAGGATCGCTCGGCTTCTTCTTTGAGAATGTCAAGATCTATCATCTTATTCATAAAAAGTTTTAGAAGAATCTTAGCCACGCAGACAAAAGGATTACCTGATTTAACAATTCGGAAAATTCAACAATCCAATCCTTAAGAGCACCGCGGCTCCTAAATAGCTTACGCTTCTTTCTAGAGAAACGGATGCTCACGTCGAATGACTTACGTTCCCAACAAGAAGGACAACAACGTTTTACTATCGAGATAGCCGAGGTTCGTAATATAAGGATTCTAATGAACTTGTTGAAAAACGTTAGACCATAAAAAGTCGATTCACTTGATTCTGCGACTGAGGATGATTAAATTTCCAAATCCATAGGAAACAACAACCCTTAAAAAGCAAGAGCATCTTTCGAGAAAAGCCGAAGATTCTGTATAAATAAACAAATCTCCTAAAATAAAGATTACTTGCCTTCACGATTGAGAGTAGTCAGGGTCCACTCTCTGAGGGTTCATGCGAACGTCTGGAATAACATTTGTTCTCAATAAAATGGATTCTTTGACTTTAGAATTGAGCATAACCAAATTTCGAAAACGAAGCATAACGAAAACTCCAAAAAACAAGGATCACTCGGCTTCTTCTTTGAGAATGTCAAGATCCGTAATCTTATTCATAAAAAGTTTTAGTGGAATCTTAGCTATGCAGACAACGGATTACTTGATTTAACGACTTAGAAAATTCAACGTTCCAATCTCCGAGAGCACCGCGGCTCACAAATAGCATATGCTTCTTTTTAGAGTAACGAATGCTCACATCGGATGACGTACGTTCCTAACAAGATTGACAACTTGGTTTTACGATCGATATAACCGAGGTTCCTTTTTTAAGTATTCTAATGAACTTATTGAAAAATGTTAGACCATAAAAAGTTTAATTACTTGATTCCGCGATTGAGGATAAATAAATTTCCAAATCTACGGGAAACAACGACGCTTTAAAAGCAAGAGCATATTTCGAGAAAAGCCGAGGATTCTAGATGAATAAACAAATCTCCTAAAATAAGGATTACTTGCCTTCATGGTTGAGATTAGCCAGGGTTCGTTTTATGAGGGTTCATCGGAACATCTGGAGTAACATTTGCTCTCACTAAGATGGTTTCTTTGATTTCAATATCAAGCATAACCAGATTTCGAATACGAAGCATAACGAAAACTCCAAAAAACAAGGATCGCTCGGCTTCTTCTTTGAGAATGTCAAGATCTATCATCTTATTCATAAAAAGTCTTAGAAGAATCCTAGCTACGCAGACAAAAGGATTACCTGATTTAATGATTTGGAAAATTCAACAATCCAATCCTTAAGAGCACCGCAGCTCCCAAATAGCTTATGCTTCTTTCTAGAGAAACGAATGCCCACGTCGAATAACTTATGTTCCCAATAACAAGGACAACGTCGTTTTACTATCAAGATAGCCGTGGTTCGCAATATAAGGATTCTAATGAACTTGTTGAAAAACGTTAGACCATAAAAAGTCGATTCACTTGATTCTGCGACTGAAGATGATTAAATTACCAAATCAGCAGGAAACAACGACGCTTAAAAAGTAAGAGCATGTTTCGAGAAAAGCCGAGGATTCTGGATGAATAAACAAATCTTCTAAAATAAAGATTACTTGCCTTCACGATTGAGAGTAGCTAGGGTCCATTCTCTAAGGGTTCGTGGGAACGTCTGGAATAACATTTGTTCTCAATAGAATGGATTCTTTGACTTCAGAATCGAGCATAACCAAATTTCGAAAACGAAGCATAACGAAAACTCCAAAAAATATGGATCACTCGGCTTCTCCTTTGAGAATGTCAAGATCCGTCATCTTATTCATAAAAAGTTTTAGAGGAATCCCAGCTATGCAGACAATGGATTACTTGATTTGACGTCTTAGAAAATTCAACGTTCCAATCCCCGAGAGCACCACTGCTCCCAAATAGCATATGCTTCTTTCTAGAGTAACGAATGGTCACATCGGATGACCTACATTCCTAACAAGATTGACAACTTGGTTTTACTATCAATATAAATGGGGTTCCTTATTTAAGTATTCTAATGAACTTGTTGAAAAATGTTAAACCATAAAAAGCTTAATTACTTGATTCTGTGAATGAGGATAAATAAATTTCTAAATCTATGGGAAACAACGACGCTTTAAAAGCAAGAGCATATTTCGAGAAAAGCCGGGGATTCTGGATGAATAAACAAATCTCCTAAAATAAGGATTACCTGCCTTCGTGGTTGAGATTAGCCAGGGTCCGTTTTATGAGGGTTCATCGGAACATCTGGAATAACATTTGCTCTCAATAAGATGGTTTCTTTGATTTCAATATCAAGCATAACCAGATTTCGAATACGAAGCATAACGAAAACTCCAAAAAACAAGGATCGCTCGGCTTCTTCTTTGAGAATGTCAGGATCCGTCATCTTATTTATAAAAAGTTTTAGAAGAATCCTAGCTATGCAGACAAAAGGATTACCTGATCTAACGATTCGGAAAATTCAACAATCCAATCCTTAAGAGCACCACAGCTCCCAAATAGCTTATGCTTCTTTCTAGAGAAATGGATGCTCACATCGAATGACTTACGTTCCCAACAAGAAGGACAACTTCGTTTTACTATCGAGATAGCCGTGGTTCGTAATATAAGGATTCTAATGAACTTGTTGTAAAACGTTAGACCATAAAAAGTCGATTCACTTGATTCTGCGACTGAGGATGATTAAATTTCCAAATCAGCAGGAAACAACGACACTTAAAAAGCAAGAGCATTTTTCGAGAAAAGCCGAGGATTCTGGATGAATAAACAAATCTCCTAAAATAAAGATTACTTGCCTTCACGATTGAGAGTAGCCAGGGTCTATTCTCTGAGGGTTCGTGGGATCGTCTGGAATAACATTTGTTCTCAATAAAATGGATTCTTTGACTTCGGAATCGAGCATAACCAAATTTCGAAAACGAAGCATAACGAAAACTCCAAAAAATAAGGATCACTCGGCTTCTTCTTTGAGAATGTCGAGATCTATCATCTTATTCATAAAAATTTTTAGAGGAATCCTAGCCACGCAGACAATGGATTACTTGATTTAACGACTTAGAAATTTCAACTTTCCAATCCCCGAGAGCACCACGGCTCACAAATAGCACATGCTTCTTTTTAGAGTAATGAATGCTCACATCGGATGACGTACGTTCCTAACAAGATTGACAACTTGGTTTTACTATCGATATAACCGAGGTTCCTTATTTAAGTGTTCTAATGAACTTGTTGAAAAATGTTAGACCATAAATAGTTTAATTACTTGATTCTGCGATTGAGGGTAAATAAATTTCCAAATTTGCGGGAAACAACGACGCTTTAAAAGCAAGAGCATATTTTGAGAAAAGCCGAGGATTCTGGATGAATAAACAAATCTCCTAAAATAAGGATTACTTGCCTTCATGGTTGAGATTAGCCAGGGTCCGTTTTTTGAGGGTTCATCGGAACATCTGGAGTAACATTTGCTCTCAATAAGATGGTTTCTTTGATTTCAATATCAAGCATAACCAGATTTCGAATACGAAGCATAATGAAAACACCAAAAAACAAGGATCGCTCGGCTTCTTCTTTGAGAATGTCAAGATCTGTCATCTTATTCATAAAATGTTTTAGAAAAATCCTAGCTACGCAGACAAAAGGATTACCTGATTTAATGATTCGAAAAATTCAACAATCCAATCCTTCGGAGCACCGCGGCTCCCAAATAGCTTATGCTTTTTTCTAGAGAAACGAATGCTCACGTCGGATGACTTACGTTCCCAACAAGATGGACAATTTCGTTTTACTATCGAGATAGCCGAGGTTCGTAATATAAGGATTCTAATGAACTTGTTGAAAAATGTTAGACCATAAAAAGTCGAATCACGTGATTTTGCGACTGAAGATGATTAAATTTCCAAATTAGCAGGAAATAACAATGCTTAAAAAGCAAGAGTATCTTTCGAGAAAAGCCGTGGATTCTGGATAAATAAACAAATCTCCTAAAACAAACATTACTTGCCTTCACGATTGACAGTAGCTAGGGTCCATATTCTGAGGGTTCGTGGGAACGTTTGGAATAACATTTGTTCTCAATAGAATGGATTCTTTGACTTTAGAATCGAGCATAACCAAATTTCAAAAATGAAGCATAATGAAAACTCCAAAAAACAAGGATCACTCGGCCTCTTCTTTGAGAATGTCAAGATACGTCATCTTATTCATAAAATGTTTTAGAAGAATCCTAGATACGCAGAAAAGGATTACCTGATTTAACGATTTGGAAAATTCGACCTTCCAATCCCTAAAATCACTGCAGCTCCCAAATAGCATATGCTTCTTTCTAGAGTAACGAATACTTACGTCGGATGACCTACGTTCCCAACATGATGGACAACTTCGTTTTACTATCGAGATAGCCGAGGTTTGTAATTTAAGGACTCTATTGAACTTGTTAAAAAACATTAGATCATTAAATGTCAAATTACTTGATTCTACGACTGAGGATGACTAACTATCAAAATCCGTAGGAAAGAATGACGCTTAAAAAGCAAGAGCTTCTTTTGAGAAAAGCCAAGGATTCTGGATGAAAAAACATATCTCCTAAAATAAGGATTACTTGCCTTCACGATTGAGAGTAGCCAGGGTCCATTTTCTGAAGGTTCATTAGAACATCTGGAATAACATTTGCTCTCAATAAGATGGTTTCTCTGATTTCAATATTAAGCATAACTAGATTTCAAATACGAAGCATAACGAAAACTCCAAAAAACAAGGATAACTCGGCTTCTTCTTTGGGAATGTCAAGATTTGTCATCTCATTCATAAAAAGTTTTAGAAGAGTCCTAGCTACGCAGACAAACGATTAGCTAATTTAACGATTTGGAAAATTCAACATAACAATCCCTAAGAGTACTGCGGCTGCCAAATAGCAGATGCTTCTTTCTAGAGGAACGAATGCTAACGTGAGATGACCTACGTTCCCAATAAGATGGACAACTTGGTTTTACTATCGAAATAGCTGAGGTTTGTAATATAAGGATTCTAATGAACTTGTTGAAAAACGTTAGACCATAAAGAGTCAAATTACTTGATTTTGCGACTGAGGATGACAAAATTTCCAAATCCGCAAGAAACAACGATGCTTAAAAAGCAAGAGCATCTTTTGAGAAAAGCCAAGGATTCTAGATGAACAAACAAATCTCCTAAAATAGGGTTTACTTGCCTTCACAATTGAGAGTAGCTAGGGTCCGTTTCCTTAGGGTTCATCGAAACATCTGGAATAACATTTGTTCTCAATAAGATGGATTCATTGATTTCAGTATCAAGCATAACTAGATTTCGAACACGAAGCATAACGAAAAGTCCAAGAAGCAAGGATCACTCGGCTTCTTTCTTAAGAATGTCAAGATCCATCATCTTATTCATAAAAAGTTCTAGAAGAATCCTAACAACGTAGACAAAGGATTAGCTGATTTAACAATTTAGAAAATTCCATGTTCCAATCCCCAAGAGCACCGTAGCTTCGAAATAGCATATGCTTCTTTCTAGTGGAACGAATGCTCACGTCAGATGACCTACGTTCCCGACAAGATAGACAACTTGGTTTTACTCTCAAGATAGCCGAAGTTCGTAATATAAGGATTCGAATGAACTTGTTGAAAAACGTTAGACCATAAAAAGTTGAACAACTTGATTCTGCAACTATGGATGGCTAAATTTCCAAATCCGCAAGAAACAATGACACTTTAAAAGCAAGTGCTTTTTTCTTGAAGAGTCGAGGATTCTGGATGAATAAACAAATCTCCTAAAATAAGGATTACATTGCTTCACGATTAAGAGGAGCCAGGGTCCATTTTCTAAGGGATCATTGGAACTTCTGGAATAACATTTGTTCTCAACAAGATGGATTCTTTGATTTTAGTATCAAGTATAACCAGATTTCGAAAATGAAGCATAACGAAAACTCCAAAAAACAAGGTTCTCTCGGCTTCTTCCTTGAGAATGTCAAGATCCATCATCTTATTCATAAAAAGTTTTAGAAGAATTCCAGCTACGCCGACAAAGGATTAGCTGATTTAACGATTTGGAAAATTCCATATTCCAATCCCCAAGAGTACCGCGGCTCCTAAATAGCATATGCAACTTTCTAGAGGAATGAATGCTTATGTCGGATAACCTACGTTCCGAACAAGATGGACAACTTGGTTTTACTATCAAGATAGCGGAGGTTCGTAATTTAAGTATTCTAATGAACTTGTTGAAAAATGTTAGACCATAAAATGTCGAATTGCTGGATTCTGCGATTGTGGATGGCTAAATTTCCAAATCCGTAGGAAACAAGGACACTTTAAAAGCAAGAGCTTCTTTTGAGAAAAGCTGAGGATTCTAGATGAATAAACAAATCTCTCAAAATAAGGATTACTTGCGTTCATGAGTGAGAGTGGCCAGGGTCCGTTTTCTGAGGGTTCATCGGACCATCTGGAATAACATTTGTTATCAATAGAATGGATTCTTTGATTTTAGTATCAAGCATAACCCGATTTCGAAACCAAAGCATAACAAAAAATCCTAAAATCAAGGATCACTCGGCTCCTTCCTTGAGAACGTCAAGATCCATCATCTTATAAAAAAAAAAGAGTAAGAAGAATCCTAGCTATGCAGACAAAGGATTACCTGATTTAACAATTTGGAAGATGCAAAGTTCCAGTCCCTAAGTCCATCGCGACTCCTAAATAGCATATGCTTCTTTCTAGAATAACGAATGCTTACATCGGATGGCCTACGTTCCCATCAAGATAAACAACTTGGTTTCACTATCGAGATAGCCGAGGTTCATAATTTAATGATTCTAATGAACTTGTTGAAAAACGTTAGACCATAAAATGTCGAATTACTTGATTCTTGCACTGAGGATGACTAAATTTCTAAATCTGCAGGAAACAACGACGCTTAAAAAGTAAGAGCATCTTTCGAGAAAAGCCGAGGATTATGGATGAATAAACAAATCTCCTAAAATAAGGTTTACTTGCCTTTACGATTGAGAGCAGCTAGGGTCCGTTTTCTGAAGGTTCATCAGAACATCTTGAATAACATTTGTTCTCAATAAGATGAATTCTTTGATTTTAGTATCAAGCATAACTAGATTTCAAAACCGAAGCATAACGAAAACACCTAAAAGAAAGGATCACTTGGCTTCTTCCTTGAGAATGTCAAGATCAGTCATCTTATTCATAAACAGTGTTAGAAGAATCCTAGCTACGCAAACAAAGGATTACCTTATGTAATGATTTCGAAAATGCAATGTTCCAATCCCCATGTGTACCGCGGCTCCTAAGTATCATATGCTTTGTTCTAGACAAACGAATTCTCACGTTGGATGACTTATGTTCCCAACAAGATGGACAACCTGGTTTTACTATCGAGATAGCTGAGGTTCGTAATATAACGATTCTAATGAACTTGTTGAAAAACGTTAGACCATTAAAAGTCGAATTACTTGACTCTGCAACTGAGAATGACTAAATTTGACAATCCATAGGAAATAACGATGCTTTAAAAGCAAGAGCGTCTTTCGAGAAAAGCCGAGGATATTAGATGAACAAACAAATCACCTAAAGTAAGGTTTACTTGCGTTCATGATTGAGAGTAGCTAGGGTCTATTTTTTGAGGGTTCATTAGAACATCTTGAGTAACATTTGTTCTTAATAAGATGGATTCTTTGATTTCAGTATTAAGCATAACCAGATTTCGAAAACAAAGCATAACAAAAACTCTAAAAAACAAGGATTACTCAGCCTCTTCTTTGAGAATGTCAAAATACGTCATCTTATTCATAAAAAGTTTTAGAAGAATCCTAGCTATACGGATAAAGGATTACCTGAATTAACGATTTGGAAAATTTGACCTTCTAGTCCCCAAAATCACCGTGGCTCCTAAATAGCATATGCTTCTTTCTAGAGCAATGAATGCTCACGTCGGATAACCTATGTTCCCAACAAGATGGACAACTTAGTTTTAGTATGGAGATAGCCGAGATTCATAATTTAAGTATTCTAATGAACATGTTTTTAAACGTTGGACCATAAAAAGTCCAATTACTTGATTCTACGACTGTGGATGGCTAAATTTCCAAATCTAGAGGAAACAACGACGCTTAAAAAGCACGAGCATCGTTCTAGAAAAGCCAAGGATTCTGGATGAATAAACAAATCTCCTAAAATAAGGTATACTTGCCTTCACGATTGAGATTAGCCTGGGTTTATGTTCTGAGGGTTCATCGAAACATCTCGAATAACATTTGTTCTCAATAAGATGGATTCTTTCATTTCGGTATCAAGCATAACAAGATTTCGAAAACGAAGCATAACGAAAACTCTAAAAATAAAGGATCACTCGGCTTCTTCTTTGAGAATGTCAAGATTCGTCATCTTATTCATAAAATGTTTTAGAAGAATTCTAGCTACGCAGACAAAGGATTACCTAATTTAACGATTTGGATAATTCAACAATCCAATCCCCAAGAGCACTGTAGCTCCCAAATAGCTTATACTTCTTTCTAGAGGAACGAATGCTTATGTCGGATGACCTACGTTCCCAACAAGATGGACAACTTGGTTTTACTATCGAGATAGCCGAGGTTCGTAATATAAGGATTCTAATGAACATGTTGAAAAATGTTAGACCTTTAAAAGTCGAATTACTTGATTCTGTCATTGAGGATGACTAAATTTCAAAATCCACAGGAAACAACAACGCTTAAAAAGCAAGAGCATCATTCGAGAAAAGCCGAGGATTCTAGATGAACAAATTAATCATCTAAAATAAGCTTTACTTACCTTCACGATTGAGAGTAGCCAAGGTCTGTTCTCTGAGGGTTCATTGGAACATCTGGAATAATATTTCTTTTCAATAAGATGGATTCTTTGATTTTCGTACCAAGCATAACCGGATTTCGAAAAAGAAGCATAATATAAACTCCAAAAAACAAGGATCACTCGGCTTCTTCTTTGAGAATGTCAAGATCCATCATCTTATTCATAAAAAGTTTTAGAAGAATCCTAGCTATGCAAACAAAGGATTACTTAATTTAACGATTTGGAAAATTCAAAGTTCCGATTACCAAGAGCACCGCGGCTCCCAAATAGCATATGCTTCTTTCTAGAGTAATGAATGCTTACGTCGGATGACCTACGTTCCCAACAAGATGGACAACTTGGTTTTACTATCGAAATAACCGATGTTCGTTATTTAAGTATTCTAATGAACTTATTGAAAAATATTAGACCATAAATAGTAGAATTACTTGATTCTGTGAGTGAGGATAACTAAATTTCCAAATTCGTAGGAAACAATGATGCTATAAAAGCAAGAGCATCTTTCAAGAAAAGCTAAGGATTCCGGATGAATAAACAGATCTCTTAAAATAAGGATTACTTGCCTTTACAATTAAGAGTAGCCAGGGTCCGTTTTCTGAGAGTTCATCGGAACATCTCAAATAACATTTGTTCTCAATAAGATGGATTCTTTGACTTTAGTATCAAACATAACCAGATTTCAAAAACGAAGCATAACGAAAACTCCAAAAAACAAGGATCACTCAGCTTCTTCTTTGAGGATGTCAAGATCCATCACCTTATTCATAAAAAGATTTAGAAGAATCCTAGCTACGCAAATGAAGGATTACCTAATTTAATGATTTGGAAAATTCAACATTCCAATCCACAAAAGCA
Source organism: Lumnitzera littorea (assembly GCA_024138015.1). Taxonomy (NCBI): domain Eukaryota; kingdom Viridiplantae; phylum Streptophyta; class Magnoliopsida; order Myrtales; family Combretaceae; genus Lumnitzera; species Lumnitzera littorea. Next base: position 383,754 of record JAMXBB010000013.1, read on the forward strand.
CCGCGGCTCCCAAATAGCATATGATTCTTTTTAGAGTAACGAATGCTTACATCGGATAACCTACGTTTGCAACAAGATGGACAACTTGGTTTTAATATGGAGATAGTCGAGGTTCATAATTTATATATTCTAATGAACTTGTTGAAAAACGTCAGACCGTAAAAAGTCGAATTACTTGATTCTGTGAGTGAGGATGGCTAAATTTCCAAATCTATAGGAAACAATGACACTTCAAAAGCAAGAGCTTCATTCGAGAAAAGCCAAGGATTCTGGATGAATAAACAAATCTCCTAAAATAAAGATTACTTGCCTTTACGATTAAGAGTAACCAGGGTCCATTCTCTCAAGGTTCAAGGGAACATCTGGAATAACATTTGTTCTCAATAAGATGGATTCTTTGACTTCAGAATCAAGCATAACCAAATTTCGAAGACGAAGCATAACGAAAACTCCAAAAAACAAGGATCACTCGGCCTCTTCTTTAAGAATGTCAAGATACGTCATCTTAATCATAAAAAGTTTTAGAATAATCTTAGCTAAGCGGACAATGGATTACATGATTTAACGATTTGGAAAATTCGACCTTCCTATCCCCAAAATCATCGCGGCTCCCAAATAACATATGCTTCTTTCTAGAGTAACGAATGCTCATGTCAAATGACCTACGTTCCCAAAAAGATGGACAACTTCGTTTTACTATTGAGATAGCCAAGGTCCGTAATTTAAGGATTCTAATGAACTTATTGAGAAACATTAGATCGTAAAAAGTTAAATTACATTATTCTACGACTGAGGATGACTAAATATCAAAATTCGTAGGAAACAACGACGATTAAAAAGCAAGAGCTTCTTTTGAGAAAAGCCAAGCATTCCGGATGAACAAACAAATCTCCTAAAATAAGGTTTACTTACCTTCACTATTGAAAGCAGTTAGGTTCCATTTTCTAAGGGTTCATTGGACCATTTGGAATAACATTTGTTATCAACAAGATGGATTCATTGATTTTAGTATCAAGCATAACCAGATTTCGAAAACGAAGCATAATGAAAACTCCTAAAAACAAGGATCTCTCGACTTCTTCTTTGAGAATGTCAAGATCCATCATCTTATTCATAAAATGTTTTAGAAGTATCCTAATTACACGGACAAAGGATTACCTGATTTAACGATTTGGAAAATTCAACGTTCCAATCCCCCAGAGCACTGCGGCTCCCAAATAGCATATGCAACTTTCTAAAGGAACGAATGCTCACGTCGGATGACCTGCGTTTCCAACAAGATGGACAACTTCGTTTTACTATCGAGATAGCCGAGGTTCATAATTTAACTATTCTAATGAACATGTTTAAAAAACGTTAGCCCATAAAAAGTTAAATTACTTGATTGCATCCGTAGGAAACAACGACACTTTGAGAGTAAGAACTTCTTTCGAGAAAAGATAAGCATTCTGGATGAATAAACAAATCTCCTAAAATAAGGATTACTTGACTTCACGATCGAAAGTAGCCGGGGTTCGTTTTCTAAGGGTTCATCGGAACATCTGGAATAACATTTGTTCTCAATAAGATGGATTCTATTATTTTAGTAAAAAGCATAACCAGATTTCAAAAACGAAGCATAATGAAAACTCTAAAAAACAAGGATCTCTCGGCTTCTTCTTTAAGAATGTCAAGATCTATCATCTTATTCGTAAAAAGTTTTAGAAGTATCCTAGTTACACAGACAGAGGATTACCTGATTTAATGATTTGGAAAATTCAACGTTCCAATCCCCTAGCGCACTGTGGCTCCCAAATTGAAAATGCTTCTTTCTAGAGGAATGAATTCCCATGTTGGATGACCTGCGTTTCCAACAAGATGGACAACTTGGTTTTACTATCAAGATAGTGGAGGTTCGTAATTTAACTATTCCAATGAACATGTTCAAAAAACATTAGACCATAAAAAGTCGAATTACTTAATTCTGCGACTGAAGATGACAAAATTTCAAAATCTACAGGAAACAATGACACTTTGAAAGCAAGTGCTTCATTCGATTAAAGCCAAGGATTCTGGATGAATAAACAAATCTCTTAAAATAAGGATTACTTGACTTCACAATCGAAAGTAGCGGGGGTCCGTTTTCTAAGGGTTCATGGGAACTTGTGGAATAAAATTTGTTCTCAATAAGATGGATTTTTTTATTTTAGTATCAAGCATAACCAGATTTCGAAAACGAAGCATAACGAAAACTTGTAAAAACAACCTTCACTCAAGTTCTTCTTTGAGAATGTCAAGATCGGTTATCTTATTCATGGAAAGTGTTAGAAGAATCACAGCTACACAGACAAAGGATTACCTAATTTAACGATTTAGAAAATTCAACGTTCCAATCCCGAAGAGCACCGCGGCTCCCAAATAGGATATTCTTCTTTCTAGAGTAACGACAGCTCACGTCGGATAACCTACATTCCCAAGAAGATGGACAACTTGGTTTTACTATCGAGATAGCGGAGGTTCGTAATTTAACTATTCTAATGAACTTGTTGAAAAACGTTAGAGCATAAAATGTCGAATTGCTGGATTCTGCGATTATAGATGGCTAAATTTCTAAATCTGTAGGAAACAATGACAATTTAAAAGCAAGAGCTTCTTTTGAGAAAACTCAAGGATTCTGGATGAATAAACAAATCTCCTAAAAAAAGGATAACTTGCGTTCACGAGTGAAAGTAGCCAGGGTCCATTTTCTGAGGGTTCATCGGACCATCTGGAATAACATTTGTTATCAATAAGATGGATTCTTTGATTTTAGTATCAAGAATAACCAAATTTCGAAAACGAAGCATAACAAAAACTCCTAAAAACAAGGAACTCTCGGCTTCTTCTTTGAGAATGTCAAGATCCATCATCTTATTCTTAAAATGTTTTAGAAGTATCCTAGCTACGTTGACAAATGACTACCTAATTTAACGATTTGGAAAATTCAACGTTCTAATCCCTTAAAGCACTGCGGCTCACAAATAGCATATGCTTGTTTCTAGAGGAACGAATGCTCACATCAGATGACCTGCGTTTCCAACAAGATGGACAACTTGGTTTTAATATCGAGATAGTGGAGGTTCATAATTTAACTATTCTAATGAACATGTTCAAAAAACGTTAGACGATAAAAAGTCGAATTACTTGATTCTGCGATTGGGGATGACTAAATTTCCAAATTCATAGGAAACAACGACACCTTAAAAGCAAGAGCTTCTTTTGAGAAAAGCCGAGGATTCTGGATGAATAAACAAATCTCCTAAAATAAGGATTACTTGCGTTTACGAGTGAGAGTAGCCAAGGTCCGTTTTCTGAGGGTTTATCGGACCATCTGGAATAACATTTGTTATCAATAAGATGGATTCTTTGATTTTAGTATCAAGCATAACCAAATTTCGAAAACGAAGCACAATGAAAACTCCTAACAACAAGGATCTCTCAGCTTCTTCCTTGAGAATGTCAAGATCTGTCATCTTATTCATAAAATGTTTTAGATGGGTCCTAGCTACGTAGACAAAGGATTACCTGATTTAATGATTTGGAAAATTCAACGTTCCACTCCCCCAGTGCAATGCGGCTCCCAAATAGCATATGCTTCATTCTAGAGGAACGAATGCTCACGTCGGATAACTTGCATTTCCAATAAGATGGACAACCTGGTTCTACTATGAAGATAACGGAGGTTCGTAACTTAACTATTCTAATGAACATGTTCAAAAAACGTCAAACTATAAAAAGTCGAATTACTTGATTCTGCGATTGGGGATGACTAAATTTCCAAATCTGTTGGAAACAACGACACTTTAAGAGCAAGAGCTTCTTTTGAGAAAAGCCGAGGATTCTGGATGAGTAAATGAATGTCCTAAAATAAGGATTACTTGACTTCACAATCGAAAGTAGTGGGGGTCTGTTGTCTAAGGGTTCGTGGGAACTTATAGAATAAAATTTGTTCTTAATAAGATGGATTTTTTATTTTAGTATCAAGCATAACCAGATTTCGAAAACGAAGCTTAACGAAAACTCCTAAAAACAACGATCACTCGGTTTCTTCTTTGAGAATGTCGAGATCCGTCATCCTATTCATGGAAAGCGTTAGAAGAATCATAGCTACACAGACAAAGGATTACCGAATTTAACGATTTAGAAAATTCAACGTTCTAATCAAGAAGAGCATCGCGGCTCCCAAATAGGATATTCTTCTTTCTAGAGTAACGAATGCTCACGTTAGATAACCTACGATCCCAACAAGATGGACAACTTGGTTTTACTATCAAGATAGCGGAGGTTCGTAATTTAAGTATTGTAATGAAGTTGTTGAAAAACGTTAGACCATAAAATGTCGAATTGCTGGATTCTGCGATTGTAGATGGCTAAGTTTCCAAATCCGTAGAAAACAACGACACTTTAAAAGCATAACCCGATTTCGAAAACGAAGCATAACAAAAATTCCTAAAAACAAGGATCTCTCGGCTTTCTCTTTGAGAATGTCAAGATCGATCATTTTATTCATTAAATGTTTTAGAAGTATCCTAGCTACGCAGACAAAGAATTACCTGATTTAACAATTTGGAAAATTCAACGTTCCAATCCCCCAGAGCACCGCGGCTCCTAAATAGCATATGCTTATTTCTAGAGGAACGAATGCTCACTTCGGATGACCTGCGTTTCTAACAAGATGGACAACTTGGTTTTACTATCGAGATAGTGGAGGTTCGTAATTTAACTATTCTAATAAACATGTTCAAAAAACGTTAGACCATAAAAAGTCAAATTACTTAATTCTACGATTGGGGATGACTAAATTTCTAAATCCGCAAGAAACAACGACACTTTAAGAGCAAGAGCTTCTTTTGAGAAAACCCAAGGATTCTGGATGAATAAACAAATCTCCTAAAATAAGGATTACTTGACTTCACAATCGAAAGTAGCAGGGGTCCGTTTTCTATGGGTTCATGGGAACTTTTGGAATAAAATTCGATCTCAATAAGATGGATTTTTTATTTTAGTATCAGGCATAACCAGATTTCGAAAACGAAGCATAACTAAAAGTCCTAAAAACAACGATTACTCGGCTTCTTCTTTGAGAATGTCAAGATCGGTCATCTTATTCATGGAAAGTGTTAAAAGAATCACAGCTACACAGACAAAGGATTACCTAATATAACGATTTGGAAAATTCAACGTTCCAATCCCGAAGAGCACCGCGGCTCCCAAATAGGATATTCTTCTTTCTGGAGTAACGAATGCTCACGTCGGATAACCTACGTTCCTAACAAGATGGACAGCTTGGTTTTACTATCGAGGTAGCGGAGGTTTGTAATTTAAGTATTTTAATGAGCTTGTTGAAAAAAGTTAGACCAAAAAATGTCGAATTGCTGGATTCTACGATTGTAGATCGCTAAATTTCCAAATCCGTAGGAAACAACTACACTTTGAAAGCAAGAGCTTCTTTTGAGAAAACCCAAGGATTCTGGATGAATAAACAAATCTCCTAAAATAAGGATTATTTGACTTCACAATCAAAAGTAGCGAGGGTCCGTTTTCTAAGGGTTCGTGGGAACTTTTGGAATAAAATTCGATCTCAATAAGATGGATTTTTTATTTTAGTATCAGCCATAACCAGATTTCAAAAACGAAGCATAATGAAAACTCCTAAAAACAACGATTACTCGGCTTCTTCTTTGAGAATGTTAAGATCGATCATCCTATTCATGGAAAGTGTTAGATGAATCATAGCTACACTGACAAAGGATTACCGAATTTAACGATTTGGAAAATTCAACGTTCCAATCCCAAAGAGCACCGTGGCTCCCAAATAGGATATTCTTCTTTCTAGGGTAACAAATGCTCACGTCGAATAACCTACGTTCCCAACAAGATGGACAACTTGGTTTTACTATCGACATAGCGAAGATTCGTAATTTAAGTAATTTAATGAACTTGTTGAAAAACGTTAGAGCATAAAATGTCGAATTGCTAGATTCTGCGATTGCAAATGGCTAAATTTCCAAACCCTTAGGGAACAACGACACTTTAAAAGCAAGAGCTTCTCTTGAGAAAACCTAAGGATTCTGGATGAATAAACAAATCTCCTAAAATATGGATTACTTGCGTTTACGAGTGAGAATAGCTAGGGTTCGTTTTCTGAGGGTTTATCGGACAATCTGGAATAACATTTATTATCAATAAGATGGATTCTTTGATTTTAGTATCAAGCACAACTAAATTTCGAAAACGAAGAACAACGAAAACTCCTAAAAACAAGGATCTCTCGGCTTCTCCTTTGAGAATGTCAGGATCCGTCATCTCAATCATAAAATGTCTTAGAAGTATCCCAGCTACGCAGATAAAGGATTACCTGATTTAACGATTTGGAAAATTCAGCGTTCCAATCCTCCAGAGCACTGCGGTTCCCAAATAGCATATGCTTCATTCTAAAGGAATGAATGCTCATGTCAGATGACCTGTGCTTCCAACAAGATGAATAACTTGGTTTTACAATTGAGATAGTGGAGGTTCGTAATTTAACTATTCTAATGAACATGTTGAAAAAACGTTAGACTATAAAAAGTCAAATTACTTGATTCTGCGATTGGGGATGACTAAATTTCCAAATCCGTAGGAAACAACAACACTTTAAGAGCAAGAGCTTCTTTTGAATAAACCCGTGGATTCTGGATGAGTAAACGAATCTCCTAAAATAAGGATTACTTCACTTCACAATCGAAAGTAGTAGGGGTCCGTTTTCTAAGCGTTCATGGGAACTTGTGGAATAAAATTTGATCTCAATAAGATGGATTTTTTATTTTAGTATCAAGCATAACCAGATTTCGAAAACGAAGCATAACGAAAACTCCTAAAAACAACGATCACTCGGCTTCTTCTTTAAGAATGTCAAGATCGGTCATCTTATTCATGGAAAGTGTTCGATGAATCACAGCTACATAGACAAAGGATTACCTAATTTAATGATTTGGAAAATTCAACATTCTAATCTCGAAGAGAACCGCGGCTCCTAAATAGGATATTCATCTTTCTAGAGTAACGAATGCTCACCTCGGATAACCTATGTTCCCAACAAGTTGGACAACTTGGTTTTACTATCAAGATAGCGGGGGTTCGTAATTTAAGTAATCTAATGAAGTTGTTGAAAAATGTTAGATCATAAACTGTCGAATTGCTAGATTCTGTGATTGTAGATGGCTAAGTTTCCAAATCTGTAGGAAACAACGACACTTTAAAAGTAAGAGCTTCTTTTGAGAAAACCCAAGGATTTTGGATGACGTTTTGTAAGGGTTCATCGGACCATCTGGAATAACTTTTGTTATCAATAAGATGGATTCTTTGATTTTAGCATCAAGCATAACTAGATTTCGAAAGTGAAGCATAACGAAAACTCCTAAAAACAAGGATCTCTTGGCTTCTTCTTTGAGAATGTCAAGATCTATCATCTTATTCATCAAATTTTTTAGAAGTATCTTAGCTACACAAACATAGGATTACCTGATTTAACGATTTGGAAAAGTCAACGTTCCAATCCTCCAGAGCACCGCGGCTCCCAAATAGCATATGCTTCTTTCTAGAGGAACGAATGCTCACGTCGGATGACCTGCGTTCCCAACAAGATGGACAACTTGGTTTTACCATCGAGATAGTGGAGGTTCGTAATTTAACTATTCGAATGAACATGTTGAAAAAATCGTTAGACTATAAAAAGTCCAATTACTTGATTCAGCGATTGGGGATGACAAAATTTCCAAATACACAGGAAACAACAATACTTTAAGAGCAAGAGCTTCTTTTTAGAAAACCTGAGGATTCTAGATGAATAAACAAAACTCCTAAAATAAGGATTACTTGCGTTCACAAGTGAGATTAGCCAGGGTCCATCCTCTAAGGGTTTATCGGACCATCTGGAATAACATTTGTTATCAATAAGATGGATTCTTTGATTTTAGAATCAAGCGTAACCAGATTTTGAAAACGAAGCATAACGAAAACTCCTAAAAACAAGGATCTCTCGGCTTATTCTTTGAGATTGTCAAGATCCGTCATCTTATTCATAAAATGTTTTAGAAGTATCTTAGCTACGTAGACAAAGGATTACCTAATTTAACGATTTGGAAAATTCAACGTTCCAATCCCCCAGAGCACCGCGGCTCCGAAATAGCATATGCTTCTCTCTAGAGGAACGAATGCTCACATCGAATGACCTGCGTTTCCAATAAGATGGACAACTTGGTTTTACTATCGAGATAGTGGAGGTTCGTAATTTAACTATTCTAATGAACATGTTGTTAAAACGTTAGACTATAAAAAGTCAAATTACTTGATTCTGCGATTGGGGATGACTAAATTTCCGAATCCGCAGGAAACAACGACACTTTAAGAGCAAGAGCTTCTTTTGAATAAACCCGTGGATTCTGGATGAGTAAACGAATCTCCTAAAATAAGGATTACTTCACTTCACAATCGAAAGTAGCGGGGGTCCGTTTTCTAAGCGTTCATGGGAACTTGTGGAATAAAATTTGATCTTAATAAGATGGATTTTTTATTTTAGTATCAAGCATAACCAGATTTCGAAAACGAAGCATAACGAAAACTCCTAAAAACAACGATCACTCGGCTTCTTCTTTAAGAATGTCAAGATCGGTCATCTTATTCATGGAAAGTGTTAGATGAATCACAGCTACATAGACAAAGGATTACCTAATTTAACGATTTGGAAAATTCAACGTTCTAATCCCGAAGAGAACCGCAGCTCCCAAATAGGATATTCATCTTTCTAGAGTAACGAATGCTCACGTCGGATAACCAACGTTCCCAACAGGATGGACAACTTGGTTTTACTATCAAGATAGCGGAGGTTCGTAATTTAAGTATTCAAATGAACTTGTTAAAAAACGTTTAACCATAAAATGTCGAATTGCTGGAATCTGCGATTGTAAATGGCTAAATTTCCAAATCCATAGGAAACAACGACACTTTAAAAGCAAGTGCTTCTATTGAGAAATCCCAAGGATTCTGGATGAATAAACAAATCTCCTAAAATATGGATTACTTGCGCTCACGAGTGAGAGTAGCCAGGGTCCGTTTTCTGAGGGTTCATCGGACCATCTGGAATAACATTTGTTCTCAATAAGATGGATTCTTTGATTTTAGTATCAAGCATAATCAGATTTTGAAAACGAAGCATAACGAAAACTCCTAAAAACAAGGATCTCTCGGCTTCTTCTTTGAGAATGTCAGGATCCGTCATGTCATTCATAAAATGTTTTACGCAGATAAAGGATTACCTGATTTAACGATTTGGAAAATTTAACGTTCCAATCCTCCAGAGCACTGCGGCTCCCGAATAGCATATGCTTCATTCTAAAGGAATGAATGCTCACGTCGGATGACCTGTGTTTCCAACAAGATGAATAACTTGGTTTTACAATCGAGATAGTGGACGTTCGTAATTTAACTATTCTAATGAAATGTTCAAAAAACGTAAGACAATAAAAAGTCGAATTACTTGATTCTGCGATTGGGGATGACTAAATGTCCAAATCCGCAGGAAACAATGACACTTTAAGAGCAAGAGCTTCTTTTGAGAAAAGCCGAGGATTCTGGATGAGTAAACGAGTCTCCTAAAATTAGGATTACTTCACCTCACAATCGAAAGTAGTGGGGGTCCGTTTTCTAAGGGTTTATGGGAACTTGTGGAATAAAATTTGATCTCAATAAGATGGATTTTTTATTTTAGTATCAAGCATAACTAGATTTCGAAAACGAAGCATAACGAAAACTCCTAAAAACAACAATCACTTGGCTTCTTCTTTAAGAATGTCAAGATCGGTCATCTTATTCATGGAAAGTGTTAGATGAATCACAGCTACACAGACAAAGGATTATCGAATTTAACGATTTGGAAAATTCAACGATTCAATCCCGAAGGGCACCGCGGCTCCCAAATAGGATATTCTTCCTTCTAAGGTAACGAATGCTCACGTCCAATAACCTACGTTCCCAACAAGATGGACAACTTAGTTTTACTATCAAGATAGCGGAGGTTCATAATTTAATTATTCTAATGAACTTGCTCAAAAACGTTACACCATAAAATTTCGAATTGATGGATTCTACGGTTGTAGATGGCTAAGTTTCCAAATCCGTAAGAAACAACGACACTTGAAAAGCAAGAGCTTCTTTTGAGAAGACCCGAGGATTCTAGATGAATAAACAAATCTCCTAAAATATAGATTACTTGCGTTCACGAGTGAGAGTAGCCAGGGTCTGTTTACTGAGGGTTCATCAGACCATCTAGAATGACATTTGTTATTAATAAGATGGATTCTTTGATTTTAGTATCAAGGATAACCCGATTTCGAAAACGAAGCATAACGAAAACTCCTAAAAATAAGGATCTCTCGGCTTTCTCTTTGACAATGTCAAGATCCATCATCTTATTCATAAAATGTTTTAGAAGTATCCTAGCTACGCAAACAAAGGATTACCTGATTTAATGATTTGGAAAATTCAACATTCCAATCCCCCAGTGCACCGCGGCTCCCAAATAGCATATGCTTCTTTCTAGAGGAACGAATGCTCACGTCGGATAACTTGCGTTTCCAAAAAGGTGGACAACTTGGTTTTACTATCGAGATAGTGGAGGTTCGTAATTTAACTATTCTAATGAACATGTTATAAATACCTTAGACTATAAAAAGTCGAATTACTTGATTGTGCGATTGGAGATGACTAAATTTCTAAATCCGTAGGAAACAACGACACTTTAAGAGCAAGAGCTTCTTTTGAGAATACCCGAGGATTCTGGATGAATAAACAAAACTCCTAAAATAAGGATTACTTGACTTCACTATCGAAAGTAGCGGGGGTCCGTTTTCTATTGGTTCATGGGAACTTTTGGAATAAAATTCGATCTTAATAAGACAGATTTTTTATTTTAGTATCAGGCATAACCAGATTTCGAAAACGAAGCATAACGAAAACTCCTAAAAACAACAATTACTCGGCTTCTTCTTTGAGAATGTCAAGATCAGTCATCTTATACATGGAAAGTGTTAGAACAATCATAGCTACATAGACAAAGGATTACCTAATATAACGATTTGGAAAATTCAACGTTCCAATCCCGAAGAGCACCACGGCTCCTAAATAGGCTATTCTTCTTTCTGGATTAATGAATGCTCACGGCGGATAACCTACGTTCCCAACAAGATGGACAACTTGGTTTTACTATCGAGATAGCGGAGGTTCGTAATTTATGTATTCTAATGAACTTATAGAAAAATGTAAGACCATAAAATATCGAATTGCTGGATTCTATGAATGTAGATGGCTAAATTTCCAAATCCATAGGAAACAACGACACTTTGAAAGCAAGAGGTTCATTTGAGAAAACCAAAGGATTCGGGATGTATAAACAAATCTCCTAAAATATGGATTATTTGAATTCACAATGGAAAGTAGTGGGGGTCCGTTTTCTAAGGGTTCATAAGAACTTATGGAATAAAATTTGATCTTAATAAGATGGATTTTTTATTTTAGTATCAAGCATAACCAAATTTCGAAAACGAAGCACAATGAAAACTCACAAAAACAAGGATCTCTCGGCTCCTTCTTTGAGAATGTGAAGATCCATCATCTTATTCATAAAATGTTTTAGAAGTATCCTAACTACGCAGACAAAGGATTACCTGATTTAACGATATGGAAAATTCAACGTTCCAATCCCCTAGATCCCTGCGGCTCTGAAATAGCATATGCTTCTTTCTAAAGGAACGAATGCTCACGTCGGATGACCTGCGATTCCAACAAAATGGACAACTTCGTTTTACTATCGAGATAGCGGAGTTTCGTAATTTAACTATTCTAATGAACATGTTCAAAAAACACTCGACCATAAAAAGTCGAATTACTTGATTCCGCGATTAGGGATGACTAAATTTCCAAATCCGCAGGAAACAACGACACTTTAAGAGCCAGAGCTTCTTTTGAGAAAAGCTGAGGATTCTGGATGAGTAAATGAATCTCCTAAAATAAGGATTACTTGACTTCACAATCGAAAGTACCAAGGGTCCATTTTCTAAGGGTTCATGGGAACTTGTGGAATAAAATTCGATCTCAACAAAATAGATTTTTTATTTTAGTATCAGGCATAACCAGATTTCAAAAGTGAAGCATAACGAAAACTCCTAAGAACAATGATGACTTGGCTTCTTCTGTGAGAATGTCGAGATCGGTCATCCTATTCATGGAATGTGTTAGAAGAGTCACAGGTACATGGTCAAAGGATTACCGAATTTAACGATTTGGAAAATTCAATGTTCCAATCCCAAAGAGCACCGCGCCACCCAAATAGGGTATTCTTCATTCTAGGATAACGAATGCTCACGTCGGATGACCTGCGTACCCAATAAGATGGACAACTTGGTTTCTCTATCGAGATAGCGGAGGTTCGTAATTTAAGTAATCTAATGAACTTGTTGAAAAACGTTAGAGCATAAAATGTCGAATTGCTGGATTCTGCAATTGTAGATGGCTTAATTTCCAAACCCGTAGGGAACAACGACACTTTAAAAGCAAGAGCTTCTCTTGAGAAAACTCGAGGATTCTGGATGGATAAACAAATCTCCTAAAATATGGATTACTTGCGTTTACGAGTGAGAGTAGCCAGGGTCC
>JAMXBB010000013.1:419460-522496 GCA_024138015.1 Lumnitzera littorea
TAACCAGATTTCGACAACGATGCATAACGAAAACTCCTAAAAACAAGGATCTCTCGGCTTCTTCTTTGAGAATGTCATGATCTATCATCTTATTCATAAAATGTTTTAGAAGTATACTAGCTACGTAGACAAAGGATTACCAGATTTAACGATTTGGAAAATTCAACATTCCCATCCCCCAAAGCACCGTGGCTCTGAAATAGCATATGCTTCTTTCTAGAGGAGCGAATGCTCACGTCGGCTAACCTGCGTTTCCAACAAAATGGACAATTTGGTTTTAGTATCGAGATAGCGGAGTTTCGTAATTTAACTATTCTAATGAACATGTTCAAAAAACATTAGTCCATAAAAAGTCGAATTACTTGATTCTGTGATTAGGGATGACTAAATTTCCAAATCCGCAGGAAACAAGGACATTTTAAGAGCAAGAGCTTCTTTTGAGAAAAGTCGAGGATTTTGGATGAGTAAACGAATCTCCTAAAATAAGGATTACTTGACTTCACAATCGAAAGTAGCGGGTGTCCGTTTTCTAAGGGTTCATGGGAAGTGTGTAATAAAATTCAATCTCAATAAGATGGATTTTTAATTTTAGTATCAGGCATAACTAGATTTCGAAAATGAAGCACAACGAAAACTCCTAAAAACATTGATCACTCGGCTTCTTCTTTCAGAATGTTAAGATGGGTCATCCTATTCATGGAATGTGTTAGAGGAATCACAAGTACACAGACAAAGGATTACCGAATTTAACGATTTGGAAAATTCAACGTTCCAATCCCAAAGAGCACCGCGGCTCCCAAATAGGATATTCTTCTTTCTAGGGTAGCGAATGTTCACATCGGATAACCTACATTCCTAATAAGATGGAAAACTTAGTTTTAGTATCGAGATAGTGGAGGTTCGTAATTTAAGTAATCTAATCAACTTGTTGAAAAACGTTAGAGCATAAAATGTCGAATTGCTGGATTCTACTATTGCAGATTGCTAAATTTCCAAACTTGTAGGGAACAACGACACTTTAAAAGAAAGAGCTTCTTTTGAGTGAATAAACAAATCTCCTAAAATATGGATTACTTGCGTTTACGAGTGAGAGTAGCTAGGGTCCGTTTCCGGAGCGTTCGTTGGACCATCTGGAATAACATTTGTTATCAATAAGATGGAATCTTTGATTTTAGTATCAAGCATAACCAGATTTCGACAACGAAGCATAACGAAAACTCCTAAAAACAAGGATCTCTTGGCTTCTTCTTTGAGAAAGTCAAGATCCATCATCTTATTCATAAAATGTTTTAGAAGTATCCTAGCTAGGCAGACAAAGGATTACTTGATTTAACGATTTGGAAAATTCAATGATCGAATCCCCCAGAGCATCGTGACTCCCATATAGCATATGCTTATTTCTAGAGGAACGAATGCTCACGTCGGATGACCTGCATCTCCTACAAGATGGACAACTTAGTTTTACTATCGAGATAACGAAAATTCGTAATTTAACTATTCCAATGAACATGTTCAAAAAACGTTAGACCATAAAAAGTCGAATTACTTAATTCTATGACTGAGGATGACAAAATTTCCAAATCTCCAAGAAACAACAACACTTTGAAAGCAGGAGCTTCTTTTGATTAAAGCCGAGGATTTTAGATGAACAAACAAAACTCCTAAAATAAGGATTACTTGACTTCGTGATCGAATGTAGCTGAGGTCAGTTTTCTAAGGGTTCATCAGAACATGTGGAATAACATTTATTCTCAATAAGATGGATTCTTTTATTTTAACTATTCTAATGAACATGTTCAAAAAACATTAGACCATAAATAGTCGAATTACTTGATTCTGCGATTAGGGATGACTAAATTTCCAAATCCGCAGGAAACAACGACAATTTAAGAGCAAGAGCTTCTTCTGAGAAAAGCCGAGGATTCTGGATGAGTAAACGAATCTCCTAAAATAAGGATTACATGACTTCACAATCGAAAGTACCGGGGGTCCGTTTTCTAAGGGTTGATGGGAACTTGTGGAATAAAATTTGTTCTCCATAAGATGGATTTTTTATTTTAGTATGAAGCATAACTAAATTTCGAAAACGAAGCATAACAAAAACTCTTAAAAACAACGATCACTCAGCTTCTTCTTTGAGAATGTCAAGATCGATCATCCTATTCATGGAAAGCATTAGAAGAATCACAGCTACACAGACAAAAGATTACCGAATTTAATGACTTGGAAAATTCAACGTTCCAATCCCCCAGAGCACTACGGCTCCCAAATAGCATATACTTCCTTCCAAAGGAACGAATGCTCACGTCAGATGACGTGCGTTTCCAACAAGATAGACAACATGGTTTTACTATCGAGATAGTGGAGGTTTGTAATTTAACTATTCTAATGAACATGTTCAAAAAATGTTAGAGCATAAAAAGTCGAATTACTTGATTCTGCGACTGGGACTGACTAAATTTCCAAATCCGCAAGAAACAACAACACATTAAAAGCAAGAGCTTCTTTTGAGAAAAGCCAAGGATTCTGAATGAATAAACAAATCTCCTAAAATATGAATTACTTGCGTTCACGAGTGAGAGTAGCCAAGGTCCATTCTCTAAGGGTTCATTGGACCATCTGGAATAACATTTGTTATCAATAAGATGGATTTTTTTATTTTTGTACCAAGCCTAACCAGATTTTGAAAACGAAGCATAATGAAAACTCCTAAAAACAAGGATCACTCGGCTTCTTCTTTGAGAATGTCAAGATCCGTCATCTTATTCATTAAATGATTTAGTAGTATCTTAGCTACGCAGACGAAAGATTACCTG
Organism: Lumnitzera littorea; assembly: GCA_024138015.1. NCBI lineage: Eukaryota > Viridiplantae > Streptophyta > Magnoliopsida > Myrtales > Combretaceae > Lumnitzera > Lumnitzera littorea. Next base: position 422,277 of record JAMXBB010000013.1, read on the forward strand.
ATTTAACGATTTGAAAAATTCAACGTTCCAATCCCCCAGAGCATCGCAGCTCCCAAATAGCATATGCTTCTTTCTAGAGGAACGAATGCTCATGTTGGATGACCTGCGTTTCCAATAATATGGACAACTTAGTTTTACTAATGAAATAGCGGAGGTTTGAAATATAAGTATTCTAATGAATTTGTGGAAAAACAATAGACCATAAAATGTCGAATTACTGGATTCTGTGATTGTCGATGGCTAAATTTCCAAATCCGTAGGAAACAACGACACTTTAAGAGCAAGTGCTTCTTTTGAGAAAAGCCAAGGATTCTCGATGAATAAACAAAACTCCTAAAATAAGGATTACTTGCGTTCACGAGTGAGAGTAGCCAGGGTCCGTTTTCTGAGGGTTCAATGGACCATCTAAAATAACATTTGTTATCAATAAGATGGATTCTTTGATTGTAGTGTCAAGCATAACCTAATTTCGAAAACGACACATAACGAAAACTCCTAAAAATAAGGATCTCTCGGCTTCTTCTTTGAGAATGTTAAGATCCATCATCTTATTCATAAAATGTTTTAGAAGTATCCTAGCTATGCAGATAAAGGATTACCTTATTTAATGATTTGGAAAATTCAACGTTCTAATCCCCTAGAGCACTGCGGCTCCTAAATAGAATATGCTTCCTTCCAGAGGAACGATTGCTCACGTCGGATGACGTGCGTTTCCAATAAGATGGACAACATGGTTTTACTATCGAGATAGGGGAAGTTTGTAATTTAACTATTCTAATGAACATGTTCAAAAAATGTTAGAGCATAAAAAGTCGAATTACTTGATTTTGCGACTAGGGTTGACTAAATTTCCAAATCCATAGGAAACAATGACATATTAAAAGCAAGAGCTTCTTTTGAGAAAAGCCAAGGATTCTGGATGAATAAACAAATCTCCTAAAATATGGATTGCTTGCGTTCACGAGTGAGAGTATCCAGGGTCCATTCTCTAAGGGTTCATCGGACCATCTGGAATAACATTTGTTATCAATAAGATGGATTCTTTGATTTTTGTACCAAGCCTAACCAGATTTTGAAAACGAAGCATAATGAAAACTCCTAAAAACAAGGATCTCTCGGCTTCTTCTTTAAGAATGTCAAGATCTGTCATCTTATTCATATAATGTTTTAGTGGTATCCTAGCGACGCAGATGAAGGACTACCTGATTTAACGATTTGGAAAATTCAACGTTCCAATCCCCCAGAGCACCGTTGCTCCCAAAGAGCATATGCTTCTTTCTAGAGGAATGAATGCTCACGTCGAATTACCTGCGTTTCTAACATGATGGACAACATGGTTTTACTATCGAGATAGCGGAGGCTTCATAATTTAACTATTCTAATGGACATGTTCAAAAAACGTTAGACCATAAAAAATTGAATTACTTGATTCTGCGATTGGGGATGACTAAATTTCCAAATCCAGAGGAAACAACGACACTTTAAGACCAAGAGCTTCTTTAGAGAAAAGCCGAGGATTCTAGATGAGTAAACGAATCTCCTAAAATAAGGATTACCTGACTTCACAATCGAAAGTAGCCGGGCTCCATTTTCTAAGGGTTCATTGGATCATCTGGAATAACATTTGTTCTCAATAAGATGGATTCCTTGATTTTAGTATCAAGCATAACCAGATTTCGGAAATGAAGCATAACGAAAACTCCTAAATACAAGGATATCTCGACTTCTTCTTTGAGAATGTCAAGATCCATCATCTTATTCATAAAATGTCTTAGAAGTATCCTAGCTATGCCGACAAAGGATTACCAAATTTAACGATTTGTAAAAGTCAACGTTCCAATCCCCCAGAGCACCGCGGCTCCCAAATACCATATGCTTCTTTCTAGAGGAACGAATGCTCATGTCGAATGACCTGCGTTTCCGACAAGATGGATAACATGGTTTTACTATCGAGATAGCGGAGGTTCATAATTCAACTATTCTAATGAACATCTTCAGAAAACATTAAACCATAAAAAGTCGAATTACTTGATTCTGTGACTGAGGATGACTAAATTTCCAAATCTGCAGGAAACAACGACACATTAAAAGCAAGAGCCTCTTTTGAGAAAAGCCAAGGATTCTTGATGAATAAACAAATCTCCTTAAATAAGGATTATTTGACTTCACAATCAAAAGTAACAGGGGTCCGTTTTCTAAGGGTTCATGGGAACTTGTGGAATAAAATTTGTTCTCAATAAGATGGATGTTTTATTTTAGTATCAAGCATAACCCGATTTCAAAAACGAAGCATAACAAAAACTCCTAAAAACAACGATCACTCGACTTCTTCTTTGAGAATGTCAAGATCGGTCATCCTATTCATGGAAAGCGTTAGAAGAATCACAGCTACACAGACAAAGGATTACCGAATTTAACTATTTGGAAAATTCAACGTTCCAATCCCGAAGAGCACCATGGCTCCCAAATAGGATATTCTTCTTTCTAGAGTAACGAATGCTCACGTTGGATAACCTACGTTCCCAACAAGATGGACAACTTGGTTTTACTATCGAGATAGCGGAGGTTCACAATTTAAGTATTCTAATGAACTTACGTTAGACCATAAAATGTCGAATTATAGGATTCTACGATTATAGATTACTAAATTTCCAAATCCATCGAAAACAACGACACTTTAAAAGCAAGAGATTCTTTTGAGAAAACCGGAGGATTCTGCATGAATAAACAAATCTCCTAAAATATAGATTACATGCGTTCACGAGTGAGAGTAGCCAGGGTCCATTTTTTGAGGGTTTATGGGACCATCTGGAATAACATTTGTTATCAATAAGTTGGATTCTTTGATTTTAGTATCAAGCATAACCAGATTTCAAAAACGAAGCACAGCGAAAACACCTAAAAACAAGGATCTCTCGGCTTCTTCTTTGAGAATGTCAATATCCATCATCTTATTCATAAAATGTTTTAGAAGTATCCTAGCTACGCAGATAAAGGATTACCTGATTTAACGATTTAGAAAATTCAACGTTCCAATCCCTCATAGCACCGCGGCTCCCAAAGAGCATATGCTTGTTTCTAGAGGAACGAATGCTCACGTCGGATGACGTGCGTTTCCAGCACGATGGACAACATGGTTTTACAATCGAGATAGCGGAGGTTCGTAAATTAACTATTTTAATGAACATGTTCATAAAACGTTAGACCATAAAAAGTCGAATTACTTGATTCTGCGACTGGGGATGATTAAATTTCCAAATCCGCAGAAAACAACGACTCATTAAAGACAACAGCTTCTTTTGAGAAAAGTTGAGGATTCTTGATAAATAAACAAATCTCCTAAAATAAGGATTACTTGACTTCACAATCGAAAGTAGCAGGGGTCCGTTTTCTAAGGGTTCGTAGGATCATCTGGAATAACATTTGTTCTCAATAAGATGGATTCTTTGATTTTAGTATCAAGCATAACCAGATTTCGAAAACGAAGCATAACGAAAACTCCTAAAAACAAGGATCTCTCAGCTTCTTCTTTGAGAATGTCAAGATCCATCATCTTATTCATAAAATGTCTTAGAAGTATCTTAGCTACGCCGACAAAAGATTACCTGATTTAATGATTTGGGAAAGTCAACGTTCCAATCCCCCAGAGCACCACGGCTCCCAAATAGCATATGCTTCTTTTTAGAGGAACGAATGCTCACGTCGAATGACTTGCGTTTCCGACAAGATGGATAACATGGTTTTACTATCAAGATAGTGTTGGTTCGTAATTTAACTATTCTAATGAACATGTTCAGAAAACGTTAGGCCATTAAAAGTCGAATTACTTGATTTTGCGACTGGGGATGACTAAATTTCAAAATCCGCAAGAAACAACGACACATTAAAAGCAAGAGCTTCTTTTGTGAAAAGCTGAGGATTCTTGATGAATAAATAAATCTCCTAAAATAAGGATTACTTGACTTCACAATCGAAGGTAGCGGGGGTCCGTTTTCCAAGGGTTCATGGGAACTTGTGGAATAAAATTCGATCTCAATAAGATGGATTTTTTATTTTAGTATCAAGCATAACCAGATTTCGAAAACGAAGCATAACAAAAACTTGTAAAAACAACGATCACTCGGCTTCTTCTTTGAGAATGTCAAGATCGATCATCCTATTCATGGAAGTGTTAGAAGAATCACAACTATACAGACAAAGGATTACCGAATTTAAAGATTTGGAAAATTCAACGTTCCAATCCCGAAGAGTACCGCGGCTCCCAAATTGGATATTCTTCTTTCTAGAGTAATGAATGCTCACGTTGGATAACCTACGTTCCCAACAAGATGGACAACTTGGTTTTACTATCGAGATAGCGGAGGTTCGTAATTTAAGTATTCTAATGAACTTGCTAAAAAACGTCAGACCATAAAATGTCGAATTGTCGGATTCTGCGATTGTAGATTGCTAAATTTTTAAATCTGTAAGAAACAACGACACTTTAAAAGCAAGAGATTCTTTTGAGAAAACTGGAGGATTCTGGATGAATAAACAAATCTCCTAAAATTTGGAATACTTGCGTTCTTTGATTTTAGTATGAAGCATAACCGGATTTCAAAAACGAAGCATAACGAAAACTCCCAAAAACAAGGATCTCTCGGCTTCTTTTTTGAGAATGTCAAGATCCATCATCTTATTCATATAACGTTTTAGAAGTATCCTAGCTACGCAAACAAAGGATTACCTGATTTAATGATTTGGAAAATTCAACGTTTCAATCCCCCAAAGCACCGCGGCTCACAAATAGCATATGCTTCTTTCTAGAGGAACGAATGCTCATGTCGGCTGATCTGCGTTTCCAACAAGATGGATAACTTAGTTTTAATATCGAGATAGTAGAGGTTTGTAATTTAACTATTCTAATGAACATGTTAAAAAAATGTAAGACCATAAAATGTCGAATTGTAGGATTCTACGATTGTAGATTGCTAAATTTCCAAATCCGTAGGAAACAACGACACTTTAAAAGCAAGAGCTTCTTTTGAGAAATCCCAAGGATTCTGGATGAATAAACAAATCTCCTAAAATAAGGATTACTTGCGTTCACGAGGGAGAGTAGCCAGGGTCTGTTTTCGGAGGGTTCAATGGACCATCTAGAATAACATTTGTTATCAATAAGATGGATTCTTTGATTGTAGTATCAAGCATAACCTGATTTCGAAAACGACACATAACGAAAACTCCTAAAAACAAGGATCTTTCGGCTTCTTCTTTGAGAATGTCAAGATCCATCATCTTATTCATAAAATGTTTTAGAAGTATTCTAGCTATGCAGATAAAGGATTACCTTATTTAATGATTTGGAAAATTCAACGTTCCAATCCCCTAGAGTATTGTGGCTCCCAAATAGCATATGCTTCTTTCCAGAGGAACGAATGCTCACGTCGGATGACTGCATTTCCAACAGGATGGACAACATGGTTTTACTATTAAGATAGCGGAGGTTCATAATTTAACTATTTTAATGAACATGTTCAAAAAACGTTAGACCAGAAAAGGTCGAATTACTTGATTCTACGATTGGGGATGTCTAAATTTCCAAATCCGTAGGAAACAACAGCACTTTAAGAGTAGGAGCTTCTTTTGAGAAAACCCGAGGATTCTAGATGAATAAACAAATCTCCTAAAATAAGGATTACTTGTGTTCACGAGTGAGAGTAGCCAGGGTTTGTTTTCTGAGGGTTTATTGGACCATCTGGAATAACATTTGTTAACAATAAAATGGATTCTTTGATTTTATAATCAAGCATAACTAGATTTCGAAAACGAAGCATAACGAAAACTCCTAAAAACAAAGATCTCTCGGCTTCTTCTTTGAGAATGTCAAGATCCATCATCTTATTCATAAAATGTTTTAGAAGTAACCTAGCTACGCAGATAAGGGATTACCTTATTTAATGATTTGGATAATTCAATGTTCCAATCCCCCAGAGCACTGCGGCTCCCAAATAGCATATGCTTCTCTCCAGAGGAACGAATGCTCACGTTGGATGACCTGCATTTCCAACAAGATGGACAACTTGGTTTTACTATCGAGATAGTAGAGGTTCGTAATTTAACTATTCTAATGAACATGTTCAAAAAACGTTAGACCAGAAAAGGTCGAATTACTTGATTCTGCGATTGGGGATGTCTAAATTTCCAAATCCGCAGGAAACAACGACACTTTAAGAGTAGGAGCTTCTTTTGAGAAAACCCGAGGATTTTGGATGAATAAACAAATCTCTTAAAATAAGGATTACTTGCGTTCACGAGGGAGAGTAGCCAGGGTCTGAGGGTTTATTGGACCATCTGGAATAACATTTGTTATCAATAAGATCGATTCTTTGATTTTAGAATCAAGCATAACCAGATTTCGAAAACGAAGCATAACGAAAACTCTAAAAAACAAGGATCTTTCGGCTTCTTCTTTGAGAATGTCAAGATCCATCATCTTATTCATAAAATGTTTTAGAAGTATCCTAGCTGCGCAAATAAAGGATTACCTTATTTAATGATTTGGATAATTCAATGTTCCAATCCCCCAGAGCACTGTGGCTCCCAAATAGCATATGCTTCTCTCTAGAGGAATGAATGCTCACGTTGGATGACCTGCATTTCCAACAAGATGGACAACTTGGTTTTACTATCGAGATAGTAGAGGTTCGTAATTTAACTATTCTAATGAACATGTTCAAAAAACGTTAGACCAGAAAAGGTGGAATTACTTGATTCTGCGATTGGGGATGTCTAAATTTCCAAATCCGCAGGAAACAACGACACTTTAAGAGTAGGAGCTTCTTTTGAGAAAACCCAAGGATTTTGGATGAATAAACAAATCTCTTAAAATAAGGATTACTTGCGTTCATGAGGGAGAGTAGCCAGGGTCTGAGGGTTTATTGGACCATCTGGAATAACATTTGTTATCAATAAGATCGATTCTTTGATTTTAGAATCAAGCATAACCAGATTTCGAAAACGAAGCATAATGAAAACTCCTAAAAACAAGGATCTTTCGGCTTCTTCTTTGAGAATGTCAAGATCCATCATCTTATTCATAAAATGTTTTAGAAGTATCCTAGCTACGCAAATAAAGGATTACCTTATTTAATGATTTGGAAAATTCAACATTCCAATCCCCCAGAGCACTGCGAGTCCCAAATAGCATATGCTTCTCTCCAGAGGAACGAATGCTTACGTTGGATGACATGCATTTCCAACAAGATGGACAACTTGGTTTTACTATCGAGATAGCAGAGGTTCGTAATTTATCTATTGTAGTGAACATGTTCAAAAATCATTAGACCAGAAAAGGTCGAATTACTTGATTCTGCAATTGGGGATGTCTAAATTTCCAAATCCGCAGGAAACAACGACACTTTAAGAGCAGGAGCTTCTTTTGAGAAAACTCGAGGATTCTGGATGAATAAACAAATCTCCTAAAATAAGGATTACTTGCATTCACGAGCAAGAGTAGCTAAGGTCCATTTTCTGAGGGTTTATCGGACCATCTGGAATAACATTTGTTATCAATAAGTTGGATTCTTTGATTTTAGAATCAAGCATAACCAGATTTCGAAAATGAAGCATAACGAAAACTCCTAAATACAAGGATCTCTCGGCTTCTTCTTTGAGAATGTCAAGATCCATCATCTTATTCATAAAATGTCTTAGAAGTATCCTAGCTACGCCAACAAAGGACTACCTGATTTAACGATTTTGAAAAGTCAACGTTCAAATCCCTCAAAGCACTGCGGCTCCCAAATAGCATATGCTTCTTTCTAGAGGAATGAATGTGCACGTCAAATGACCTGCGTTTCCGACAAGATGGATAACATGGTTTTACTAACAAGATAGCGGAGGTTCATAATTTAACTATTCTAATGAACATGTTCAGAAAACGTTAGACCATAAAAAGTCGAATTACTTGATTCTGCGACTGGGGATGACTAAATTTCCAAATCCGTAGGAAACAACGACACATTAAAAGCAAGCGCTTTTTTTGAGAAAAGTCGAGGATTCTTGATGAATAAACAAATCTCCTTAAATAAGGATTACTTGACTTCACAATCGAAAGTAGTGGGGGTCCGTTTTCTAAGGGTTCATAGGAACTTGTGGAATAAAATTTGTTCTCAATAAGATGGATTTTTTATTTTAGTATCAAGCATAACCAGATTTCGAAAACGAAGCATAACAAAAACTTATAAAAACAACGATCACTCGGCTTCTTCTTTGAGAATGTCAAGATCGGTCAACCTATTCATGGAAAGCGTTAAAAGAATCACAGCTACACAGACAAAGGATTACCGAATTTAATGATTTGGAAAATTCAATGTTCCAATCCCGAAGAGCACCGCAGCTCCTAAATAGGATATTCTTCTTTCTAGAGTAATGAATGCTCACGTTGGATAACCTACATTCCCAACAAGATGGACAACTTGGATTTACTATCAAGATAGGGGAGGTTCGTAATTTAAGTATTCTAATGAACTTGTTGAAAAACGTTAGACCATAAAATGTCGAATTGTAGGATTCTGCGATTATAGATTGCTAAATTTCCAAATCTGTAGGAAACAACGACACTTTAAAAGCAAGAGATTCTTTTGAGAAAACCGGAGGATTCTGGATGAATAAACAAATCTCCTAAAATATGGATTACTTGCATTCATAAGTGAGAGTTTTCAAGGTCTGTTTTTTGAGGGTTCATCGGACCATCTAGAATAACATTTGTTATCAATATGATGGATTCTTTGATTTTAGTATCAAGCATAACCAGATTTCGAAAACGGAGCATTACGAAAACTCCTAAAAACAAGGATCTCTCGGCTTCTTCTTTAAGAATGTCAAGATCCATCATCTTATACATATAATCTTTTAGAAGTATCTTAGCTACGCAGACAAAGGATTACCTAATTTATTGATTTGGAAAATTCAACGTTCTAATCCCCCAGAGCCCCGCTGCTCACAAATAGCATATGCTTCTTTCTAGAGTAATGAATGCTCACGTTGGATAACCTACGTTCCCAACAAGATGGACAACTTAGTTTTACTATCGAGATAGCAGAGGTTCGTAATTTAAGTATTCTAATGAACTTGTTGAAAAATGTTAGACCGTAAAATGTCGAATTGCAGGATTCTGCGATTGTAGATTGCTAAATTTCCAAATCCGTAGGAAACAACGACACTTTAAAAGCAAGAGATTCTTTTGAGAAAACCGGAGGATTCTAGATGAATAAACAAATCTCCTAAAATATGGATTACTTGCGTTCATGAGTGAGAGTTGCCAGGGTCCGTTTTCTGAGGGTTCATCGGACCATCTAGAATAACATTTGTTATCAATAAGATGGATTCTTTGATTTTAGTATCAAGCATAATCGGATTTCAAAAACAAAGCATAACGAAAACTCCTAAAAACAAGGATCTCTCAACTTCTTCTTTGAGAATGTCAAGATCTATCATCTTATTCATATAATGTTTTAGAAGTATCCTAGCTACGCAGGCAAAGGATTACCTGATTTAACGATTTGGAAAATTAAACGTTCCAATCTCCCAGAGCACCGCGGCTCCCAAATAGCATATGCTTCTTTCTAGAGGAATGAATGCTCACGTCGGATGACTTGCATTTCCAATAAGTTGGACAACTTAGTTTTATAATCGAGATAGCGGAGGTCTGAAATTTAAGTATTCTAATGAATTTGTGGAAAAATGTTAGACCATAAAATGTCGAATTGCTGGATTCTGTGATTGTCGATGGCTAAATTTCGAAATCCATAGGAAACAACGACCCTTTAAAAGCAAGTGCTTCTTTTGAGAAAACCTAAGGATTCTAGATGAATAAACAAAACTCCTAAAATAAGGATTACTTGCGTTCACGAGTGAGAGTAGCCAGGGTCCGTTTTCTGAGGGTTCATTAGACCATCTGGAATAACATTTGTTATCAATAAGATGGATTGTTTGATTGTAGTATCAAGCATAACTAGATATCGAAAACGAAGCATAACGAAAACTCCTAAAAACAAGGATCTCTCGGCTTCTTCTTAAAAATGTCCTGATCCATCATCTTATTCATAAAATGTTTTAAATGTATCCTTGCTATGCAGACAAATGATTACCTTATTTAACGATTTGGAAAATTCAACGTTCCAATCCCCCAAAGCACCGCGGCTCCCAAATAGCATACGCTTCTTTCTAGAGAAACGAATGCTCACGTCGAATGACCTGCATTTCCAACAATGAAGATAACTTCATTTTACTATCGAGATAGTAGAGGTTCGAAATTTAACTATTCTAATGAACATGTTCAAAAAATGTTATACCAGAAAAGGTCGAATTACTAGATTCTGCGTTTGGGGATGTCTAAATTTCCAAATCCGCAAGAAACAACGACACTTTAAGAGCAGGAGCTTCTTTTGAGAAAACTCGACGATTCTGGATGAATATACAAATCTCCTAAAATAAGGATTACTTAACTTCACGATCAAAAGTGGTCGGGGTCCGTTTTCTAAAGGTTTATCGGAACATCTGGAATAACATTTGTTCTCAATAAGATGGATTCTTTGGTTTTAGTATGAAGCATAACCAGATTTTGAAAACGAAGCATAATGAAAACTCTAAAAAACAAGGATCTCTCGACTTCTTGTTTAAGAATGTCAAGATTCGTAATTTTATTCATAAAATGTTTTAGAAGTATCCTAACTACATAGATAGAGGATTACTTGATTTAACGATTTGGAAATTTCAACGTTCCAATACCCTAGAGCACCGCGGCTCCCAAATAGCATATGCTTCTTTCTAGAGGAACGAATGCTTACATCGGAAAACGTGTGTTTCCAACAACATGGACAACTTGGTTTTACTATCGAGATAGCGAAGGTTCGTAATTTAAATATTCTAATGAACATGTTGAAAAGACGTTAGACCATGAAAAGTCAAATACTTGATTCTACGACTGAGGAAAACTAAATTTCCAAATCCGTAAAAAGCAACGAAACTTTGAAAGCAAAAGCTCCTTTTCCGAAAAGCCGAGGATACTGGATGAATAAACAAATCTCCTAAAATAAGGATTACTTGGCTTCACAATCGAAAGTAGTGGGAGTCCGTTTTCTAAGGGTTCATCGAAACTTCTAAAATAAAATTTGTTCTCAATAATACGGATACTTTGATTTTAGTATCAAGTATAACCAAATTTCAAAAACGAAGCATAACGAAAACTCTAAAAAACAAGGGTCTCTCGGCTTCTTCTTTGAGAATGTCATGATCCGTCATCTTATACATAAATATTTTTACAAGTATCCTAGTTACGCAGACAAAGGATTACTCGATTTAACGATTTGAAAAATTCATCTTTCCAATCCCCGAGTGCACCGCGGCTCCCAATCAGCATATGCTTCTTTCTAGAGAAACGAATGGTCACATCGGATGACCTGCGTTTCCAAAATATGGACAACTTGGTTTTACTATCGAGATAGCGGAGGTTCGTAATTTAACTATTGTAATGAACATGTTCAAAAAACATTAGACCATAAAAAGTCAAATTACTTGATTCTACGACAGAGGATGACTAAATTTCCAAATCCGCAAGAAACAATGACACTTTGAAAGCAAGAGCTTCTTTCTAGAAAAGCCGCGGATTCTGGATGAATAAACAAATCTCCTAAAATAGGTATTACTTGACTTCACGATCGAAAGTAGCGGGAGTCCGTTTTCTAAGGGTAGTTCGGAACATCTGGAATAAAATTTGTTCTCAATGAGATGGATTTTTTGATTTTAGTATCAAGCATAACTAGATTTCAAAAATGAAGCATAACGAAAACTCCTAGAAACAATGATCACCTGGCTTCTTCTTTTAGAATGTCAAGATCGGTCATCTTATTCATGAAAAGTGTTAGAAGAATCCCAGCTACACAGACAAAGGATTACCTAACTTAACGATTTGGAAAATTCAACGTTGCAATCCCAATGAGCACCGCAGCTCCCAAATAGTATATTCTTCTTTCTAGAGTAACGAATGCTCATATCGGATTACCTACGTTTCCAATAAGATGGACAACTTGGTTTTTCTATCTAAATAGTGGAGGTTTGTAATTTAACTATTCTAATAAACAAGTTGAAAAAATGTTAGACCATAAAAAGTCGAATTACTTGATTCTACGATTGAGGATGTCCAAATTTCAAAATCTACAGGAAACAAGGACACTTTGAAAGCAAGTGCTTCTTTCGAGAAAGGCCGAGGATACTGGATGAATAAACAAATCTCCTAAAATAAGAATTACTTGACTTTACGATTGAAAGTAGCCGGGGTTCGTTTTCGTAGGGTTCATCGGAACACCTAGAATAACATTTGTTCTCAATAAGATGGATTCTTTGATTTTAGTATCAAGCATAATCAGATTTCGAAAACGAAGCATAATTAAAACTACAAAAAACAAAGGTGTCTTGGCTTCTTCTTTGAGAATGTTATGATCCTTCATCTTATACATAAAAATTCTTAAAAGCATCCTAACTACGCAAACAAAGGATTACCTGATTTAACGATTTGGAAAATTCAACGTTCCAATCCCTCAGTGCACCGCAGCTCCCAATTAGCATATGCTTCTTTCTAGAGGAACGAATGGTCACATCGGATGACCTGTGTTTCCAACAGGATTAATAACTTGGTTTTACTATTGAAATAGCGGAGGTTCGTAATTTAACTATTCTAATGAACATGTTCAAAAAACATTAGACCATAAAAAGTCAAATTACTTGATTATGCAACTGAGGATGACTAAATTTCCAATTCCGCAGGAAACAACAATACTTTGAAAGCAAGAGCTTCATTCGAGAAAAGCCGAGGATTCTAGATGAATAAACAAATCTCCTAAAATAAGGATTACTTGACTTCATGATCGAAAGTAGCGGGGGTCCGTTTTCTAAGGGTTCATTGGAACATCTGCAATAAAATTTGTTCTCAATAAGATGGATTCTTTGATTTTAGTATCATGCATAACCAGATTTCGAAAACGAAGCATAACGAAAACTCCTAGAAACAATGATCACTTGGCTACTTCTTTGAGAATGTCAAGATCGGTCATCTTATTAATGAAAAGTGTTAGAAGAATCCCAGCTATACAGACAAGAGATTACCTAATTTAACGATTTGGAAAATTCAATGTTCTAATCCCGAAGAGCACCACGGCTCCCAAATAGTATATACTTCGTTCTAGAGTAACGAATGCTCACATTGGATGACCTACGTTTCCAATAAGATGGACAACTTGGTTTTTCTATCGAGATAGCGGAGGTTCGTAATTTAACTATTCTAATGAACATGTTCAAAAAACATTAGACCATAAAAAGTCGAATTACTTGATTCTGCGACTGAGGATAACTAAATTTCCAAATCCGCAGGAAACAGTGACACTTTTAAATCAAGAGCTTCTTTCAGGAAATGCCGAGGATTTAGGATGAATAATCCAATCTCCTAAAATAGGGATTACCTGACTTCACGATCAAAAGTAACGGGGGTTCGTTTTCTAAGGGTTTATCGGAACATCTGAAATAAAATTTGTTCTCAATAAGATGGACTCTTTTATTTTAGTATCAAGCATAACCAGATTTCGAAGACGAAGCATAACGAAAACTCCTAGAAACAATGATCACTCGGCCTCTTCTGTGAGAATGTAAAGATCGGTCATCTTATTCATGAAAAGTGTTAGAAGAATCCCAACTATACAGACAAAGGATTACCTAATTTAACGATTTGGAAAATTCAACGTTCCAATCCCCCAGAGCACTGCGGCTCCCAAATAGCATATGCTTCTTTCTAAAGGAACGAATGCTCACGTCGGATGACCTGCATTTCCAATAAGATGGACAACTTGGTTTTACTATCGAGATAGTGGAGGTTCATAATTTAACTAATCTAATGAACATGTTCAAAAAATGTTAGACTATAAAAATTCGAATTACTTGATTCTGCGATTGGGGATGACTAAATTTCCAAATCCGCAGGAAGCAACGGCACTTTAAAAGCAAGAGCTTCTTTTGAGAAATGCTGAGGATTCTAGATGAATAAACAATTCTCCTAAAATAAGGATTACTTGCATTTACGAGTGAGAGTAGCTAGGGTCCGTTTTCTAAAGGTTTATCGGACCATCTGGAATAACATTTGTTATCAGTAAGATGGATTCTTTGATTTTAGTATCAAGCATAACCAGATTTCGAAAACGAAGCATAACGAAAACTCCTAAAAACGAGGGTTTCTTGGCTTCTTCTTTGAGAATGACAAGATCCATCATCTTATTCATAAAAGGTTTTACAAGTATCCTAGCTAGGTAGACAAAGGATTATTTGATTTAATGATTTGGAAAATTAAAACTTTCTAATCCCCTAGAGTACTACGGCTCCCAAATAGCATATGCTTCTTTCTAGAGGAACGAATGCTCAAGTCGGATGACCTGGGTTTCCAACAAGATGAACAACTTGGTTTTACTATCGTGATAGCGGAGGTTCGTAATTTAACTATTCTAATGACCATGTTCAAAAAATGTTAGACCATAAAAAGTCGATTTACTTGATTCTGTGACTGAGGATGACTAAATTACCAAATCCGCAGGAAACAACTACACTTTGAAGGAAAGAGCTTCTTTCGACTAAAACTGAGGATTCTGGATGAATATACAAATCTCCTAAAATAAGGATTACTTGAATTCACAATCGAAAGTAACCGAGTCCGTTTTTAAAGCGTTCATCGGAACATTTGGAATAAGATTTAATCTCAATATGAAGGATTCTTTCATTTTAGTCTCATGCATAACCAGATTTCGAATGCGAAGCATAACAAAAACTCCAAAAAACAAGGATCTCTTGGCTTCTGGTTTGAGAATGTCAAAATCTGTCATCTTATTCATAAAAAGTTTTAGATGTATCCTAGCTACGCAGACAAAGGATTACCTAATTTAACGATTTAGAAAATTCAACGTTCCAATCCCCTAGAGCACCGTGGCTCCCAAATAGCATAAGCTTATTTCTAGAGGAACGAATGCTCACGTCGGATGATCTGCGTTTCCAACAAGATGGACAACTTGGTTTTACTATCGCGATAGCGGAGGTTCGTAATTTAACAATTCAAATGAACATGTTCAAAAAACGTTAGACCATAAAAAGTCAATTTGCTTGATTCTACGACTAAGGATGACTAAATTACTAAATCCGTAGGAAACAACGACACTTTGAAGGCAAGAGCTTCTTTCGACTAAAACTGAGGATTTTGAATGAATATACAAATCTCCTAAAATAAGGATTACTTGACTTCACGATCGAAAGTAATCGGGTCCGTTTTCTAAGGGTTCATCGGAACATTTGGAATAAGATTTGATCTCAATAAGAAGGATTCTTTCATTTTAGCATCAAGCATAACCAGATTTTGAATACAAAGCATAACGAAAGCTCCAAAAAACAAGGATCTCTCGGCTTCTTCTTTGAGAATGTCAAAATCCGTCATCTTATTCATAAAAAGTTATAGAAGTATCCTAGCTACGCAGACAAAGGATTACTTGATTTAACGAATTGGAAAATTCAGCATTCCAATCCTCCAAAGCACCGCGGCTCCCAAATAGCATATGCTTCATTCTAGAGGAACAAATGCTCACGTTAGATGACCTGCGTTTCCAAGAACATGGACAACATGGTTTTACTATCAGGATAGTGGAGGTTCGTTTTCTAAGGGTTCATCGGAACATCTAGAATAACATTTGTTCTCAATAAGATGGATTCTTTGGTTTTAGTATGAAGCATAAGCAAATTTTGAAAACGAAGCATAACGAAAACTCTAAAAAACAAGGATCTCTCGACTTCTTGTTTAAGAATGTCAAGATCCGTAATCTTATTCATAAATGTTTTATAAGTATTTTAACTACGTAGATCGAGGATTACCTGATTTAACGATTTGGAAAATTCATCGTTCCAATCCCCCAGTGCACCGCGGCTCTAAATTAGCATATGCTTCTTTCTAGAGGAACGAATGGTCACATCGGATGACCTGCGTTTCCAACAAGATGGACAACTTGGTTTTAAAATCAAGATAGCGGAGGTTCGTAATTTAACTATTCTAAAGAACATGTTCAAAAAACATTAGACCATAAAAAGTCAAATTACTTGATTTTACGACTAAGGATGACTAAATTTCCAAGTCCGCAGGAAACAACGACACTTTGAAAGCAAGAGTTTCCTTCGAGAAAAGCCGAGGATTTTGGATGAATAAACAAATCTCCTAAAATAAGGATAACCTAACTTCACGATCGAAAGTAGCGGCTGTCCGTTTTCTAAGGGTTCATCAGAACATCTGCAGTAAAATTTGTTCTCAATAAGATGGATTCTTTGATTTTAGTATCAAGCATAACCAGATTTCGAAAACGAAGCAAAACAAAAACTCTTGAAAACAAGGATCTCTTGGCTTCTTCCTTGAGAATGTCAAGATCCATCATCTTATATATAAAAAGTTTTAGAAGTATCCTAGCCACATAGACAAAGGATTACCTGATTTAACAATTTGGAAAATTCAACGTTCCAATCCCCCAGAGCAGCACGGCTCCCAATTAGCATATGCTTCTTTTTAGAGGAACGAATGCTCACGTCGGATGACCTGCGTTTCTAACAAGATAGACAACTTGATTATACTATCGAGATAGTGCAGGTTCATAATTTAACAATTGTAATGAACATGTTCAAAAAACATTAGACCATAAAAAGTCAAATTACTTGATTCTGTGACTGAGAATGACTAAATTTCCAAATCCGCAGGAAACAACGACACTTTGAAAGCAAAAGCTTCTTACGACTAATGCCGAGGATTATGGATGAATATACAAATCTCCTAAAATAAGGATTACTTGGCTTCACGATCGAAAGTGGCCGGGGCCCGTTTTCTAAGGGTTCATCGAAACATCTAGAATAACATTTGTTCTCAATAAGATGGATTCTTTGGTTTTAGTACGGAGCATAAGCAGATTTCGAAAACGAAGCAAAACGAAAACTCTAAAAAACAAGGATCTCTCGACCTCTTGTTTAAGAATGTCAAGATCCGTAATTTTATTCATAAAATGTTTTAGAAGTATCCTAACTACGTAGGCAGAGGATTACTTGATTTAACGATTTGGAAAATTCAACGTTCCAATACCCTAGAGCACCATGGCTCCCAAATGGCATATGCTTCTTTCTAGAGGAACGAATGCTTACATCGGAAAACATGTATTTCCAACAACATGGACAACTTGGTTTTACTATCGAGATAGCGGAGGTTCGTAATTTAAATATTCTAATGAACATGTTGAAAAGATGTTAGACCATTAAAAGTCGAATACATGATTCCGCGATTGAGAAAAACTAAATTTCCAAATCCGCAAGAAGCAACGACATTTTGAAAGCAAGAGCTTCTTTTCAGAAAAGTCGAGGATACTGGATGAATAAACAAATCTCCTAAAATAAGGATTACCTGACTTCACGATCGAAAGTAGTAGGAGTTTGTTTTCTAAGGGTTCATCGAAACATCTGGAATAAAATTTGTTCTCAATAAGATGGATTCTTTGATTTTAGTATCAAGCATAACCAGAGTTCAAAAACGAAGCATAATAAAAACTCTTAATAACAAGGATCTCTTGGCTTCTTCTTTGAGAATGTCAAGATCCGTCATCTTATACATAAAAAGTTTTAGAAGTATCCTAGCTATACAAACAAGGGATTACCTGATTTAACGATTTGGAAAATTCAACGTTCCAATACCCCAAAGCACCACGGCTCCCAAATAGCATATGCTTCTTTTTAGAGGAATGAATGCTCACGTCGGATGACCTGCATTTCCAAGAAGATGGATAACTTGGTTTTACTATCGAGATAGCAGAGTCTCATGAGTTAACTATACTAATGAACATTTTCAAAAAACGTTAGACCATAAAAAGTCAAATTACTTGATTCTACCACTAGGGATGATTAAATTTCCAAATCCACAGGAAACAACGACAAATTAAAAGCAAGACCTTCTTTTGAGAAAAGCCGAGGAGTCTGGACGAATAAACAAATCTACGAAAATAAGGATTACTTGCGTTTACGAGTGAGAGTAGCCAGGGTCCCTTTTTTGAGGGTTCATCGGACCATTTGGAATAACAATCGTTATCAATAAGATGGATTCTTTGATTTTAGTATCGAGCATAACCAGATTTCGAAAACGAAGCATAACGAAAACTCCTAAAAACAAGGATCTCTCGGCTTCTTCTTTGAGAATGTCAAGATCCGTCATCTTATACATAAAATGTTTTAGAATTATCCTAGCTACGCAGACAAGGGATTACCTGATTTAACGATTTGGAAAATTCAATGTTCCAATCCCCCAGAGCACCATGGCTCCTAAATAGCATATGCTTCTTTCTAGAGGAACGAATGCTCACATTAGATGACCTGCGTTTCCAAGAAGTTGGACAACTTGGTTTTACTATCGAGATAGCGGAGGTTTGTAATTTTACAATTCTAATGAACATGTTCAAAAAGCATTAGACCATAAAAAGTTGAATTACTTGATTCTACGACTGTGGATGCCTAAATTTCCAAATTCGCAGGAAATAGCGACACTTTGAAAGCAAGGGCTTCTTTCTGGAAAAGCTGAGGATTCTAGACGAATAAGCAAATCACCTAAAATAAGGATTACTTGGCTTCACGATCGAAGTAGCGGGAGTCCGTTTTCAAAGGGTTCATCGAAACTTCTAGAATAAAATTTGTTCTCAATAAGATGGATACATTGATTTTAGTATCAGGTATAACCAGATTTCGAAAACGAAGCATAACGAAAACTCCAAAAAACAAGGGTCTCTCGGCTTCTTCTTTGAGAATGTCTTGATCCGTCATATTATACATAATATTTTTACAAGTATCCTAGCTACGCAGACAAAGGATTACTTGATTTAACGATTTGGAAAATTCATCGTTCCAATCACCCAATACATCGCGGCTCCAAATTAGCATATGCTTCTTTCTAGAGGAATGAATGGTCACATCGGATGACCTGCGTTTCCAAGAAGATGGACAACTGGGTTTTACTCTCGAGATAGCAGAGGTTCGTAATTTAACTATTCTAATGAACATGTTCAAAAAACATTAGACCATAAAAAGTTGAATTACTTGATTCTACGACTGTGGATGACTAAATTTCCACTTTCGCAGGAAATAGCGACACTTTGAAAGCAAGGGCTTCTTTCTAGAAAAGCTGATGATTCTGGATGAATAAAAAAATCACCTAAAATAAGGATTACTTGGCTTCACGATTGAAAGTAGCCGTGGTCCGTTTTCTAAGGGTTCATCGGAACATCTGGAATAACATTTGTTCTCAATAAGATAGATTCTTTAAGTTTGGTATAAAGCATAACCAGATTTTGAAAACGAGGCATAACGAAATCTCCAAAAAACAAGGATCTCTCGGCTTCTTCTTTGAGAATGTCAAGATCCATCATCTTATTCATAAAATGTTTTAGAAGTATCCCAGCTTCGCAGACAAAGGATTACCTAATTTATCGATTTGGAAAATTCAACGTTCCAATCCCCTAGAGCACCACGGCTCCCAAATAGCATATGCTTCTTTTTAGAGGAACGAATGCTCACATCGAATGACCTGCATTTCCAAGAAGGTGGATAACTTGGTT
This sequence comes from Lumnitzera littorea, assembly GCA_024138015.1. Lineage (NCBI taxonomy): Eukaryota > Viridiplantae > Streptophyta > Magnoliopsida > Myrtales > Combretaceae > Lumnitzera > Lumnitzera littorea. The sequence goes on from JAMXBB010000013.1 coordinate 441,965, forward strand.
TTACTATCAAGATAGCGGAGTCTCATGAGTTAACTATTCTAATGAACATGTTCAAAAAACGTTAGACCATAAAAAGTCAAATTACTTGATTCTACCACTAGGGATGATTAAATTTTCAAATCCACAGGAAACAACAACACATTAAAAGCAAGACCTTCTTTTGAGAAAAGCCGAGGAGTCTGGACGAATAAACAAATCTATGAAAATAAGGATTACTTGCGTTTACGAGTGAGAGTAGCCAGGGTCCCTTTTTTGAGGGTTCATCGGACCATCTGGAATAACATTCGTTATCAATAAGAAGGATTCTTTGATTTTAGTATCAAGCATAACCAGATTTCGAAAACGAAGCATAACGAAAACTCCTAAAAAGAAGGATCTCTCAGCTTCATCTTTGAGAATGTCAAGATCCGTCATCTTATACATAAAAAGTTTTAGAAGTATCCTAGCTACACAGACAAGGGATTACTTGATTTAACGATTTGGAAAATTCAATGTTCCAATCCCCCAGAGCACCATGGCTCCTAAATAGCATATGCTTCTATCTAGAGGAATGAATGCTTACATCAGAAAACATGTGTTTCCAACAACATGGACAACTTGGTTTTTCTATTGAGATAGTGGAGGTTCGTAATTTAAATATTCTAATGAACATGTTAAAAAGACGTTAGACCATGAAAAGTCGAATACTTGATTCTGCGACTGAGAAAAACTAAATTTCCAAATCTGCAAGATGCAATGACACTTTGAAAGCAAGAGCTTCTTTTCAGAAAAGCAGAGGATACTGGATGAATAAACAAATCTCCTAAAATATGGATTACTTGGCTTCACGATCGAAGTAGCGGGAGTCCGTTTTCAAAGGGTTCATCGAAACTTCTAGAATAAAATTTGTTCTCAATAAGATGGATACTTTGATTTTAGTATCAGGTATAACCAGATTTCGAAAACGAAGCATAACGAAAACTCCAAAAAACAAGGGTCTCTCGACTTCTTCTTTGAGAATGTCTTGATCCGTCATATTATACATAAATATTTTTACAAGTATCCTAGCTACGCAGACAAAGGATTACTTGATTTAACGATTTGGAAAATTCATCGTTCCAATCCCCCAGCGCACCGCGGCTCCAAATTAGCATATGCTTCTTTCTAGAGGAATGAATGGTCACATCGGATGACCTGTGTTTCCAAGAAGGTGGACAACTTGGTTTTACTATCGAGATAGCGGAGGTTCGTAATTTAACTATTCTAATGAACATGTTCAAAAAACATTAGACCATAAAAAGTCAAATTACTTGATTCTACGACTGAAGATGACTAAATTTTCAAGTCCGCAGGAAACAACGACACTTTCAAAGCAAGAGTTTCTTTCTAGAAAAGCCGAGGATCCTGGATGAATAAACAAATCTCCTAAAATAAGGATAACCTGACTTCACGATCGAAAGTAGCGGCTGTCCGTTTTCTAAGGGTTCATCGGAACATCTACAAAAAAATTTGTTCTCAATAAGATGGACTCCTTGATTTTAGCATCAAGCATAACCAGATTTCGAAAACGAAGCATAACAAAAACTCCTAAAAACAAGGATCTATTGGCTTCTTCTTTGAGAATGTCAAGTTCCGTCATCTTATACATAAAACGTTTTAGAAGTGTCCAAGCTACACAGACAGGGGATTACCTGATTTAACGATTTGGAAAATTCAACGTTCTAATCCCCCAGAGCACCACGGCTCCCAAATAGCATATGCTTCTTTTTAGAGGAACGAATGCTCACATCGGATGACCTGCGTTTCCAAGAAGATGGACAACTTGGTTTTACTATCGAGATAGCGGAGTCTCGTGATTTAACTATTCTAATGAACATGTTCAAAAAATGTTAGACCATAAAAAGTCAAATTACTTGATTCTACCACTAGGGATGACTAAATTTCCAAATCCACAGGAAACAACGACACATTAAAAGCAAGAGCTTCTTTTGAGAAAAGCCGAGGAGTCTGGATGAATAAACAAATCTACAAAAATAAGGATGACTTGTGTTTACGAGTGAGAGTACCTAGGGTACCTTTTCTGAGGGTACATTGAACCATCTAGAATAACATTTGTTATCAATAAGATGGATTCTTTGATTTTAGTATCAAGCATAACCAGATTACGAAAATGAACCATAACGAAAACTTCTAAAAACAAGGATCACTCGGCTTCTTCTTTGAGAATGTTAAGATCCATCATCTTATACATAAAATGTTTTCGAAGTATCCTAGCTATGCAGATAAGGGATTACCTGATTTAACGATTTGGAAAATTCGATGTTCCAATCCCCTAGAGCACCATGGCTCTTAAATTGCATATGCTTCTTTCTAGAGGAACGATTGCTCACATTGGATGACCTACGTTTCCAAGAAGATGGACAACTTAGTTTTACTATCGTGATAGCTGAGGTTTGTAATTTTACTATTCTAATGAACATGTTCAAAAAACATTAGACCATAAAAAGTTGAATTACTTGATTCTACGACTGTGGATGACTAAATTTTCAAATTCGCAGGAAATTGCGACACTTTGAAAGCAAGGGCTTCTTTTTGGAAAAGCTGAGGATTCTAGATGAATAAACAAATCACATAAAATAAGGATTACTTGGCTTCACGATCGAAAGTAGCCGGGGTCCATTTTCTAAGGGTTCATCGGAACATCTGGAATAACATTTTTTCTCAATAAGATGGATTCTTTGATTTTGGGATAAAGCATAACCAGATTTTGAAAATGAGGCATAACAAAATCTCCAAAAAACAAGGAGCTCTCAGCTTCTTCTTTGAGAATGACAAGATCCATCATCTTATTCATAAAATGTTTTAGAAGTATCCTAGCTACGCAGACAAAGGATTACCTGATTTAACGATTTGGAAAATTCAATGTTCCAATCCCCTAGAGCACCATGGCTCCTAAATAGCATATGCTTCTTTCTAGAGGAACGAATGCTCACATCGGATGACCTGCGTTTCCAAGAAGATGGACAACTTGGTTTTACTATCGAGATAGCGGAGTCTCGTGATTTAAGTATTCTAATGAACAAGTTCAAAAAACGTTAGACCATAAAAAGTCAAATTACTTGATTCTACCACTAGGGATGACTAAATTTCCAAATCCACAGGAAAAAACGACACATTAAAAGCAAGTGCTTCTTTTGCGAAAAGCCGAGGAGTCTGGATGAATAAAAAAATCTACGAAAATAAGGATTACTTGCGTTTACGAGTGAGAGTAGCCAGGGTCCCTTTTCTAAGGGTTCATCGGGCCATCTGGAATAACATTTGTTATCAATAAGATGGTATCTTTGATTTTAGTATCAAGCATAACCAGATTTCAAAAACGAAGCATAACGAAAACTCCTAAAAACAAGGATCTCTCGGCTTCTTCTTTGAGAATGTCAAGATCCGTCATCTTATACATAAAATGTTTTAGAAGTATCCTAGCTACGCAGACAAGGGATTACCTGATTTAACGATTTGGAAAATTCAATGTTCCAATCCCCTAGAGCACCATGGCTCCTAAATAGCATATGCTTCTTTCTAGAGGAACGAATGCTCACATCGGATGACCTGCGTTTCCAAGAAGATGGACAACTTGGTTTTACTATCGAGATAGCGGAGTCTCGTGATTTAAGTATTCTAATGAACAAGTTCAAAAAACGTTAGACCATAAAAAGTCAAATTACTTGATTCTACCACTAGGGATGACTAAATTTCCAAATCCACAGGAAAAAACGACACATTAAAAGCAAGTGCTTCTTTTGCGAAAAGCCGAGGAGTCTGGATGAATAAAAAAATCTACGAAAATAAGGATTACTTGCGTTTACGAGTGAGAGTAGCCAGGGTCCCTTTTCTAAGGGTTCATCGGGCCATCTGGAATAACATTTGTTATCAATAAGATGGTATCTTTGATTTTAGTATCAAGCATAACCAGATTTCAAAAACGAAGCATAACGAAAACTCCTAAAAACAAGGATCTCTCGGCTTCTTCTTTGAGAATGTCAAGATCCGTCATCTTATACATAAAATGTTTTAGAAGTATCCTAGCTACGCAGACAAGGGATTACCTGATTTAACGATTTGGAAAATTCAATGTTCCAATCCCCTAGAGCACCATGGCTCCTAAATAGCATATGCTTCTTTCTAGAGGAACGAATGCTCACATCGGATGACCTGCGTTTCCAAGAAGATGGACAACTTGGTTTTACTATCGAGATAGCGGAGTCTCGTGATTTAAGTATTCTAATGAACAAGTTCAAAAAACGTTAGACCATAAAAAGTCAAATTACTTGATTCTACCACTAGGGATGACTAAATTTCCAAATCCACAGGAAAAAACGACACATTAAAAGCAAGTGCTTCTTTTGCGAAAAGCCGAGGAGTCTGGATGAATAAAAAAATCTACGAAAATAAGGATTACTTGCGTTTACGAGTGAGAGTAGCCAGGGTCCCTTTTCTAAGGGTTCATCGGGCCATCTGGAATAACATTTGTTATCAATAAGATGGTATCTTTGATTTTAGTATCAAGCATAACCAGATTTCAAAAACGAAGCATAACGAAAACTCCTAAAAACAAGGATCTCTCGGCTTCTTCTTTGAGAATGTCAAGATCCGTCATCTTATACATAAAATGTTTTAGAAGTATCCTAGCTACGCAGACAAGGGATTACCTGATTTAACGATTTGGAAAATTCAATGTTCCAATCCCCTAGAGCACCATGGCTCCTAAATAGCATATGCTTCTTTCTAGAGGAACGAATGCTCACATCGGATGACCTGCGTTTCCAAGAAGATGGACAACTTGGTTTTACTATCGAGATAGCGGAGTCTCGTGATTTAAGTATTCTAATGAACAAGTTCAAAAAACGTTAGACCATAAAAAGTCAAATTACTTGATTCTACCACTAGGGATGACTAAATTTCCAAATCCACAGGAAAAAACGACACATTAAAAGCAAGTGCTTCTTTTGCGAAAAGCCGAGGAGTCTGGATGAATAAAAAAATCTACGAAAATAAGGATTACTTGCGTTTACGAGTGAGAGTAGCCAGGGTCCCTTTTCTAAGGGTTCATCGGGCCATCTGGAATAACATTTGTTATCAATAAGATGGTATCTTTGATTTTAGTATCAAGCATAACCAGATTTCAAAAACGAAGCATAACGAAAACTCCTAAAAACAAGGATCTCTCGGCTTCTTCTTTGAGAATGTCAAGATCCGTCATCTTATACATAAAATGTTTTAGAAGTATCCTAGCTACGCAGACAAGGGATTACCTGATTTAACGATTTGGAAAATTCAATGTTCCAATCCCCTAGAGCACCATGGCTCCTAAATAGCATATGCTTCTTTCTAGAGGAACGAATGCTCACATCGGATGACCTGCGTTTCCAAGAAGATGGACAACTTGGTTTTACTATCGAGATAGCGGAGTCTCGTGATTTAAGTATTCTAATGAACAAGTTCAAAAAACGTTAGACCATAAAAAGTCAAATTACTTGATTCTACCACTAGGGATGACTAAATTTCCAAATCCACAGGAAAAAACGACACATTAAAAGCAAGTGCTTCTTTTGCGAAAAGCCGAGGAGTCTGGATGAATAAAAAAATCTACGAAAATAAGGATTACTTGCGTTTACGAGTGAGAGTAGCCAGGGTCCCTTTTCTAAGGGTTCATCGGGCCATCTGGAATAACATTTGTTATCAATAAGATGGTATCTTTGATTTTAGTATCAAGCATAACCAGATTTCAAAAACGAAGCATAACGAAAACTCCTAAAAACAAGGATCTCTCGGCTTCTTCTTTGAGAATGTCAAGATCCGTCATCTTATACATAAAATGTTTTAGAAGTATCCTAGCTACGCAGACAAGGGATTACCTGATTTAACGATTTGGAAAATTCAATGTTCCAATCCCCTAGAGCACCATGGCTCCTAAATAGCATATGCTTCTTTCTAGAGGAACGAATGCTCACATCGGATGACCTGCGTTTCCAAGAAGATGGACAACTTGGTTTTACTATCGAGATAGCGGAGTCTCGTGATTTAAGTATTCTAATGAACAAGTTCAAAAAACGTTAGACCATAAAAAGTCAAATTACTTGATTCTACCACTAGGGATGACTAAATTTCCAAATCCACAGGAAAAAACGACACATTAAAAGCAAGTGCTTCTTTTGCGAAAAGCCGAGGAGTCTGGATGAATAAAAAAATCTACGAAAATAAGGATTACTTGCGTTTACGAGTGAGAGTAGCCAGGGTCCCTTTTCTAAGGGTTCATCGGGCCATCTGGAATAACATTTGTTATCAATAAGATGGTATCTTTGATTTTAGTATCAAGCATAACCAGATTTCAAAAACGAAGCATAACGAAAACTCCTAAAAACAAGGATCTCTCGGCTTCTTCTTTGAGAATGTCAAGATCCGTCATCTTATACATAAAATGTTTTAGAAGTATCCTAGCTACGCAGACAAGGGATTACCTGATTTAACGATTTGGAAAATTCAATGTTCCAATCCCCTAGAGCACCATGGCTCCTAAATAGCATATGCTTCTTTCTAGAGGAACGAATGCTCACATCGGATGACCTGCGTTTCCAAGAAGATGGACAACTTGGTTTTACTATCGAGATAGCGGAGTCTCGTGATTTAAGTATTCTAATGAACAAGTTCAAAAAACGTTAGACCATAAAAAGTCAAATTACTTGATTCTACCACTAGGGATGACTAAATTTCCAAATCCACAGGAAAAAACGACACATTAAAAGCAAGTGCTTCTTTTGCGAAAAGCCGAGGAGTCTGGATGAATAAAAAAATCTACGAAAATAAGGATTACTTGCGTTTACGAGTGAGAGTAGCCAGGGTCCCTTTTCTAAGGGTTCATCGGGCCATCTGGAATAACATTTGTTATCAATAAGATGGTATCTTTGATTTTAGTATCAAGCATAACCAGATTTCAAAAACGAAGCATAACGAAAACTCCTAAAAACAAGGATCTCTCGGCTTCTTCTTTGAGAATGTCAAGATCCGTCATCTTATACATAAAATGTTTTAGAAGTATCCTAGCTACGCAGACAAGGGATTACCTGATTTAACGATTTGGAAAATTCAATGTTCCAATCCCCTAGAGCACCATGGCTCCTAAATAGCATATGCTTCTTTCTAGAGGAACGAATGCTCACATCGGATGACCTGCGTTTCCAAGAAGATGGACAACTTGGTTTTACTATCGAGATAGCGGAGTCTCGTGATTTAAGTATTCTAATGAACAAGTTCAAAAAACGTTAGACCATAAAAAGTCAAATTACTTGATTCTACCACTAGGGATGACTAAATTTCCAAATCCACAGGAAAAAACGACACATTAAAAGCAAGTGCTTCTTTTGCGAAAAGCCGAGGAGTCTGGATGAATAAAAAAATCTACGAAAATAAGGATTACTTGCGTTTACGAGTGAGAGTAGCCAGGGTCCCTTTTCTAAGGGTTCATCGGGCCATCTGGAATAACATTTGTTATCAATAAGATGGTATCTTTGATTTTAGTATCAAGCATAACCAGATTTCAAAAACGAAGCATAACGAAAACTCCTAAAAACAAGGATCTCTCGGCTTCTTCTTTGAGAATGTCAAGATCCGTCATCTTATACATAAAATGTTTTAGAAGTATCCTAGCTACGCAGACAAGGGATTACCTGATTTAACGATTTGGAAAATTCAATGTTCCAATCCCCTAGAGCACCATGGCTCCTAAATAGCATATGCTTCTTTCTAGAGGAACGAATGCTCACATCGGATGACCTGCGTTTCCAAGAAGATGGACAACTTGGTTTTACTATCGAGATAGCGGAGTCTCGTGATTTAAGTATTCTAATGAACAAGTTCAAAAAACGTTAGACCATAAAAAGTCAAATTACTTGATTCTACCACTAGGGATGACTAAATTTCCAAATCCACAGGAAAAAACGACACATTAAAAGCAAGTGCTTCTTTTGCGAAAAGCCGAGGAGTCTGGATGAATAAAAAAATCTACGAAAATAAGGATTACTTGCGTTTACGAGTGAGAGTAGCCAGGGTCCCTTTTCTAAGGGTTCATCGGGCCATCTGGAATAACATTTGTTATCAATAAGATGGTATCTTTGATTTTAGTATCAAGCATAACCAGATTTCAAAAACGAAGCATAACGAAAACTCCTAAAAACAAGGATCTCTCGGCTTCTTCTTTGAGAATGTCAAGATCCGTCATCATATACATAAAATGTTTTAGAAGTATCCTAGCTACGCAGACAAGGGATAACCTGATTTAACAATTTGGAAAATTCAATGTTCCAATCCCCTTGAGCACCATGGCTCCTAAATAGCATATGCTTCTTTCTAGCGGAATGAATGCTCACATTGGATGACCTGCGTTTCCAAGAAGATGGACAACATGGTTTTATTATCGAGATAGAGGAGGTTTGTAATTTAACTATTCTAATGAACATGATCAAAAAACGTTAGACCATAAAAAAGTCAAATTACTTGATTCTGCGATTGAGAAAGACTAAATTTCCAAATCCATAGGAAACAATGAACTTTGAAAGCAAAAGCCTCTTTCGACTAATGCCGAAGATTCTAGATGAATATACAAATCTCCTAAAATAAGGATTACTTAACTTCACGATGGAAAGTGGCCGGGGTCCGTTTTCTAAGGGTTCATCGGAACATCTGGAATAACATTTGTTCTCAATAAGATGGATTCTTTGGTTTTAGTATGAAGCATAAGTAGATTTCGAAAACGAAGCACAACGAAAACTCTAATAAACAAGGATCTCTCGACTTCTTGTTTAAGAATGTCAAGATCAGTAATCTTATTCATAAAATGTTTTAGAAGTATCCTAATTACATAGACAGAGGATTACCCGATTTAACGATTTGGAAAATTCAACGTTCCAATACCCTAGAGCACCGTAGCTCCCAAATGGCATATGCTTCTTTCTAGAGGAACGCATGCTTACATCGGAAAACATGTGTTTCCAACAACATGGACAACTTGGTTTTGCTATCGAGATAGCGGAGGTTCGTAATTTAAATATTCTAATGAACATGTTGAAAAGACGTTAGAGCATGAAAAGTCGAATACTTGATTCTGCGACTGAGAAAAACTAAATTTCCAAATCCGCATGAAGCAACGACACTTTGAAAGCAAGAGCTTCTTTTCAGAAAAGCCGTGGATACTGGATGAATAAACAAATCTCCTAAAATAAGGATTACTTGGCTTCACGATCGAAAGTAGCGGGAGGCCTTTTTCAAAGGGTTCATCGGAACTTCTAGAATAAAATTTGTTCTCAATAAGATGGATACTTTGATTTTAGTATCAGGTATAACCAGATTTCGAAAACGAAGCATAACGAAAGCTCCAAAAAACAAGGGTCTCTCGGCTTCTTCTTTCAGAATGTCATGATCCGTCATCTTATACATAAATATTTTTACAAGTATCCTAGCTATGCAGACAAAGGATTACTTGATTTAACGATTTGGAAAATTCAACATTCCAATCCCCTAATACACCGCGGCTCCAAATTAGCATATGGTTCTTTCTAGAGGAACGAATGGTCACATCGGATGACCTGCGTTTCCAATAAGATGGACAACTTGGTTTTACTATCAAGATAGCGGAGGTTCGTAATTTAACTATTCTAATGAACATGTTCAAACAACATTAGACCATAAAAAGTCAAATTACTTGATTCTACGACTGAGGATGACTAAATTTCCAAGTTCGCAGGAAACAACGACACTTTGAAAGCAAGAGCTTCTTTCGAGAAAAGCTGAGGATTCTGGATGAATAAACAAATCTCCTAAAATAAGGATAATCTGACTTCACGATCGGAAGTAGCGGGTGTCCGTTTTCTAAGGGTTCATCGGAACATCTGTAATAAAATTTGTTCTCAATAAGATGGATTCTTTGATTTTAGTACCAAGCATAACCAGATTTCGAAAACAAAGCATAACAAAAACTCTTAAAAACAAGGATCTCTTGGCTTCTTCTTTGAGAATGTCAAGATCCGTCATCTTATACATAAAAAGTTTTAAAAGTATCCTAGCTACACAGACAAGGGATTACCTGATTTAATGATTTGGAAAATTCAACGTTCTAATCCCCTTGAGCACCACGGCTCCCAAATAGTGTATTCTTCGTTCTAGAGTAACGAATGCTCACATTAGATGACCTACGTTTCCAATAAGATGGACAACTTGGTTTTTCTATTGAGATAGCGGAGGTTTGTAATTTAACTACTCTAATGAACATGTTCAAAAAACATTAGACCATAAAAAGTCGAATTACTTGATTCTGCGACTGAGGATGACTAAATTTCCAAATCCGCAGGAAATAGCGACACATTGAAATCAAGTGCTTCTTTCAGGAAATGCCGAGGATTCAGGATGAATAATCCAATCTCCTAAAATAAGGATTACCTGTCTTCACGATCGAAAGTAGCAAGGGTCCATTTTCAAAGGGTTCATCGGAACATCTAGAATAAAATTTGTTCTCAATAAGATGGATTCTTTGATTTTAATATCATGCATAACTAGATTTCGAAGACAAAGCATAACGAAAACTCTTAGAAACAATGATCACTCGGCCTCTTCTGTGTGAATGTCAAGCTCGGTCATCTTATTCATGAAAAGTGTTACAAGAATCCCAGCTATACAAACAAAGGATTACCTAATTTAACGATTTGGAAAATTCAACGTTCCAATCCCAAAGAGCACCGTGGCTCCTAAATAGCATATGCTTCTTTCTAGAGGAACGAATGCTCACGTCAGATGACCTGTGTTTCCAACAAGATGGACAACTTAGTTTTACTATCAGGATAGCGAAGGTTCGTAATTTAACTAATCTAATGAACATGTTCAAAAAGCATTAGACTATAAAAATTCGAATTACTTGATTTTGTGACTGGGGATGATTAAATTTCCAAATCCGTAGGAAACAACGGCACTTTAAAAGCAAGTGCTTCTATTGAGAAATTCCGAGGATTCTAGATGAATAAACAAATCTCCTAAAATAAGGATTACTTGCGCTTACGAGTGAGAGTAGCCAGGGTCCGTTCTCTGACGGTTTATCGGACCATCTAGAATAACATTTGTTATTAATAAGATGGATTCTTTGATATTAGTATCAAGCATAACCAGATTTCGAAAACGAAGCATAACGAAAACTCCTAAAAACAAGGATCTCTTGGCTTCTTCTTTGAGAATGACAAGATCCGTCATCTTATTCATAAAAGGTTTTAGAAGTATCCTAGCTACGTAGACAAAGGATTACTTAATTTAACGATTTGGAAAATTAAAAATTTCCAATCCCACAGAGCACCGTGGCTCCCAAATAGCATATGGTTCTTTTTAGAAGAACGAATGCTCATGTCGGATGACCTGCGTTTCCAACAAGATGGACAACTTGGTTTACTATCGTAATAGCGGAGGTTCGTAATTTAACTATTCTAATGAACATGTTCAAAAAACGTTAGACCATAAAAAGTCGATTTACTTGATTCTGCAACTTAGGATGACTAAATTACCAAATCCGCAGGAAACAACGACACTTTGAAGGCAAGAACTTCTTTTGACCAAAACTGAGGATTCTGAATGAATGTACAAATCTCCTAAAAAATGGATTACTTGACTTCACAATCGAAAGTTACCGGGGTCAATTTTCTAAGGGTTCATCAGAACATTTGGAATAAGATTTGATCTTAATATGAAGGATTCTTTCATTTTAGTACCATGCAAAACCAGATTTCGAATGCGAAGCATAACGAAAACTCCAAAAAACAATGATCTCTCAGCTTCTGGTTTGAGAATGTCAAAATCCGTCATCTTATTCATAAAAAGTTTTAGATGTATCCTAGCTACGTAGACAAAGGATTACCTGATTTAACGATTTGGAAAATTCAACGTTCCAATCCCCCAGAGTACCGTGGCTCCCAAATAGCATATGCTTCTTTCTAGAGGAACGAATGCTCACGTCCGATGACCTACACTTCCAACAGGATGGACCACTTGGTTTTACTATCGTGATAGCGGAGGTTCATAATTTAACTATTCTAATGAACAGGTTTAAAAAACGTTAGATCATAAAAAGTCGATTTACTTGATTCTGCAACTCAAGATGACTAAATTACCAAATCCGCAGGAAACAACAACACTTTGAAGGCAAGAACTTCTTTCGACCAAAACTGAGGATTCTAAATGAATGTACAAATCTCCTAAAATATGGATTACTTGACTTCACAATGGAAAGTAATCGGGGTCCATTTTCTAAGGGTTCATCGGAACATTTGGAATAAGATTTGATCTCAATATGAAGGATTCTTTCATTTTAGTACAATGCAAAACCAGATTTCGAATGCGAAGCATAACGGAAACTCCAAAAAATAATGATCTCTCGGCTTCTGGTTTGAGAATGTCAAAATCCGTCATCTTATTCTTAAAAAGTTTTAGATGTATGCTAGCTACGCAGACAAAGGATTACCTGATTTAACGATTTGGAAAATTCAACGTTCCAATCCCCCAGAGTACCGCGGCTCCCAAATAGCAAATGCTTCTTTCTGGAGGAACGAATGCTCACGTCAGATGACCTACACTTCCAACAGGATGGACCACTTGGTTTTACTATCGTGATAGCGGAGGTTCGTAATTTAACTATTCTAATGAACATGTTCAAAAAACGTTAGACCATAAAAAGTCGATTTACTTGATTCTGCGACTGAGGATGACTAAATTACCAAATCCGCAGGAAACAACGACACTTTGAAGGCAAGTGCTTCTTTCGACTAAAGCCGAGGATTCTGGATGAATATACAAATCTCCTAAAATAAGGATTACCTGACTTCACGATTGAAAGTAACCGGGGTTCGTTTTCTAAGGGTTTATCGGAACATTTGGAATAAGATTTGATCTCAATAAGATGGATTCTTTGATTTTAGTATCAAACATAACCAGATTTCGAATGCGAAGTATAACAAAACCTCCAAAAAATAAGGATCTCTCGGCTTCTTCTTTGAGAATGTGAAGATCAGTCATCTTATTCATAAAAGGTTTTAGAAGTATCCTATCTATGCAAACAAAGGATTACCTGATTTAACGATTTGGAAAATTCAACGTTCCAATCATCCAGAGCACCGTGGCTCCCATATAGCATATGCTTCTTTCTAGAGGAACGAATGCTTACGTCGGATGACTTGCGATTCCAAGAACAAGGACAACGCGGTTTTACTATCGAGATAGCGGAGGTTCTTTATTTACCTATTCTAATGAACATGGTAAAAAATGTTAGACTATAAAAAGTTGAATTACTTTATTCTACGATTGAATTTGACTAAATTTCCAAATCCTCTAGAAACAATGACACTTTGAATGCAAGAACTTCTTTCCTCTCAAGCCGAGGATTCTGGATGAATAAACAATTCTCATAAAATAAGGATTACCTGACTTCACTATCGAAATTAGCCGGGGTCCGTTTTCTAAGGGTTCTTCGGAACATCTGGAATAACATTTGTTCTCAATAAGATAGATTCTTTAATTTTAGCATCAAGCATAATCAGATTTCGAAAGCGAAGCATAACGAAAACTCCAAAAAACAAGGATCTCTCAGCTTCTTCTTTGAGAATGTCAAGATCCATCATCTTATTCATAAAAAGTTTTATAAGTATCCTTGCTACGCAAACAAAGGATTACCTGATTTAACGATTTGGAAAATTCAACGTTCCAATCCCCCAAAGCACCGCGGCTCCCAAATAGCATATGCTTCTTTCTAGAGGAACGAATGCTCACGTCGGATGACCTACGATTCCTAGATCATAGACAATATGGTTTTACTATCGAGATAGCGGAGGTTCATAATTTACTTATTGTAATGAACATGATAAAAAATGTTAGACCATAAAAAGTTGAATTACTTTATTCTGCAACTGAGGATGACTAAATTTCCAAATTCTCAAGAAACAATGCCACTTTAAAAGCAAGAACTTCTTTCTACTAAAGCCAAGGATTCTAGATGAATAAACAATTCTCCTAAAATAAGGATTACTTGACTTCACGATCGAATGTAGCCGGGGTCCGTTTTCTAAGGGTTCATTGGAACATCTGGAATAACATTTGTTCTCAATAAGATATATTCTTTAATTTTAGCAACAAGCATAATCAGATTTCGAAAGCGAAGCATAACGAAAACTCCAAGAAACAAGGATCTCTCGGCTTTTTCTTTGAGAATGTCAAGATCTGTCATCTTATTCCTAAAATGTTTTTGAAGTATCTTAGCTACGCAGATAAAGGATTACCTAATTTAACAATTTGGAAAATTCAACATTCCAATCATCCAGAGCACCGCGGCTCCCAAATAGCATATGCTTCTTTCTAGAGGAACGAATGCTCACGTCGGATGACCTGCGTTTCCAACAAGATGGACAACTTGCTTTTACTATCGAGATACTGGAGGTTCGTAATTTAACTCTTCTAATGAACATGTTCAAAAAACATTAGACCATAAAAAGTTGAATTACATGATTCTGTGACTTAAGATGACTAAATTACTAAATCCGCAGGAAACAACGACACTTTGAAAGCAAGAGCTTCTTTCGACTAAAGCCAAGGATTCTGGATGAATATACAAATCTCCTAATATGAGGATTACTTGACTTTACGATTGAAAGTAACCAGGGTCTGTTTTCTAAGGGTGCATCGGAACATTTGGAATAACACTTGATCTCAATAAGAAGGATTCTTTCAATTTAGTATCAAGCAAAACCCGATTTCGAATGCGAAGCATAACGAAAACTCCAAAAAACAAGGATCTCTCAGCTTCTTCCTTGAGAGTGTCAAAATCTGTCATCTTATTCATAAAAAAATTTAGAAGTATCCTAGCTACATAGATAAAGGATTACCTGATTTAACGATTAGGAAAATTCAATGTTCCAATCCTCTAGAGTACAGTGGCTCCTAAATAGGATATGCTTCTTTCTAGAGGAACAAATGCTCACGTCAGATGACTTGCGTTTCCAACAAGATGGACAACTTGGTTTTACTACTGAGATAGCGGAGGTTCATAATTTAACTATTCTAATGAACTTGTTCAAAAAATGTTAGACCATAAAAAGTTGAATTACTTGTTTCTGCGATTGAGGATGACAAAATTTCCATAACCGCAGGAAACAACTACACTTTGAAATCAAGAACTTCTTTCAACTAAAGTCGAGAATTCTAGATGAATAAAGAAATCTCCTAAAATAAGGATTACTTAACTTCACGATCGAAAGTAATCGAAGTCCGTTTACTAAGGGTTCATCGGAACATTTGGAATAACATTTGATCTCAATAAGATGGATTCATTGATTTTAGTACTAAGCATATCCAGATTTCGAATGCGAAGCATAATGAAAACTCTAGGTAATAAGGATCTCTCGACTTCTTCTTTAGGAATGTCTAGATCTGTCATCTCATTCATAAAAGGTTTTAGAAGTATCCTAGCTACGTCGACAAAGGATTAAATAATTTAACAATTTGGAAAATTCAGCGTTACAACCCTCCAGAGCACTGCGGCTCCAAAATAGCATATGCTTCTTTCTAAAGGAACGAATGCTCACGTCGGATAACCTGCATTTCCAAGAACATGGACAACACGGTTTTACTATCGAGATAGCGGAGGTTTGTAATTTAACTATTCTAATGAACATGTTCAAAAAACGTTAGACCATAAAAAGTTGAATTACATGATTTTGAGACATAGGATGACTAAATTACCAAATCCGCAGGAAACAACGACACTTTGAAGGCAAGAGCTTCTTTCGACTAAAGCTGAGGATTCTAGATGAATATACAAATCTCATAAAATAAGGATTACTTGACATCAAGATCGAAAGTAACCGGGGTTCATTTTCTAGGGGTACGTTTTCTAAGGGTTCATCGGAACATTTGGAATAAGATTTGATCTCAATAAAAAGGATTCTTTGATTTTACTATCAAGCATAGCAAGATTTCGAATGCGAAGCATAACGAAAACTCCAAGTAACGAGGATCTTTCCACTTCCTCTTTGAGAATGTCGAGATCCATCATCTTATTCATAAAAAGTTTTAGAAGTATCCTAGCTACGCATACAAAGGATTACCTGATTTAACGATTTGGAAAATTCAACGTTCCAATCCCCCAAAGCACCGCGGCTCCCAAATAACATATGCTTCTTTCTAGAGGAACGAATGCTCACATCGGATGACTTGCGATTCCTAGATCATAGACAATATGGTTTTACTATCGAGATAGCGGAGGTTCATAATTTACTTATTCTAATGAACATGATAAAAAACGTTAGACCATAAAAAGTCGAATTACTTTATTCTGCAACTAAGGATGACTAAATTTCAAAATTCTCAGGAAACAATGTCACTTTGAAAGTAAGAACTTCTTTCTACTAAAGCCGAGGATTCTAGATGAATAAACAATTCTCCTAAAATAAGGATTACTTAACTTCACGATCGAATGTAGCCGGGGTCCATTTTCTAAGGGTTCGTCGGAACATCTGGAATAACATTTGTTCTCAATAAGATAAATTCTTCAATTTTAGCAACAAGCATTATCAGATTTCAAAAGCGAAGCATAACGAAAACTCCAAGAAACAAGGATCTCTCGGCTTCTTCTTTGAGAATGTCAAGATCCGTCATCTTATTCGTAAAATGTTTTCGAAGTATCTTAGCTACGCAGATAAAGGATTACCTGATTTAACGATTTGAAAAATTCAACGTTCCAATCATCCAGAGCACCGCGGCTCCCAAATAGCATATGCTACTTTGTAGAGGAACGAATGCTCACGTCGGATGACATGTGTTTCCAACAAGATGGACAACTTGCTTTTACTATCGAGATACCGGAGGTTCATAATTTAACTATTCTAATGAACATGTTCAAAAAACATTAGACCATAAAAAGTTGAATTACATGATTCTGCGACTTAGGATGACTAAATTACTAAATCCGCAGGAAACAACGACACTTTGAAAGTAAGAGCTTCTTTCGACTAAAGCCAAGGATTCTGGATGAATATACAAATCTCCTAATATGAGGATTACTTGACTTTATGATTGAAAGTAACTAAGGTCCGTTTTCTAAGGGTTTATCGGAACATTTGGAATAACACTTAATCTCAATAAGAAGGATTCTTTCAATTTAGTATCAAGCATAACCCGATTTCGACTACGAAGCATAACGAAAACTCCAAAAAACAAGGATCTCTTAGATTCTTCCTTGAGAATGTCAAAATCCGTCATCTTATTGATAAAAAAATTTAGAAGTATCCTAGCTACATAGACAAAGGATTACCTAATTTAACGATTTGGAAAATTCAAAGTTCCAATCCCTTAGAGTACTGCGGCTCCCCAATAGCATAAGCTTCTTTCTAGAGGAACGAATGCTCACATCGGATGACTTGCATTTCCAACACGATGGACAACTTGGTTTTACTACTGAGATAGCGGAGGTTCATAATTTAACTATTCTAATGAACTTGTTCAAAAAATGTTAGACCATAAAAAGTTGAATTACTTGTTTTTGCGATTGAGGATGACAAAATTTCCATAACCGCAAGAAACAACGACACTTTGAAATCAAGAACTTCTTTCGACTAAAGCCGAGGATTCTGGACGAATAAAGAAATCTCCTAAAATAAGGATTACGTGACTTCACGATCGAAAGTAACCGTGGTTCGTTTTCTAAGGGTTCATCGGAACATTTGGAATATGATTTGTTCTCAATAAGATGGATTCTTTGATTTTAGTATCAAGCATATCCAGAATTCGAATGCGCAGCATAACGATAACTCCAATTAATAAGGATCTCTCGGCTTCTTCTTTGGGAATGTCAAGATTCGTCATCTTTTTCATAAAATGTTTCAGAAGTATCCTAGCTACGTTGACAAAAGATTACCTGATTTAACGATTTGGAAAATTCAACATTCTAATCCCCTAGAGCACCGCGGCTCCCAAATAGCATATGGTTCTTTCTAGAGGAACGAATGCTCACGTCGGATGACCTGCGTTTCCAACAAGATGGACAACTTGGTTTTACTATCGAGATAGCGGAGGTTCGTAATTTAGCTATTCTAATGAACTTGTTCAAAAAATGTTAGACCATGAAAAGTCGAATTACTTGATTTTACGATTGAGAATGACAAAATTTCTAAATCTGCAGGAAACAATGGCACTTTGAAATCAAGAAATTCTTTTAACTAAAGTCGAGGATTCTGGATGAATAAAGAAATCTCCTAAAATAAGGATTGCTTAACTTCACAATCGAAAGTAACCGGGGTACGTTTTCTAAGGGTTCATCAAAATATTTAGAATAAGATTTGATCTCAATAACAAGGATTCTTTGATTTCACTATCAAGCATAGCGAAGCATAACGAAAACTCCAAGTAACAAGGAACTTTCCGCTTCCTCTCTGAGAATGTCGAGATCCGTCATCTTATTCATAAAAAGTTTTAAAAGTATCCTAGCTATGCATACAAAGGATTACCTGATTTAACGATTTAGAAAATTCAACGTTCCAATCCCCTAGAGCACCGCGGCTCCCAAATAGCATATGCTTCTTTCTAGAGGATCGAATGCTCACGTCAGATGACCTGCGTTTCCAAGAAGATACACAACTAGGTTTTACTATCGAGACAGCGGAGGTTTGCAATTTAACTATTCTAATGAACAAGGTCAAAAAACGTTAAACCACAAAAAGTCTAATTACGCGATTCTGCAATTGAGGATGACTAAATTACCAAATCCGTAGGAAACAACGACACTTTGAAAGCAAGAGAATCTTTTGAGAAAAGCGGAGGATTCTGGATGAATAATCAAATCTCTTAAAATAAGGATTACTTGACTTCTCGATCAAATGTAACCAGGCTCCGATTTCTAAGGTTTCATCGGAACATTTGGAATAAGATTTGATCTAAGTAAGATGGATTCTTTGATATTAGTATCAAGCATAACCAGATTTCGAAAGCGAAGCATAACGAAAACTCCAAGAAACAAGGACCTCTCGGCTTCTTCTTCGAGAATTTTAAGATCCGTCATCATATTCATAAAATGTTTTAGAAGTATCCTAGCTACACAGACAAAAGATTACCTGATGTAAAGATTTGGAAAATTCAACGTTGTAATCCCCTAGACCACTGTGGCTCCCGAATAGCATATGCTTCTTTCTACAGGAACAAATGTTCACGTCGGATGACCTGCGTTTCCAACAAGATGGACAACTTGGTTTTACTATCGAGATAGCGGAGGTTCGTAATTTAACTATTCTAATGAACATGTTCAAAAAAAGTTAGACCATGAAAGGTCAATTTACTTGATTTAGCGACTAAGGATGACAAAATTACCAAATCCGCAGGAAACAACGACACTTTGAAAGCAAGAGCTTTTGTCGACTAAAGTCGAGGATTCTAGATGAATAAACAAATCTCCTAAAATAAAGATTAATTGACTTCACGATAAAAAATCACCAAGGTCCGTTTTCTAATCATTCGTCGAAACATTTAGAATAAGATTTGATCTAAATAAGATGGATTCTTTGACTTTAGTATTAAGCATAACCAGATTTTGAATGAGAAGCATAACGAAAACTCTAAGAAACAAGGATCTCTCGGCTTCTTCTTTGAGAATGTCAAGATCCGTCATCTTATTCATAAAATGTTCTAGAAGTATCCTAGCTACACAGACAAAGGATTACCTAATGTAACGATTTGGAAAATTCAACGTTTTAATCCCCCAGACCACCGCGGCTCCTAAATAGCATATGCTTCTTTCTAGAGGAATGAATGCTCATGTCGAATGACCTACATTTCCAACAAGATGGACATCTTCGTTTTACTATCGAGATAGCGGAGGTTCGTAATTTAACTATTCTAATGAACTTGTTCAAAAAACGTTAGAACATAAAAAGTCGAATTACTTGATTTAAAGACTGAGGATGACAAAATTACCAAATCCGTAGGAAACAATGCCACTTTGAAAGCAAGTGCTTCTGTCGACTAAAGCCGAGGATTCTAGATGAACAAACAAATCTCCTAAAATAAGGACTAATTGACTTCACGATAAAAAATCACCGGGGTACATTTTCTAATTGTTTATCGGAACATTTGGAATAAGATTTGATCTATATAAGATGGATTCTTTGATTTTAGTATCAAGCATAACCAGATTTCGAATGCGAAGCATAACGAAAACTCCACGAAACAAGGGTCTCTCGACTTCTTCTTTGAGAATGTCAAGATCCGTCATCTTATTAAAAAAATGTTTTAGAAGTATTCTAGCTAAGCAGACAAAGGATTACCTTATTTAACGATTTCGAAAATTCATCATTCCAATCCCTTAGAGCACCGCGGCTCCCAAATAGCACATGCTTCTTTCTAGAGGAACGAATGCTCACGTCGGATGACCTGTGTTTCCAATAAGTTGGACAACTTGGTTTTACTATCGAGATAATGGAGGTTCGTAATTTAACTATTCTAACAAACATGTTCAAAAAATGTTAGACCATAAAAAGTCGAATTACTTGATTCTGCGACTGAAGATAACAAAATTTCCAAATCCACAAGAAACAACGACACTTTGAAAGCAAGAGCTTCTTTCGACTAAAGCCGAGGAGTCTGGATGAATAAACAAATCTCCTAAAATAAGGATTACTTGACTTTACGGTCGAAAGTAACTGGGGTCCGTTTTCTAAGGGTTCATTGGAATATTTGGAATAAGATTTGATCCCAATAAGATGGATTCTTTCATTTTAGTATCAAGCATAACCAGATTTCGAATGCGAAGCATAATGAAAAGTCCAAAAAACAAGGATCTCTCGGATTCTTCTTTGAGAATGTCAAGATCCGTCACCCTATCCATAAAATGTTTTAGAAGTATCCTAGCTACACAGATAAAGGATTACCTGATTTAACGATATGGAAAATTTAATGTTCCAATCCTCTAGAGCACCGCAGCTCCCAAATAGCATATGCTTCTTTCTAGTGGAACGAATGCTCACGTCGAATGACCTGCGTTTCCAACAAGATGGGCCACTCAGTTTTACTATAGAGATAGTGGAGGTTCATAATTTAACTATTCTAATGAACATGTTCAAAAAACGTTAGATCATAAAAAGTCGATTTGCTTGATTCTGCGACTGAGGATGACTAACTTACCAAATCCGCAGGAAACAACGACACTTTGAAGGTAAGAGCTTCTTTCGACTAAAGCCGACGATTCTGGATGAATAAACAAATCTCCTAAAATAGGGATTACTTAAGTCACGATCGAATGAAACCGGGGTCCGTTTTCTAAGGGTTCATCGGAACATTTGGAAAAAGATTTGATCTCAATAAGATGGATTCTTCGATTTTAGTATCAAGCATAACCGGATTTCGAATGCGAAATGTAATGAAAACTCCAAGAAACTAGGATCTCTCGGCTTCTTCATTGAGAATGTCAAGATCCGTCATCTTATTTATAAAATGTTTTAAAGGTATCCTAGCTACACAAACAAAGGATTACCTGATTTAACGAATTGGAAAATTCAACGTTCCAATCCCCTAATGCACCACGACTCCCAAATAGCATATGCTTCATCCTAAATGTATGGATGCTCACGTCGGATGACCTCCGTTTCCAACAAGATGGACAACTTGGTTTTACTATCGAGATAGCGGAGATTCGTAATTTAACTATTCTAATGAACTTGTTCAAAAAACGTTACATCATAAAAAGTCGAAATACTTGATTCTTCGACTGAGGATGATAAAATTTCCAAATCCGTAAGAAACAACGACACTTTGAAAGCAAGAGCTTCTTTCGACTAAAGCCGAGGATTCTGGATGAATATACAAATCTCCTAAAATAAGGGTTACTTGACTTCACGATCGAAAGTAACCAGGGTCCATTTTCTAAGGGTTCATCGGAACATCTGGAATAACAACTGTTCCCAAGAAGATAGATTCCTTGATTTCAGTATCATGCATAACCAGATTTCGAAAGCAAAGCATAACGAAAACTCCAAAAAACATGGATCTCTCGGCTTCTTCTTTGGGAATGTCAAGATACGTCATCTTATTCATAAAAATTTTTAGAAGTATCCTAGTTACACAGACAAAGGATTATCTAACTTAATGATTTGGAAAATTCATCTTTCCAATCCCGAATAGCACTGCGGCTCCCAAATAGCATATTCCTCTTTCTAGAGTAACGAATGCTCACGTTGGATCACCTACATTTCCAACAAGTTGGGCAACTTGGTTTTACTATCGAGATAGCGGAGCTTCATAATTTAACTATTCTAATGAACTTGTTCAAAAAACGTTAGACCATGAAAAATCGAATTACTTGATTCTGTAACTGAGGATGTCTAAATTACCAAATCTGTAGGAAACAACAACACTTCGAAAGCAAGAGCTTCTTTTGACTAAAGCCGAGGATTCTGGATGAATAAACAAATCTCCTAAAATAAGGATTACTTGACTTCATGATAAAAAATAACCGGGGTTCTTTGAGAATGTCAAGCATAACGAAAACTTCAAGTAACAAGGATCTCTCTACTTCTTCTTTGAGAATGTCAAGATCCGTCATCTTATTGATAAAAAGTTTTAGAAGTATTTTAGCTACGCAGATAAATGATTACCTGATTTAATGATTTGGAAAATTCAATGTCCCAATCCTCCAGAGCACTGCGGCTCCCAAAAAGCGTATGCATCATTCTAGAGGAACGAATGCTCACGTCGGATGACCTGCATTTCCAAGAACATGGACAACATGGTTTTACTATCGAGATAGCGGAGGTTCGTAATTTAACTTTTCTAATAAACAACTTCAAAAAACGTTAGACCATAAAAAGTTGAATTACATGATTCTGCGACTTAGGATGACTGAATTATCTAATCCGTAGGAAACAACGACACTTTGAAACCAAGAGCTTCTTTCGAATAAAGCCGAGGGTTTTGGATGAATAAAAAATTCTCCTAAAATAAGGATTACTTGACTTCACGATCGAAAGCACCCGGGCTCGGTTTTCTATGGGTTCGTCGGAATAACTGGAATAACATTTGTTCTCAATAAGATAGATTCTTTGATTTTAGCAACAAGCATAACCAGATTTCGAAAGCGAAGCATAACGAAAACTTCAAAAAACTAGGATCTCTAAGCTTCTTCTTTGAGAATGTCAAGATCCATCATCTTATTCATAAAAAGTTTTAGAAGTATCCTAGCTACACAGATAAAGGATTACCTGATTTAGCGATTTGGAAAATTCAACGTTCCATTCCCCCAGAGCACCGTGACTCCCAAATAGCATATGCTTCTTTCTAGTCGAACGAATGCTCACGTTGGATGACGTGCGTTTCCAACAAGATGGACAACATGATTTTACTATCGAGATAGCAGAGGTTCGTAATTTAACTATTCTGATGAACTTGTTCAAAAAACGTTAGACCATAAAAAGTTGAATTACTTGATTCTGCGACTAAGGATGACAAAACTTCCAAATCCGTAAGAAACAACGACACTTTGAAATCAAGGGCTTCTTTTGACTATAGTCGAGGACTCTAGATGAATAAATAAATCTCCTAAAATAAGAATTACTTGACTTCACGATCGAAAGTAATCGGGGTCCGTTTTCTAATGGTACATCGGAATATTTGGAATAAGATTTGATCTCAATAAGATGGATACTGTGATTTTAGTATCAAGCATAACCAGATTTCGAATGCGAAGCAAACGAAAACTCCAAGAAACAAGGATCTCTCGGCTTCTTCTTTAAGAATGTCATGATCGATCATCTTATTCAAAAAATGTTTTAGAAGTATCCTAGTTACACAGACAATGGATTACCTTACTTAACGATTTGGAAAATTCATCGTTCCAATCCCCTAGAGCACCGCGGCTCCCAAATAGCATACGCTTCTT
This sequence comes from Lumnitzera littorea, assembly GCA_024138015.1. NCBI lineage: Eukaryota > Viridiplantae > Streptophyta > Magnoliopsida > Myrtales > Combretaceae > Lumnitzera > Lumnitzera littorea. The sequence continues at coordinate 465,930 of JAMXBB010000013.1, forward strand.
TCTAGAGGAACAAATGCTCACGTCGCATGACCTGCGTTTCTAACAAATTAGACAACTTGGTTTTACTATCGAGACGGTGGAGGTTCGAAATTTAATTATTCTAATGAACATGTTCAAAAAACGTTACACCATAAAAAGTCGAATTACTTGATTCTGTAGCTGAGGATAACAAAATTTCTAAATTCACAGGAAACAACGACACTTTGAAAGCAAGAGCTTCTTTCGACTAAAGCCGAGGATTCTGGATGAATAAACAAATCTCCTAAAATAAGGATTACATGACTTAACGATCGAATGTAACCGGGGTCCATTTTCTAAGGACTCATCGGAACATTGGAATAAGAATTGATCTCAATAAGATGGATTCTTTCATTTTAGTATCAAGCATAACCAGATTTCGAATGCAATGTATAACGAAAACTCTAAAATACAAGGATATCTCGGCTTCCTCTTTGAGAATGTCAAGATCCGTCATTTTATTCATAAAATGTTTTAGAAGTATCCTAGCTGCGCAGATAAACGATCACCATATTTAACGATTTGGAAAACTCAACGTTCCAATCCTCCAGAGCATCGCGGCTCCCAAATAGCATATGCTTTTTTCTAGAGGAACGAATGCTTACGTCGAATGACGTGCGTTTCCAACAAGATGGACAACTTGGTTTTACTATCGAGATAGCGGAGGTTAGTAATTTAACTATTCTAATGAACATGTTCAAAAAATGTTAGATCATAAAAAGTCGATTTGCTTGATTCTGCGACTAAGGATGACTAAATTACCAAATCCGCAGGAAACAATGACACTTTGAAGATAAGAGCTTCTTTTGACTAAAGCCGAGCATTCTGGATGAATAAACAAATCTCCTAAAATAAGGATTACTTGACTTCACGATCGAAAGTAATCGGGGTCCGTTTTCTAAGGGTTCATCGGAACATTTGGAAAAAGATTTGATCTCAATAAGATGGATTCTTTCATTTTAGTATCAAGCATAACAAGATTTCGAATGCGAAGCATAACGAAAACTCCAAAAAGCAAGGATCTCTCGGCTTCTTCTTTGAGAATGTCAAGATTCGTCATCTTATTCATAAAATGTTTTACAAGTGTCCTAACTACGTAGAAAGAGAATTACCTGATTTAACGATTTGGAAATTTAAACGTTCTAATCCCTGAGAGCACCGCGGCTCCCAATTAGCATATGCTTCTTTCTAGAGGAACGAATGCTCACGTCGGATGACCTGCGTTTCCAACAAGATGGAGAACTTGGTTTTATTATCGAGATAGCGGAGGTTCGTAATTTAACTATTCTAATGAACTTGTTCAAAAAACGTTAGATCATAAAAAGTCGAAATACTTGATTCTGCGACTGAGGATGACAAAATTTCCAAATCTGCAAGAAACAACGACACTTTGAAAGCAAGAGCTTCTTTCGACTAAAGCGTAGGATTCTAGATGAATATATAAATCTCCTGGAATAAGGGTTACATGACTTCACGATCGAAAGTAACCGACGTCTATTTTCTAAGGATTCATCAGAACATCTGGAATAACATTTGTTCCCAAGAAGATGGATTCCTTGATTTCAGTATCATGCATAACCAGATTTCAAAAGCGAAGCATAACAAAAACTTCAAAGAACAATGATCTCTCGGCTTCTTCTTTGGGAATGTCAAGATAAGTCATGTTATTCATAAAAATATTTAGAAGTATCTTAGCTGTGCAGACAGAGGATTACATAATTTAACGATTTGGAAACTTCAACTTTCCAATCTCGAATAGCACCACGACTCCCAAATAGCATATTCTTCTTTCTTGAGTAATGAATGCTCACATCGGATCACCTACATTTCCAACAAGATGGGCAACTTGGTTTTACTATCGAGATAGCGGAGGTTCGTAATTTAACTATTCTAATGAACTTGTTCAAAAAACAGTAGACCATAAAATATGGAATTGCTTAACTCTGCAACAGAGGATGACTAAATTTTTTAGATCTACAGGAAACAACGACACTTTGAAAACAAGAGCTTCTTTCGACTAATGCCGAGGATTCTGGATGAATATACAAATCTCCTAAAATAAGGATTACTTGACTTCATGATCGAAAATAACCGGGGTTCGTTTTCTAAGGGTTCATCGGAACATTTGGAATAAGATTTGATCTCAATAAGAAGGATTCTTTCAATTTAGTATCAAGCTTAACAAGATTTTGATTGCGAAGCACAATGAAAACTCCAAAAAGCAAGGATCTCTCGGCTTCTTCTTTGAGAATGTCAAGATCCATCATCTGATTCATAAAAAGTTTTAGAAGTATCCTAGCTACACAGACGAAGGAATACTTGATTTAAAGATTTGGAAAATTCAACGTTCTAATCCCCCAGAGCACTGCGGCTCCCAAATAGCATATGCTTCTGTCTAGAGGAACGAATCCTCACGTCGGATGACCTGCGTTTTCAAAAAGATGGACAACTAGGTTTCACTATCGGGATAGCGGAGGTTCATAATTTAACTATTAAAATGAACATGATAAAAAAGGTTAGACCATAAAAAGTCCAATTACTTAATTCTGCAACTGAGGATGACTATATTACCAAATCCGCAGGAAACAACGACACATTGAAAGCAAGAGCTTCTTTTGACTAAAGCCGAGGATTCTGGATGAATATACAAATCTCCTAAAGTAAAGGTTACTTAACTTCACGATCGAAAGTAACCGGGGTCCGTTTTCTAAGGGCTCATCGGAACATTTGGAATAAGATTTGATCTCAATAGGATGGATTCTTTCATTTTGGTATAAAGCATAACCAGATTGAAAACGAGGCATAACGAAATCTCCAAAAAACAAGGATCTCTTGGCTTCTTCTTTGAGAATGTCAAGATTCATCATCTTATTTATAAAAAGTTTTAGAAGTATCCTAGCTACGCAAACGAAGGATTACCTGATTTAACGATTTGGAAAATTCAACATTCCAATCCCCTAGAGCACCGCGGTTCCCAAATAGCATATGCTTCTTTCTAGAGGAATGAATGCTCATGTCGGATGACCTACGTTTCCAAGAACATGGACAACCTAGTTTTGCTATTAAGATAGTGGAGGTTCGTAATTGAACAATTCTAATGAACATGATCAAAAACGTTTGACCATAAAAAGTTGAATTACATCATTCTGCCACTGAGGATGACTAACTAAATTTCCAAATCCTCAGCAAACAACAACAGTTTGAATGCAAGTGCTTCTTTCTACTAATGCCGAGGATTCTAGATGAATAAACAATTCTCCAAAAATAAGGATTACTTGACTTCAGATCGAAAGTAGCCATGGTCCGTTTTCTATGGGTTCATCAGAACATCTAGAATAACATTTTTTCTCAATAAGATAGATTCATTGATTTTAGCATCAAGCATAACCAGATTTCGAAAGCGAAGCATAACGAAAACTAAAAAAAACTAACATATCTCAGCTTCTTCTTTGAGAATGTTAATATCCGTCATCTTATTCATAAAAAGTTTTAGAAGTATCCTAGCTATGTAGACAAAGGATTACCTGATTTAACGATTTGGAAAATTTAACGTTCCATCCCCCTAGAGCACCGGGACTCCCAAATAGCATATGCTTCTTTCTAGTGGAACGAATGCTCACGTCGAATGACCTGTGTTTCCAATAAGATGGACAACATGGTTTTACTATCGAGATAGCGGAGGTTCGTAATTTAACTATTCTGATGAACTTGTTGAAAAAACGTTAGACCAGAAAAAGTCGAATTACTTGATTCTGCGACTGAGGATGACAAAACCTCCAAATCCGCAGGAAACACCGACACTTTGAAATCAAGGGCTTCTTTCCACAAAAGTCGAGGATTCTAGATGAATAAAGAAATCTCCTAAAATAAGGATTACTTAACTTCACGATCGAAAGTAATCGGGGTCCGTTTTCTAAGGGTTCATTGGAATATTTGGAATAAGATTTGATCTCAATAAGATGGATTCTTTGATTTTAGTATCAAGCATAACCAGATTTCGAATGCAAAGCATAACGAAAACTCCACGAAACATGTGTCTCTCGGCTTCTTCATTGAGAATGTCAAGATCCGTCATCTTATTAAAATAATGTTTTAGAAGTATTCTAGCTAAGTAGAAAAAGGATTACCTTATTTAACGATTTGGAAAATTCATCGTTCCAATCCCCTAGAGCACCACGGCTCCTCAGTAGCACATGCTTCTTTCTAGAGGAACGATTGCTCACGTCGGATGACCTGCGTTTCCAACAAGTTGGACAACTTGGTTTTACTATCTGGATAACGGAGGTTCACAATTTAACTATTCTAACGAACATGTTCAAAAAACGTTAGACCATAAAAAGTTGAATTACTTGATTCTGCGACTGAGGATAACAAAATTTCCAAATCCACAGGAAATAATGACACTTTGAAAGCAAGGGCTCCTTTCGACTAAAGCCGAGGATTCTGGATGAATAAACAAATCTCCTAAAATAAGGATTACTTGACTTCACGATCGAAAGTAACAGGGGTCCGTTTTCTAAGGGTTCATCGGAACATTTGGAATAAGATTTGATCTCAATGAGATGGATTTTTCATTTTGGTATCAAGCATAACCAGATTTCGAGTGCGAAGCATAAGGAAAAGTCCAAAAAACAAGGATCTCTCGAATTCTTCTTTGAGAATGTCAAGATCCGTCACCTTATCCATAAAATGTTTTAGAAGTATCCTAGCTACACAGATAAAGGATTACCTGATTTAACGATATAGAAAATTTAGCGTTCCAATCCTCCAGAGCACCGCAGCTCCCAAATAGCATATGCTTCTTTCTAGAGGAACGAATGCTCACATAGAATGACCTGCGTTTCCAACAAGATGGGCCACTCAGTTTTACTATAGAGATAGTGGAGGTTCGTAATTTGACTATTCTAATGAACATGTTCAAAAAACGTTAGATCATAAAAAGTCGATTTGCTTGATTCTGCGACTGAGGATGACTAAATTACCAAATCCGCAGGAAACAGCGACACTTTGAAGGTAAGAGCTTCTTTCGACTAAAGCCGACGATTCTGGATGAATAAACAAATCTCCTAAAATAGGGATTACTTAAGTCACGATCGAATGAAACCGGAGTCCGTTTTCTAAGGGTTCATCGGAACATTTGGAAAAAGATTTGATCTCAATAAGATGGATTCTTCGATTTTAGTATCAAGCATAACCGGATTTCGAATGCGAAACGTAATGAAAACTCCAAGAAACTAGGATCTCTCGGCTTCTTCATTGAGAATGTCAAGATCCGTCATCTTATTCATAAAATGTTTTAAAGGTATCCTAGCTACACAAACAAAGGATTACCTGATTTAACGAATTGGAAAATTCAACGTTCCAATCCCCTAAAGCACCACGACTCCCAAATAGCATATGCTTCATCCTAAAGGTACGGATGCTCACGTCGGATGACCTCCGTTTTCAACAAGATGGACAACTTGGTTTTACTATCGAGATAGCAGAGGTTCGTAATTTAACTATTCTAATGGACTTGCTAAAAAAATGTTAGATCATAAAAAGTCAAAATACTTGATTCTATGACTAAGGATGACAAAATTTCCAAATCCGTAGGAAACAACGACACTTTGAAAGCAAGAGCTTCTTTCGACTAAAGCGGAGGATTCTGGATGTATATACAAATCTCCTAGAATAAGGGTTACTTGACTTCACGATTGAAAGTAACCGACTTCTGTTTTCTAAGGGTTCATCGGAACATCTGGAATGACATTTGTTCCGAAGAAGATAGATTCCTCGATTTCAGTATCATGCATAACCAGATTTCAAAAGTGAAGCATAACGAAGACTCCAAAGAACAAGGATCTCTCGGCTTCTTCTTTGGGAATGTCAAGATACGTGATCTTATTCATAAAATTTTTTAGAAGTATCCTAGCTACGCAGACAAAGGATTACCTAATTTAATGATTTGGAAAATACATCTTTCCAATCCCGAATAGCACCGCAGCTCCCAAATAGCATATTCTTCTTTCTAGAGTAATGAATGCTCACATCGAATCACCTACTTTTCCAACAAGATTGGCAACTTGGTTTTACTATCGAGATAGCGAAGGTTCGTAATTTAACTATTCTAATGAACTTGTTCCAAAAACGTTAGACCATGAAACATCGAATTACTTGATTCTGCAATTGAGGATGTCTAAATTACCAAATCTGTAGGAAACAACGACACTTTGAAAGCAAGAGCTTCTTTCGACTAAAGCCGAGGATTCTAGATGAATATACAAATCTCCTAAAATAAATGGTTTTAGAAGTATCCTAGCTACGCAGACAAAGGATTACCTGATTTAAAGATTTGGAAAATTCAACATTCCAATCCCCTAGAGCACTACGGCTCCCAAATAGCATATGCTTCTTTCTAGAGGAACGAATGCTCACGTCGAATGACCTATGTTTCCAACAAGATGGACAACTAGGTTTTACTATCGAGATAGCGGAGGGTCGTAATTTAACTATTCTATTGAACTTGATAAAAAAAGTTAGACCATAAAAAGTCAAATTACTTGATTCTGCGACTGAGGATGTCAAAATTTCCAAATCCTTAGAAGGCAACGACACTTTGAAAGCAAGTGCTTCTTCCTACTAATGCTAAGGATTCTGGATGAATAAACAATTCTCCTAAAATAAGGATTACTTGACTTCATGATCGAAAGTAGCCATGGTTTGTTTTCTATGGGTTCGTCAGAACATCTGGAATAACATTTGTTCTCAATAAGATAGATTCTTTAATTTTAGCATCAAGCATAACCAGATTTCGAAAGCGAAGCATACCGAAAACTCCAAAAAACAAGGATCTCTCGGCTTCTTCTTTGAGAATGTCAAGATCCATCATTTTATTCATAAAATGTTTTAGAAGTATCCTACCTACGCAGACAAAGGATTACCTGTTTTAACGATTTGGAAAATTCAACGTTCGAATCCCCCAGAGCACTGTGGCTCCCAAATAGCATATGCTTCTTTTTAGAGGAACGAATGCTCACGTTAGATGACCTGTGTTTCTAATAAGATAGACAACTAGGTTTTGCTATCAAGATAGCGATGGTTCGAAATTTAACTATTCTAATGAACATGATAAAAAACGTTAGACCATAAAAAGTGGAATTACTTGATTCTGCGACTGAGGATGACTAAATTATGAAATCCGCAGGAATCAACGACACTTTGAAAGCAAGAGCTTCTTTTGACTAAAGCCGAGGATTCAGGATGAATATACAAATCTCTTAAAATAAGGATTACTTGACTTCACGATTGAAAGTAATCGGGGTCCATTTTCTAAGGGTTCATTGGAACATTTGGAATAAGATTTGATCTCAATTAGAAGGATTCTTTGATTTTAGTATCAAGCATAACCAGATTTCGAAAACGAAGCATAATGAAAACTCCAAAAACCAAGGATCTCTCAGCTTCTTCTTTGAGAATGTCAAGATCCGTCATCTTATTCGTAAAAAGTTTTACAAGTATCCTAGCTACGCAGACAAAGAATTACCTGATTTAACGATTTGGAAAATTCAACGTTCCAATTCCCTTGAGCACCGCGGTTCCCAAATAGCAAATGCTTCTTTCTAAAGGAACGAATGCTTACCTCGGATGACCTGTGTTTCCAAGAACATGGACAACATGGTTTTACCATCGAGATAGCGAAGGTTCGTAATTTAACCATTCTAATGAACATGATAAAAAATGATAGACCATAAAAAGTCAACATACTTCATTCTGCGACTGAGGATGACTAAATGTCCAAATCCTCAGGAAACAACGACACTTTGAAAGCAAGAGCTTCTTTTGACTAATGTCGAGGATTTTGGATTAATAAACAATTCTCGTAAAATAAGGATTACTTGACTTCATGATCGAAATAAGCTATGGTCCGTTTTCTAAGGGTTCGTCGGAACATCTGGAATAACATTTGTTCTCAATAAAATAGATTCTTTAATTTTAGCATTAAGCATAACCAGATTTCAAAAGCGAAGCATAACGAAAACTCTAAAAAACATAGATCTCTCGGCTTCTTCTTTGAGAATGTCGAGATCCATCATCTTATTCATAAAAAGTTTTACAAGTATCCTAGCTATGCAAATAAAGGATTATCTGTTTTAACGATTTGGAAAATTCAGCGTTCCATTCCCTCGGAGCACTGCGGCTCCCATATTGCATGTGCTTCTTTCTAGAGGAACGAATGCTTACGTTGGATGACCTGCGTTTCGAATAAGATGGACAACTAGGTTTTACTATCGAGATAGCGGAGGTTCGAAATTTAACTATTCTAATGAACATGATAAAAAACGTTAGACCATAAAAAGTCGAATTACTTGATTCTGCGACTGAGCATGACTAAATTTTCAAATCCTCAGGAAACAACGACACTTCAAAAGCAAGTGCTTCATTCTACTAATGCGAGGATTCTGGATGAATAAACAATTCTCTTAAAATAAGGATTACTGGACTTCACGATCGAAAGTAGCTAGGGACCGTTTTGTACAGGTTCGTCGGAACATTTGGAAAAACATTTGTTCTCAATAAGCTAGATTCTTCAATTTTAGCACCAAGCATAACCATATTTCGACTGCGAAGCATAACGAAAACTCCAAAAAACAAGGATCTCTCGACTTCTTCTTTAAGAATGTTATGATCCGTCATCTTATTCATAAAATGTTTTAGAAGTATCCTAGCTACGTAGACAAAAGATTACCTGATTTAACGATTTGGAAAATTCAACGTTCCAATCATCCAGAGCACCACGGCTCCCAAATAGCATATGCTTCTTTCTGGAGGAATGAATGCTCATGTCGATGACCTGCGTTTCCAAGAACATGGACAACATGGTTTTACTATTGAAACAGCAGAGGTTCGTAATTTAACTATTCTAATGAACTTGTTCAAAAAACGTTGGACCACAAAAAGTGGAATTACTTGATTATGCGACTGAGGATGACTAAATTACCAAATCCGCAGATAACAACGATACTTTGAAAGCGAGCGCTTCTTTCGACTAAAGCCGAAGATTCTGGATGAATAAACAAATCTTTTAAAACAAGGATTACTTGACTTCACGATTGAAAGTCACCGGGGTCCATTTTCTAAGGGTTCATCGGAACATTTGGAATAAGATTTGATCTCAATTAGATGGGTTCCTCGATTTTTGTATCAAGCATAACCAGATTTTGAAAATGGAGCATAACGAAAACTCCAAAAAACAAGGATCCCTCGGCTTCTTCTTTGTGAATGTCAAGATCCGTCATCTTATTCATAAAAAGTTTTACAAGTATCCTAGCTACGTAGACAAAGGATTACCTAATTTAACGATTTGGAAAATTCAACGTTCCAAACCCCTAGAGCACCGCGGTTCCCAAATAGCATATGCTTCTTTCTAGAGGAACGAATGCTTACCTCTGATGACCTGCATTTCTAAGAACACAGACAACATGGTTTTACTATCGAGATAGTGGACGTTCGTAATTTAACTATTCTAATGAACATGATAAAAAACATTAGACTATAAAATGTCGACATACTTGATTCTGCGATTGAGGATGACTAAATTTCCAAATCCTCAGGAAGCAACAACACATTGAAAGCAAGAGCTTCCTTCGACTAATGCCGAGGATTCTAGATGAACAAACAATTCTTGTAAAATAAGGATTACATAACCTTACGATCGAAAGTAGCCGTAGTCCGTTTTCTAAGGGTTCGTCAGAACATCTGGAATAACATTTGTTCTCAAAAAGATAGATTCTTTAATTTTAGCATCAAGCATAACCAGATTTTGAAAGCGAAGCAAAACGAAAACTCTAGAAAACAAGGATCTCTCGGCTTCTTCTTTGAGAATGTTAAGATCCGTCATTTTATTCATAAAAAGTTTTAGAAGTATCCTAGCTACGCAGACAAAGGATTACCTGTTTTAACGATTTGGAAAATTCAACGTTCCAATCCCCCGGAGCACCGCGGCTCCCATATAGCATGTGCTTCTTTCTAGAGGAGCGAATGCTCACGTCGGATGACTTGCGTTTCCAATAAGATGGACAACTAGGTTTTACTATCGACATAGCGAAGGTTAGAAATTTAACTATTCTAATGAACATGATAAAAAACGTTAGACCATAAAAAGTCGAATTCCTTGATTCTACGAGTGAGGATGATGAAATTTTCAAATCCTCAGGAAACAACGATGCTTTGAAAGCAAGTGCTTCTTTCTACTAATGGCGAGGATTCTAGAAGAATAAACAATTCTGCTAAAATAAGTATTACTGGACTTCAAGATCGAAAGTAACCAAGGACCGTTTTCTACGGGTTCGTCAGAACATCTGGAATAACATTTGTTCTCAATAAGCTAGATTCTTGGATTTTAACATCAAGCATAACCAGATTTTGATTGCGAAGCATAGCGAAAACTCCAAAAAACAAGGATCTATCGGCTTCTTCTTTGAGAATGTCATGATCCATCATCTTATTCATAAAAAGTTTTAGAAGTATCCTAGCTACGTAGACAAAAGATTACCTGATTTAACAATTTGGAAAATTCAATGTTCCAATCATCCAGAGTACCACGGCTCCCAAATTGCATATGCTTCCTTCTAGAGGAACGAATGCTCACGTCGGATGACTTGCATTTCCAAGAACATGGACAACATGGTTTTACTCTCGAAATAGCGAAGGTTCGTAATTTAACTATTCGAATGAACATGTTCAAAAAACGTTAGACCATAAAAAGTGGAATTACTTGATTCTGCGACTGAGGATGACTAAATTACCAAATCCGCAGGAAACAACGACACTTTGAAAGCAAGATCTTCTTTCGACTAAAGCCGACGATTCTGGATGAATATACAAATCTCCTAAAAGAAGGATTACTTGATTTCACGATCGAAAGTAACCAGGGTCCGTTTTCTAAGGGTTCATCGAAACATTTTCGAGTAAGATTTGATCTCAATTAGATGGATTCTTTGATTTTAGTATCAAGCATTACTAGATTTCGAATGCGAAGCATAACAAAAACTCCAAAAAACGAGGATCTCTCGGCTTCCTCTTTGAGAATGTCAAGATTAGTCATTTTATTCATAAAAAGTATTACAAGTATCCTAGCTACGTAGACAAAGGATTACCTGATATAACGATTTGGAAAATTCAACGTTCCAATCCCCTAAGCACCGCGATTCCCAAAAAGCATATGCTTCTTTCTAGAGGAACGAATGCTTACGTCGGATGACCTGCGTTTCCAAGAATACGAGCAACATGGTTTTACTATCGAGATAGCGGAGGTTCGCATTTTAACTATTCTAATGAACATGATAAAAAACGTTAGACTATAAAATATCGAATTACTTGATCCTGCAACTGAGGATGACTAAATTTCCAAATCCTCGGAAAGCAACGACACTTTGAAAGCAAGAACTTCTTTCTACTAATGTCGAGGATTTCGGATGAATAAACAATTCTCGTAAAATAAGGATTACTTGACTTCACGATCGAAAGTAGCCATTGCCCGTTTTCTAAGGGTTCGTCAGAACATCTGGAATAACATTTGTTCTCAATAAGATAGACTCTTTAATCTTAGCATCAAGCATAACCAGATTTTGAAAGCGAAGCATAACGAAAACTCCAAAAAACAAGGATCTCTCAGGTTCTTCTTTGGGAATGTCAAGATCTGTCATCATATTCATAAAAAGTTTTAGAAGTATCTTAGCTATGTAGACAAAAGATTACCTTATTTAACGATTTGGAAAATTCAACATTCCAATCATCCAAAGTACCGCGACTCCCAAATTGTATATGCTTCTTTCTAGAGGAACGAATGCTCACGTCGGATGACCTACGTTTCCAAGAACATGGACAACATGGTTTTACTATCGAGATAGTGGAGGTTCCTATTTTAACTATTCTAATGAACATGATAAATAACGTTAGACCATAAAATGTCGAATTACTTGATTCTGCGGCTAAGGATGACAAAATTTCCAAATCCTCAGGAAGCAACGACACTTTGAAAGCAAGAGCTTCTTTTTACTAATGCCGAGGATTCTAGATGAATAAACAATTCTCCTAAAATAAGGATTACTTGACTTCACGATCGAAAGTAGCCATTGCCCGTTTTCTAAGGGTTTGCTGGAACATCTGGAATAACATTTGTTCTCAATAAGATAGATTCTTTAATTTTAGCATCAAGCATAACCAGATTTCGAAAGCGAATCATAACGAACACTCCAAAAAACAAGGATCTCTCGGCTTCTTCTTTGAGAATGTCATGATCTGTCATCATATTCTTAAAAAGTTTTAGAAGTAACCTAGCTACGCAGACAAAGGATTACCTATTTTAACGATTTGGAAAATTCAACGTTCCAATCCCCCGGAGCACCGCGGCTCCCAAATAGCATGTGCTTCTTTCTAGAGGAGCGAATGCTTACGACGGATGACCTGCATTTCAAATAAGATGGACAACTAGGTTTTACTACCGAGATAGCGGAGGTTCGAAATTTAACTATTCTAATGAACATGATAAGAAACGTTAGACCATAAAAAGTTGAATTACATGATTCTGCGACTGAGGATGACTAAATTTTCAAATCCTCTGGAAACAACGACACTTTGAAAGCAAGTGCTTCTTTCTACTAATGCCGAGGATTCTGGATGAATAAACAGTTTTGCTAAAATAAGGATTACTGGATTTCACAATCGAAAGTAGCCGGGGATTGTTTTCTACGGGTTCGTAGGAACATCTGGAATAACATTTGTTCTCAATAAGTTAGATTCTTCGATTTTAGCATCAAGCATAACTAGATTTCGACTGCGAAGCATAACGAAAACTCCTAAAAACAAGGATCTATCGGCTTCTTCCTTAAGAATGTCATGATCCATCATCTTATCATAAAAAGCTTTAGAAGTATCCTAGCTACGTAGACAAAAGATTACCTAATTTAACGATTGGGAAAATTCAACGTTCTAATCATCCAGAGCACCGCGGCTCCCAAATAGCATATGCTTCTTTCTAGAGGAACGAATGCTCACGTCGGATGACCTGCGTTTCCAAGAACATGGACAACATGGTTTTGCCATCGAAATAGCGGAGGTTTGTAATTTAACTATTCTAATGAACATGTTCAAAAAACGTTAGACCATAAAAAGTGGAATTACTTGATTGTACGACTGAGGATGACTAAATTACCAAATCCATAGGAAACAACGACACTTTGAAAGCAAGAGCTTCTTTCGACTAAATCCGAGGATTCTAGATAAATATACAAATCTCCTAAAGTAGGGATTACTTGACTTCACGATCGAATGTAACCGGGTTCCATTTTCTAAGGGTTCATTGGAACATTTGGAATAAGATTTGATCTCAATAAGATAGATTCTTTGATTTTAGTATCAAGCATAACCATATTTTGTAAACGAAGCATAACGAAAACTCTAAAAAACAAGGATCTCTTGGCTTCTTCTTTGAGAATATCAAGATCCGTCATCTTATTCATAAAAATTTTTAGAAGTATCCTAGCTACGCAGACAAAGGATTACCTGTTTTAACGATTTTGAAAATTCAACGTTCCAATCCCCCAGAGTACAGGGGCTCCCAAATAGCATGTGCTTCTTTCTAGAGGAACAAATGCTCACGTCAGATGACCTGCATATCTAATAAGATCGATAACTAGGTTTTACTATCGAGATAGCGGAGGTTTGAAATTTAGCTATTCTAAAGAACATGATAAAAAACGTTAGACCATAAGAAGTCGAATTACTTGATTCTGCGATTGAAGATGACTAAATTTTCAAATCCGCAGGAAACAACGACAGCTTGAAAGCAAGAGCTTCTTTCGACTAAAGCTGAGGATTCTGGATGAATATACAGATCTCCTAAAATAAGGATTACTTAACTTCACGATCAAAAGTAACCGAGGTCCGTTTTCTAAGGGTTCATCGGAACATTTGGAATAAGATTTGATCTCAATTCAATGGATTCTTAGATTCTAGTATCAAGCATTACCCGATTTTGAATGCGAAGCATAACGAAAACTCCAAAAAATAAGGATCTCTCGGCTTCTTTGAGAATGTCAAGAACAGTCATCTTATTCATAAAAAGTTTTACAAGTATCCTAGCTATGCAGACAGAGGATTACCTGATTTAACGATTTGGAAAATTCAACGTTCCAATCCCTTAAAGCACCGCGATTCCCAAATAGCATATGTTTCTTTCTAGAGGAACGAATGCTCACGTCTGATGACCTGCGTTTCCAAGAACATGGACAACATGGTTTTACTATCAAGATAGCGGAGGTTCGTAATTTAACTATTCTAAAGAACATGATAAAAAACGTTAGACCATAAGAAGTCGAATTACTTGATTCTGCGATTGAAGATGACTAAATTTTCAAATCTGCAGGAAACAACTACACATTGAAAGCAAGAGCTTCTTTCGACTAAAGCCAAGGATTCTAGATGAATATACAGATCTCCTAAAATAAGGATTACTTGACATCACGATCGAAAGTAACCGGGTTCCGTTTTCTAAGGGTTCATCGAAACATTTGGAAAAAGATTTGATCTTAATAAGATAGATTCTTTGATTTTAGTATCTAGCATAACCAGATTTCGAAAACGAAGCATAACGAAAACTCTGAAAAACAAGGATCTCTCGGCTTCTTCTTTGAGAATGTCAAGATCTGTCATCTTATTGATAAAAAGTTTTAGAAGTATCCTAGCTATGCAGACAAAGGATTACCTGTTTTAATGATTTTGAAAATTTAATGTTCCAATCCCCCAGAGCACCGCAGCTCCCAAATAGCATGTGCTTCTTTCTAGAGGAACGAATGCTCACGTCGGATGACCTGCGTTTCCAATAAGATCGACAACTAGGATTTACTATCGAGATAGAGAAGGTTCGAAATTTAACTATTCTAAAGAACATGATAAAAAACGTTATACCATAAGAAGTCAAATTACTTGATTCTACGATTGAAGATGACTAAATTTTCAACTCCGCAGGAAACAACAACACCTTGAAAGCAAGAGCTTCTTTCGACTAAAGCCGAGCATTTTAGATGAATATACAGATCTCCTAAAATAAGGATTACTTGACTTCATGATCGAAAGTAACCGGGGTCCGTTTTCTAAGTCATCGAAACATTTGGAATAAGATTTGAACTCAATTAGATGGATTCTTTGATTCTAGTATCAAGCATTATCAGATTTTGAATGCGAAGCATAACGAAAACTCCAAAAAATAAGGATCTCTCGGCTTTTTCTTTGAAAATGTCAAGATCAGTCATCTAATTCATAAAAAGTTTTACAAGTATCCTAGCTACGCAGATAGAGGATTACCTGATTTAACGATTTGGAAAATCCAACATTCCAATCCCTTAGAGCACCGCGGTTGCCAAATAGCATATGTTTCTTTCTAGAGGAATGAATGCTCACGTCAGATGACCTGCATTTCCAAGAACACGGACAACATGGTTTTACTTTCGAGATAGTGGAGGTTCATAATTTAACAATTCTAATGTATATGATCAAAAGCATTAGACCATAAAAAGTCAAATTATTTGATTCTACGACTGAGGATGACTAAATTTCCAAATCCTTAGGAAACAACGACACCTTGAAAGCAAGAGCTTCTTTCGACTAATGCCGATGATTCTGGATGAATAAACAATTCTCCTAAAATATGGATTTCTTGACTTCACGATCGAAAGTAGCCGTAGTCCGTTTTCAAAGGGTTCGTCGGAACATCTGCAATAACATTTGTTCTCAGTGAGATAGGTTCTTTAATTTTAGCATCAACCATAGCCAGATTTGGAAAGCGAAGCAAAACGAAAGCTCTAAAAAAGAAGGATCTCTCGGCTTCTTCTTTGAGAATGTCAAGATCCATTATCTTATTCGTAAAAAGTTTTAGAAGTATCCTAGCTATGCAAACAAAGGATTACCTGTTTTTACGATTTGGAAAATTCAATGTTCCAAACCCCCGGAGAACCGCGGCTCCCAAATAGCATGTGCTTCTTTCTAGAGGAATGAATGCTCACATCGGATGACCTGCGTTTCCAAAAAGATCGATAACTAGGTTTTACTATCGAGATAGCGGAGGTTCGAAATTTAACTATTCTAGAGAACATGATAAAAAATGTTAGACCATAATAAGTCGAATTACTTGATTCTGCGACTGAAGATGACTAAATTTTCAAATCCGCAGGAAACAACAACACCTTGAAAGCAAGAGCTTCTTTCGACTAAAGCCGAGGATTCTGGATGAATATACAGATATCCTAAAATAAGGATTACTTGACTTCACGATCGAAAGTAACTGGGGTCCGTTTTCTATTTGTTCATGGGAACATTTGGAATAAGATTCGATCTCAATTAGATGGATTCTTAGATTCTAGTATCAAGCATTACTAGATTTTGAATGCGAAGCATAACGAAAACTCTAAAAAATAAGGATCTCTTGGCTTCTTCTTTGAGAATGTCAAGATCAATGATCTTATTCATAAAAAGTTTTACAAGTATCCTAGCTATGCAGACAGAGGATTACCATATTCAACGATTTGGAAAATTCAACATTCCAATCCCTTAGAGCACCGCGGTTCCCAAATAGCATATGTTTCTTTCTAGAGGAACGAATGCTCACGTCGGATGACCTGCGTTTCCAAGAATACGGACAACATGGTTTTACTATCGAGATAGCGGAGGTTCCTAATTTAACTATTCCAATGAACATGATCAAAAACGTTAGACCATAAAAAGTTGAATTACTTCATTCTACAACTAAGGATGACTAAATTTCCAAATCCTCAGGCAGCAATGACACTTTGAAAGCAAGGGCTTCTTTCTACTAATGCCGAGGATTCGAGTTAACTAAACAATTCTCTTAAAATAAGCATTACTTGACTTCACGATCGATAGTAGCCGTGGTCCGTTTTCTAAGGGTTCGTCGGAACATCTAGATTAACATTTGTTCTCAATAAGATGGATTCTTTAATTTTGGCATGAAGCATAACCATATTTCAAAAGTCAAGCATTACAAAAACTCCAAAAAACAGGGATCTCTTGGCTTCTTCTTTGAGAATGTCCAGATCCGTCATCTTATTCATAAAAAGTTTCAGAAGTATCCTAGCTATGCAGACAGAGGATTACCTATTTTAACGATTTTGAAAATTCAACGTTCCAATCCCCCAGAGCACCGCGGCTCCTAAATAGCATGTGCTTCTTTCTAGAGGAACGAATGCTCACGTCAGATGACCTACGTTTCCATTAAGATCGACAACTAGGTTTTACTATCGAGATAGTGGAGGTTCGAAATTTAACTATTCTAAAGAACATGATAAAAAATGTTAGACCATAATAAGTCGAATTACTTGATTCTGCGACTGAATATGACTAAATTTTCCAATCCTCAGGAAACAACGACACTTCAAAAGCAAGTGCTTCATTCTACTAATGCCGAGGATTCTGGATGAATTAACAATTCCCCTAAAATAAGCATTACTGGACTTCACGATCGAAAATAGCCAGGAACCATTTTCTATGGGTTCATCGGAACATCTGGAATAACATTTGTTCTCAATAAGCTAGATTCTTCAATTTTAGCATCAAGCATAACCAGATTTCGACTACGAAGCTTAACGAAAACCCCAAAAAACAAGGATCTCTCGGCTTCTTCTTTGAGAAAGTTAAGAACCATCATCTTATTAATAAAAAGTTTTAGAAGTATCCTAGCTACGCAGACAAACGATTACCTGATTTAACGATTTGGAAAATTCAATGTTCTATTCATCCAGAGCACTGCGGCTCCCAAATAGCTTATGCTTCTTTTTAGGGGAACGAATGCTCACGTCGGATGACCTGCGTTTCCAAGAACATGGACAACAAGGTTTTACCATCGAAATAGCGGAGGTTCGTAATTTAACTATTCCAATGAACATGTTCAAAAAACGTTAGACCATAAAAAGTGGAATTACTTGATTGTACGATTGAGGATGACTAAATTACCAAATCCACAAGAAACAACGACACTTTGAAAGCAAGAGCTTTTTTCGACTAAATCTGAGGATTCTAGATGAATATACAAATCTCCTAAAGTAGGGATTACTTGACTTCACGATCGAATGTAACCGGGTTCCATTTTCTAAGGGTTCATCGGAACATTTAGAATAAGATTTGTTCTCAATAAGATAGATTCTTTGATTTTAGTATCAAGCATAACCAGATTTCGTAAACGAAGCATAACGAAAACATTAAAAAACAAGGATCTCTAGGCTTCTTCTTTGAGAATATCAAGATCCGTCATCTTATTCATAAAATGTTTTAGAAGTATCCTAGCTTCGCAGACAAAGGATTTCCTGATTTAACGATTTTGAAAATTCAACTTTCCAATCCCCCGGAGCACAAGGGCTCCCAAATAGCATGTGCTTCTTTCTAGAGGAACGAATGCTCACGTCAGATGACCTGCGTTTCCAATAAGATCGATAACTAGGTTTTACTATCAACATAGCGAACGTTCCAAATTTAACTATTCTAAAGAACATGATAAAAAACGTTAGACCATAACAAGTCGAATTACTTGATTCTACGATTGAAGATGACTAAATTTTCAAATCCGCAGGAAACAACGACAGCTTGAAAGCAAGAGCTTCTTTCGACTAAAGCCGAGGATTCTGGATGAATATACAGATCTCCTAAAATAAGGATTACTTGACTTCACGATTGAAAGTAACCGGGGTCCGTTTTCTACGGGTTCATCGGAACAATTGGAATAAGATTTGATCTCAATTAAATGGATTCTTAGATTCTAGTATCAAGCATTACCAGATTTTGAATGCGACGCATAACGAAAACTCCAAAAAATAAGGATCTTTCGGCTTCTTCTTTGAGAATGTCAAGATCAGTCATCTTATTCATAAAAAATTTTACAAGTATCCTAGCTACATAGACAGAGGATTACTTGATTTAACGATTTGGAAAATTCAACGTTCCAATCCCTTAGAGCACCGTGGTTCCCAAATAGCATATGTTTCTTTCTAAAGGAATGAATGCCCACGTCGGATGACCTGCGTTTCCAAGAACACGGACAACATGGTTTTACTATCGTGATAGCGAAGGTTCGGAATTTAACAATTCTAATGAACATGATCAAAATCGTTAGACCATAAAAAGTCAAATTACTTGATTCTACGACTAAGGATGACTAAATTTCCAATTCCTTCGGAAACAACGACACCTTGAAAGCAAGAGCTTCTTTCAACTAATGCCGATGATTCTGGATGAATAAACAATTCTCCTAAAAAAAGGATTACTTGACTTCACGATCGAAAGTAGCCGTAGTCCGTTTTCTAAGGGTTCGTCGGTACATCTGCAATAACATTTGTTCTCAATAATGTAGATTCTTTAATTTTAGCATCAACCATAACCAGATTTCGAAAGCGAAGCAAAACGAAAACTCTAAAAAATAAGGATCTCTCGGCTTCTTCTTTGAGAATGTCAAGATTCGTCATCTTATTTATAAAAGGTTTTAGAAGTATCGTAGCTATGCAGACAAAGGATTACCTATTTTTATAATTTGGAAAATTCAACGTTCCAATCCCCCGGAGCACCGCAGCTCCCAAATAGCATGTGCTTCTTTCTACCGGAACAAATGCTCACGTTGGATGACCTGCGTTTCCAATAAGATGGATAAGTAGGTTTTACTATCGAGATAGCGGAGGTTCGAAATTTAACTATTCTAAAGAACATAATAAAGAACGTTAGACCATAAGAAGTCGAATTACTTGATTCTGCGATTGAAGATGACTAAATTTTCAAATCCGCAGGAAACAATGACACCTTGAAAGCAAGAGCTTCTTTCAACTAAAGCCGAGGATTCTGGATGAATATACAGATCTCCTAAAATAAGGATTACTTGACATCACGATCGAAAGTGACCGGGGTCCATTTTCAAAGGATTCATCGGAACATTTGGAATAAGATTTGATCTCAATTAGTTGGATTCGTTGACTCTAGTATCAAGCATTACCAGAGTTTGAATGTGAAGCATAACGAAAACTCCAAAAAGTAAGGATCTCTCGGCTTCTTCTCTGAGAATGTCAAGATCAGTCATCTTATTCATAAAAAGTTTTACAAGTATCCTAGCTACGCAGACAGAGGATTACCTTATTTAACAATTTGGAAAATTCAACGTTCCAATCCCTTAGAGTACTGCGGTTCCCAAATAGCATATGTTTCTTTCTAGAGGAACGAATGCTCACATCGAATGACCTGCGTTTCCAAGAACATGGACAACATGGTTTTACTATCGAGATAGCGGAGGTTCGTAATTTAACAATTCTAATGAACATGATCAAAAGCGTTAGACCATAAAAAGTCAAATTACTTGATTCTACAACCGAGGATGACTAAATTTCCAAATCCTTAGGAAACAACGACACCTTGAAAGCAAAAGCTTCTTTCGACTAATGCCGATGATTCTAGATGAATAAACAATTCTCCTAAAATATGGATTACTTGACTTCACAATCGAAAGTAGCTGTAGTCCGTTTTCTAAGGGTTCGTCGGTACATCTGCAACAACATTTGTTCTCAATAATGCAGATTCTTTAATTTTAGCATCAACCAGAACTAGATTTCGAAAGCGAAGCAAAACGAAAACTCTAAAAAACAAGGATCTCTCGGCTTCTTCTTTAAGAATGTCAAGATCCGTCATCTTATTGATAAAAAGTTTTAGATGTATCCTAGCTATGCAGACAAAGGATTACCTGTTTTTACGATTTGGGAAATTCAATGTTCCAATCCCCCGAAGAACCGTAGCTCCCAAATAGCATGTGCTTCTTTCAAGAGGAACAAATGCTCATGTCGGATGACCTGCATTTCCAATAAGATGGACAACTAGGTTTTACTATCGAGATAGCGGAGGTTTGAAATTTAACTATTCTAATGAACTTGATAAAAAACGTTAGACCATAAAAAGTCGAATTACTTGATTCTGCGACTGAGGATGACTAAATTTTCAAATCCTTTGGAAACAACGACACTTTGAAGGCAAGCACTTCTATCTATTAATGCCGAGGATTCTGGATGAAAATATAAATATCCTAAAATAAGAATTACTGGACTTCACGATCAAAAGTAGCCGGGGACCGTTTTCTACGGGTTTGTCGGAACATCTGGAATTACATTTGTTCTCAATAAGCTTGATTCTTCGAGTTTAGCATCAAGCATAACCACATTTCGACTGTGAAGCATAACGAAAGCTCTAAAAAACAAAGATCTCTCGGTTTCTTCTTTGAGAATGTGCTTCTTTCCACGGGAACAAATGCTCACGTTGGATGACTTATGTTTCCAATAAGATGGACAATTAGGTTTTACTATCGAGATAGCGGAGGTTCAAAATTTAACTATTCTAATGAACATGATAAAAAATGTTAGACCATAAAAAGTCGAATTACTTGATTCTGTGACTGAGGATGACTAAATTTTCAAATCATCAGGAAGCAACGACACTTTGAGAGCAAGTGCTTCTTTTTACTAATGCCGAGCATTCTAGTTGAATAAACAATTGTCCTAAAATAGGGATTATTGGACTTTACGATCGATAGTAACTGGGGACCGTTTTCTAAGGGTTTGTCGGAACATCTGGAATAACATTTGTTCTCAATTAGCTAGATTCCTCGATTTTAGCATCAAGCATAACCCGATTTCGACTGTGAAGGATAACGAAAACTCTAAAAAACAAGGATCTCTCGGCTTCTTCTTTGAGAATGTCATGATCCGTCATCTTATTCATAAAAAGTTTTAGAAGTATCCTAGCTACGTAGACAAAAGATTACCTAATTTAACGATTTGGAAAATTCACCGTTCCAATCATCCAGAGCACCGCGGCTCCCAAATAGCATATGCTTCTTTCTAGAGGAACGAATGCTCACGTCGAATGAGCTGCGTTTCCAAGAACAAGGGTAACATGGTTTTACTATCAAGATAACGGAGGTTCGTAGTATAACTATTCTAAAGAACATGATAAAAAACGTTAGACCATAAGAAGTCGAATTACTCGATTCTGCGATTGAAGATGACTAAATTTTCAAATCCGCTGGAAACAATGACACCTTGAAAGCAAGAGCTTCTTTCGACTAAAGCTGAGGATTCTGGATGAATATACAGATCTCTTAAAATAAGGATTACATGACATCACGATCGAAAGTAACCGGGTTCCGTTTTCTAAGAGTTACTCGGAACATTTGGAAGAAGATTTGATCTCAATAAGATAGATTCTTTGATTTTAGTATCTAGCATAACCAGATTTCGAAAACGAAGCATAACGAAAACTTTAGAAAATAAGGATCTATCGGCTTCTTCTTTGAGAATGTCAAGATCCTTCATCTTATTCATAAAAAGTTTCAGAAGTGTCCTAGCTATGCAGACAGAGGATTACCTATTTTAACGATTTTGAAAATTCAACGTTCCAATCCCCCAGAGCACCGCGGCTCCCAAATAGCATGTGCTTCTTTCTAGAGGAACGAATGCTCACGTCGGATGACCTACGTTTCCATTAAGATCGACAACTAGGTTTTACTATCGAGATAGTGGAGGTTCGAAATTTTACTATTCTAAAGAAGATGATAAAAAATGTTAGACCATAATAAGTCGAATTACTTGATTCTGCGACTGAATATGACTAAATTTTCCAATCCGCAGGAAACAACGACACCTTGAAAGCAAGAGCTTCTTTCGACTAAAGCCGAGGATTCTGGATGAATATACAGTTCTCCTAAAATAATCATTACTTGACTTCATGATCAAAAGTAGCCATGGTCCGTTTTCTAAGGGTTCGTCGGAACATCTGCAATAATGTTTGTTCTCAATAAAATAGATTCTTTAATTTTAGCATGAAGCATAACCATATTTCGAAAGCAAAGCATAACGAAAACTCCAAAAACAAGAATCTATCGGCTTCTTCTTTGAGAATGTCAAGATCGATCATCATATTCATAAAGAGTTTTAGAAGTATCCTAGCTACGCAGACAAAGGATTTCCTATTTTAACGATTTGGAAAATTCAACATTCCAATCCCCCGGAGCACCACGGCACCCAAATAGCATGTGCTTCTTTCTAGAGGTGCGAATGCTTACGTCGGATGACCTGCGTTTCCAACAAGATGGACAACTAGGTTTTACTATCGAGTTAGCGGAGACTCGAAATTTAACTATTCTAATGAACATGATAAAAAATGTTAGACCGTAAAAAGTCGAATTACTTAATTCTGCGACTAAGGATGACTAAATTTTCAAATCCTTAGGAAACAACGACACTTTGAAGGCAAGTGCTTCTATCTATTAATGTCGAGGATTCTGGATGAATATACAAATCTCCTAAAATAAGGATTACTGGACTTCACGATCGAAAGTAGCCGGGGACCATTTTCTACGGGTTCGTTGGAACATTTGGAATAACATTTGTTCTCAATAAGCTAGATTGTTCGAGTTTAGCATCAAGCATAACCACATTTCGACTGCGAAGCATAACGGAAGCTCCAAAAAACAAGGATCAATCGGCTTCTTCCTTGAGAATGTCTTGATTGGTCATCTTATTCATAAAAAGTTTTAGAAGTATCCTATCTACGTAAACAAAAGATTACCTGATTTAACGATTTGGAAAATTCAACGTTCCAATCATCCAGAGCACCGTGACTCCCAAATAGCATATGCTTATTTCCAGTGGTACAAATGCTCACGCCGGATGACCTGCATTACCAAGAACATGGACAACATGCTTTTACTATGGAAATAGCAGAGATTCGTAATTTAACTAATCTAATGAACATGTTCAAAAAACGTTAGACCATAGAAAGTGGAATTACTTGATTTTGTGACTAAGGATGACTAAATTACCAAATCCTCAGGAAACAACGACACTTTGAAGGCAAGTGCTTCTATCTATTAATGTCGAGGATTTTGGATGAATATACAAATCTCCTAAAATAAGGATTACTAGACTTCACGATCGAAAGTAGCCGGGAACCGTTTTCTACAGGTTCGTCGGAACAACTGGAATAACATTTGTTCTCAATAAGCTAGATTCTTCGATTTTAGCATCAAGCATAACCAAATTTCAACTACGAAGCATAACAAAAACCCCAAAAAACAAGGATCTCTCGGCTTCTTCTTTGAGAAAGTTAAGAACCATCATCTTATTAATAAAAAGTTTTAGAAGTATCCTAGCTACGCAGACAAACGATTACCTGATTTAATGATTTGGAAAATTCAACATTCCAATCATCCAGAGCACCGCTATTCCCAAATTTCATATGCTTCTTTCTAGGGGAACGAATGCTTACGTCGGATAACCAGCGTTTCCAAGAACACGGACAACATGGTTTTACCATCGAGATAGCGGAGGTTTGTAATTTAACTATTCTAATGAACTTGTTCAAAAAACGTTAGATCATAAAAAGTCGAAATACTTCATTCTGCGACTGAGGATGACTAAATTTCCAAATCCGCAGGAAACAACAATACTTTGAAAGTAAGAGCTTCTTTCGACTAAAGTGGAGGATTCTGGATGAATATACAAATCTCCTAGAATAAGGGTTACTTGACTTCACGATCGAAAGTAACCGGGGTCCATTTTCTAAGGGTTCATCGGAACATCTGGATTGACATTTGTTCCCAAGAAGATGGATTCCTTGATTTCAGTAGCATGTACAACCAGATTTCGAAAGCGAAGCATAATGAAGACTCCAAAGAACAAGGATCTCTCGGCTTCTTCTTTGGGAATGTCAAGATACGTCATCTTATTCATAAAAATTTTTAGAAGTATCCTAGCTACGCAGACAATGGATTACCTAATTTAACGATTTGGAAAATACATCTTTCCAATCCCGAATAGCACCGCAGCTCCCAAATAGCATATTCTTCTTTCTAGAGTAATGAATGCTCACGTCGGATCACCTACATTTCCAACAAGATGGGCAACTTGGTTTTACTATCGAGCTAGCGGACGTTCGTAATTTAACTATTCTAATGAACTTGTTCAAAAAACAATAGACCATAAAAAATCTAATTACTTGATTCTACAACTGAGGATGACTAAATTTTCAAATCCTTAGCAAACAACAACACTTTAAAAGCAAGTTCTTCATTCTACTAATGCCGAGGATTCCGGATGAATAAACAATTCCCCTAAAATAAGCATTACTGGGCTTCACGATCGGCAGTAGCTGGGGACCGTTTTCTATGGGTTCGTCGGAACATCTGGAATAACATTTATTCCAAATAAGCTAGATTCCACGATTTTAGCAGCAAGCATAACCTGATTTCGATGGTGAAGCATAACGAAAACTCAAAAAATCAAGGTTCTCTCGGCTTCTACTTTGAGAATGTCATGATCCGTCATCTTATTCATAAAATGTTTTAGAAGTATCCTAGCTACGTAGACAAAAGATTACCTAATTTAACGACTTGGAAAATTCAACGTTCCAATCATCCAGAGCACCGTGGCTCCCAAATAGCATATGCTTCTTTCTAGAGGAACGAATGCTCACGTCGGATGACCTGCGTTTCCAAGAACACGGACAACATGGTTTTACCATCGAGATAGCGGAGGTTCGTAATTTAACTATTCTAATGAACTTGTTCCAAAAACGTTAGACCATAAAAAGTTGAATTACTTGATTCTGCGACTCAAGATGACTAAATTACCAAATCCGTAGGAAACAACGACACTTTGAAAGCAAGTGCTTCTTTCGACTAAAGCCGAGGATTCTGGATGAATATACAAATCTCCTAAAATAAGGATTACTTGACTTCACGATCAAAAGTAACCGGGGTCCGTTTTCTAAGGGTTCATCAGAACATTTGGAATGAGATTTGATCTCAATTAGATGGATTCTTTGATTTTAGTATTATGCATGACCAAATTTCAAAAACAAAGCATAAGGAAAACTCCAAAAAATAAGGATCTCTCGGCTTCTTCTTTGAGAATGTCAAGATCCATCATCTTATTCATAAAAAGTTTTAGAAGTATCCTAGCTACGCAGACAATGGATTACCTGTTTTAACAATTTGGAAAATTCAACGTTCCAATCCCCCGGAGCACCGCAGCTCCCAAATAGCATGTGCTTCTTTCTAGAGGAACGAATGCTCACGTCGGATGACCTGCATTTCCAAGAACATGGACAACATGGTTTTACTATCGAGATTACGGAGGTTCGTAATTTAACTATTCTAATGAACATGATAAAAAAAGTTAGACCATAAAAAGGGAATTACTTGATTCTGCGACTGAGGATGATTAAATTTCCAAATCCTCAGGAAGCAACGACACTTTGAAAGCAAGAGCTTCTTTCTACTAATGCCGAGGATTCTGGATGAATAAACAATTCACCTAAAGTAAGGATTACTTGACTTCTCGATCAAAAGTAGCCATGGCCCATTTTCTAAGGGTTCGTCGGAACATTTGAAATAAAATTTGTTCTCAATAAGATAGATTCTTTGATTTTAGTATCTAGCATAACCAGATTTTGAAAACGAAGCATAACGAAAACACTAGAAAACTAGGATCTCTTGGCTTCTACTTTGAGAATGTCAAGATTCGTCATCTTATTCATAAAAAGTTTTAGAAGCATCCTAGCTACGCAGACAAAGGATTATCTGTTTTAACAATTTTGAAAATTCAACGTTCCAATGCCCTGGAGCACCGCGGTTCCCAAATAGCATATGTTTCTTTCTAAAGGAACGAATGCACACGTCGGATGACCTATGTTTCCAAGAACACGGACAACATGGTTTTACAATCGAGATAGCGGAGGTTCGTAATTTAACAATTCTAATGAACATGATCAAAAGTGTTAGACCATAAAAAGTCAAATTACTTGATTCTACGACTGAGGATGACTAAATTTCCAAATCCGTAGGAAACAACGTCACCTTAAAAGCAAAAGCTTCTTTCGACTAATGCCGATGATTCTGGATGAATAAACAATTCTCCTAAAATAAGGATTACTTGACTTCACGATCGAAAGTAGCCGTAGTCCGTTTTCTAAGGGTTCATCGGAACATCTGGAATAACATTTGTTCTCAATAAGCTAGATTCTTCGATTTTAGCATCAAGCATAACCAGATTTCGATTGCGAAGCATAACGAAAACTCCAAAAAAACAAGGATCTATCGGCTTCTTCTTTGAGAATGACAGGATTCATCATCTTATTCACAAAAATTTTTAGAAGTATCCTAGCTACGTAGACAAAAGATTACCCGATTTAACGATTTGGAAAATTCAACGTTCCAATCATCTAGAGCACCGCGGCTCCCAAATAGCATATGCTTCTTTCTAGAGGAACGAATGCTCACGTCGAATGAACTACATTTCCATGAACATGGACAACATGGTTTTACTGTCGAAATAGCGAATGTTCGTAATTTAACTATTCTATTGAACATGTTCAAAAAACGTTAGACCATAAAAAGTGGAATTACTTGATTCTATGATTGAGCATGACTAAACTACCAAATCCGCAGGAAACAACGACACTTTGAAAGCAAGTGCTTCTTTCGACTGAAGCCGAGGATTCTGGATGAATATACAAATCTCCTAAAATAGGGATTACTTGACTTCACGATGGAAAGTAATCGGGGTCCGTTTTTTAAGGGTTCATCGAAACATTTGGAATAAGATTTGATCTCAATTAGATGGATTCTTTGATTTTAGTATCAAGCATTACCAGATTTCGAATGCGAAGCAAAACGAAAACTCCTAAAAACGAGGATCTCTCGGCTTCTTCATTGAGAATTTCAAGATCCGTCATCTTATTCATAAAAAGTTTTAGAAGTACCCTAGCTACACAGACAAAGGATTACCTAATTTAACGATTTGGAAAATTCAACGTTCCAATCCCTTAGAGCACCGTGGTTCCCATATAGCATATGATTCTTTCCAGAGGAACGAATGCTCACGTCGGATGACCCGCGTTTCCAAGAACACGGACAACGTGGTTTTACTATCAAGATAGTAGAGGTTTGTAATTTAACTATTCTAATGAACATGATCAAAAACGTTAGACCATAAAAGTTCGACTTAGTTGATTCTGCGACTAAGGATGACTAAATTTCCAAATCCTCAGGAAGCAACAACACTTTGAAAGCAATAGCTTCTTTCTACTAATGCCGAGGATTCTGGATGAGTAAACAATTCTCCTAAAATAAGGATTACTTGACTTCTTGATTGAAAGTAACCTTGGCCCGTTTTCTAAGGGTTCGTCGGAACATCTAGAATAACATTTGTTCTCAATAAGATAGATTCTTTGATTTTAGCATGAAGCATAACCAGATTTCGAAAGCAAAGCCTAACGAAAATCCCAAAAAACTAGGATCTCTCGGCTTCTTCTTTGAGAATATCAAGATCCGTCATCTTATTCATAAAAAGTTTTAGAAGTATCCTAGCTACGTAGACAAAGGATTACCTATTTTAACGATTTGGAAAATTCAACGTTCCAATCCCCCAGAGCACCATGGCCCCCAAATAACATGTGCTTCTTTCTAGAGGAGCGAATGTTCACGTCAGAGACCTACGATTCCAATAAGATGGACAACTAGGATTTACTATCGAGGTAGTGGTGGTTCGAAATTTAACTTTTATAATGAACATGATAAAAAACGTTAGACCATAAAAAGTCAAATTACTTGATTTTGCGACTGAAGATGACTAAATTTTCAAATCCTTAGCAAACAACGACACTTTGAAAGCAAGTGCTTTGTTCTACTAATGCCGAGGATTCTGAATGAATAAACAATTCCACTAAAATAAGCATTACTGGAATTCACGATCGAAAGTAGCAGGGGACCGTTTTCTACGGGTTCGTCGGAATATCTGGAATAACATTTGTTCTCAATAAGATACATTCATTAATTTTAGCATCAAGCATAACCAGATTTCGAAAGTGAAGCAAAATGAAAACTCTAAAAAACAAGGATCTCTCGGCTTCTTCTTTGAGAATGTCAAGATCCGTCATCTTATTCATAAAAAGTTTTAGAAGTATCTTAGCTAAGCAGACAAAGGATTGCCTGTTTTAACGATTTGGAAAATTCCACGTTCCAATCCCTCGGAGCACCGCGGCTCCCAAATAGCATGTGCTTCCTTCTTGAGGAATGAATGCTCACGTCGGATGACCTGCGTTTCCAATAAGATGGACAACTAGGTTTTACTATCGAGAATGTGATGGTTCGAAATTTAACTATTCTAATGAACATGATAAAAAACGTTAGACCATAAAAAGTCGAATTACTTGATTCTGCGACTGAGGATGGCTAAATTTTTAAATCCTCAGGAAACAACGACCCTTTGAAAGCAAGTGCTTCTTTCTACTAATGCCGAGGATTGGGGATGAATAAACAATTCTCCTAAAATAGGGATTACTGGGCTTCACGATTGACAGTAGCTAGGGACCGTTTTCTATGGGTTCGTCGGAGCATCTGGAATAACATTTATTCCAAATAAGCTAGATTCCATGATTTTAGCAGCAAGCATAACCTGATTTCGACGGCGAAGCATAACGAAAACTCAAAAAATCAAGGTTCTCTCGGCTTCTACTTTGAGAATGTCATGATCCGTCATCTTATTCATAAAATGTTTTAGAAGTATCCTAGCTACGTAGACAAAAGATTACCTAATTTAACGACTTGGAAAATTCAACGTTCCAATCATCCAAAGCACCGTGGCTCCCAAATAGCATATGCTTCTCTCTAGAGGAACGAATGCTCATGTCGAATGACCTGCGTTTCCAAGAACATGGACAACATGGTTTTAATATTGAAATAGCGGAGGTTCGCAATTTAACTATTCGAATGAACATGTGCAAAAAACGTTAGATCATAAAAAGTGGAATTACTTGATTCTGCGATTGAGGATGACTAAATTACTAAATCCGTAAGAAACAACGACGCTTTGAAAGCAAGAGCTTCTTTTAACTAAAGCCGAGGATTCTGGATGAATATACAAATCTCCTAAAATGAGGACTACAGGACTTCACGATCAAAAGTAGCTAGGGACCGTTTTCTACGAGTTTGTCGGAACATCTGGAATAACATTTGTTCTCAATAAGCTAGATTCTTCGATTTTAGCATCAAGCATAACCAGATTTTGACTGCGAAGCATAAGGAAAACTCCAAAACACAAGGATCTATCTGCTTCTTCTTTGAGAATGTCATGATCCGTCATCTTATTCATAAAAAGTTTTAAAAGTATCCTAACTACGTAGACAAAACATTACTTGATTTAATGATTTGGAAAATTCAACATTCCAATCATCCAGAGCACCGCGGCTCCCAAATAGCATATGCTACTTTCTAGAGGAATGAATACTCACGTCAGATGACGTACGTTCCTATGAACATGGACAACATGGTTTTACTGTCAAAATAGCGGTGGTTCGTAATTTAACTATTCGATTGAATATCTTTAAAGAACGTTAGACCATAAAAAGTGGAATTACTTGATTCTATGATTGAGGATGACTAAATTACCAAATCCGTAGGAAACAACGACACTTTGAAAGCAAGAGCTTCTTTCGACCAAAGCCGAGGATTCTGGATGAATATATAAATCTCCTACAATAGGGATTACTTGACTTCACGATGGAAAGTAATCGAGGTCCGTTTTCTAAGGGTTCATCGAAACATTTGGAATAAGATTTGATCTCAATTAGATGGATTCTTTGATTTTAGTGTCAAGCATTACCAGATTTTGAATGCGAAGCATAACGAAAACTCGAAAAAACGAGGATGTCTCGGCTTCTTCTTTGAGAATGTCAAGATCCGTCATATTATTCATAAAAATTTTTAGAAGTACCCTAGCTACATAGACAAAGGATTACTTAATTTAACGATTTGGAAAATTCAACGTTCCAATCCCCTAGAGCACCGTGGTTCCCATATAGCATATGCTTCTTTCTAGAGGAACGAATGCTTACGTCGGATGACCCGCGTTTCCAAGAGCACGGACAATGTGGTTTTATTATCGAGATAGTAGAGGTTTGTAATTTAACTATTCTAATGAACATGATCAAAAACGTTAGACCATAAAAGTTCGACTTAGTTGATTCTGCGACTGAGGATGACTAAATTTCCAAATCTTCAGGAAGCAACAACACTTTGAAAGCAATAGCTTCTTTCTACTAATGCCGAGGATTCTGGATGAGTAAACAATTCTCCTAAAATAAGGATTACTTGACTTCACAATAGAAAGTAGCCGTGGCCCGTTTTCTAAGGGTTCGCCGAAACATCTGAAATAACATTTGTTCTCAATAAGATAGATTCTTTAATTTTAGCATCAAGCATAACCAGATTTCGAAAGCGAAGCAAAATGAAAACACTAAAAAACAAGGATCTATCGGCTTCTTCTTTGAGAATGTCAATATCGGTCATCTTATTTATAAAAAGTTTTAGAAGTATCCTAGCTACGCAGACAAAGGATTACCTATTTTAACGATTTGGAAAATTCCACGTTCCAATCCTACGGAGCACCGCGGCTCCCAAATAGCATGTACTTCTTTCTAGAGGAACGAATGCTCACGTCGGATGACCTGCGTTTCCAATAAGATGGACAACTAGTTTTTACTATCGAGATTGCGAAGGTTCAAAATTTAACTATTCTAATGAACATGATAAAAAACGTTAGACCATAAAAATTCGAATTACTTGATTCTGTGATTGAGGATGACTAAATTTTCAAATCCTCAGGAAACAACGACCCTTTGAAAGCAAGTGCTTCTTACTACTAATGCCAAGGATTGGGGATGAATAAACAATTCTCCTAAAATAGGGATTACTGGGCTTCACAATCGACAGTAGCTGGGAACCGTTTTCTATGGGTTCATTGGAACATCTGGAATAACATTTGTTCTAAATAAGCTAGATTCCACGATTTTAGCATCAAGCATAACCTGATTTCGACGGCAAAGCATAACGAAAACTCAAAAAATCAAGGTTCTCTCGGCTTCTCCTTTGAGAATGTCATGATCCGTCATCTTATTCATAAAATGTTTTAGAAGTATCCTAGCTGCGTAGACAAAAGATTACCTAATTTAACGACTTGGAAAATTCAACGTTCCAATCATCCAGAGCACCGTGGCTCCCAAATAGCGTCTGCTTCTTTCTAGAGGAACGAATACTCACGTCAAATGACCTGCGTTTCCATGAACATGGACAACATGGTTTTACAGTCAAAATAGCGGAGGTTTGTAATTTAACTATTCTATTGAACATGTTCAAAAAACGTTAGACCATAAAAAGTGGAATTACTTGATTCTATGATTGAGGATGACTAAATTACCAAATTCGCAAGAAACAACGACACTTTGAAAGCAAGTGCTTCTTTCGACTAAAGCCGAGGATTCTGGATGAATATACAAATCTCCTAAAATAGGGATTACTTGACTTTACGATGGAAAGTAATCGGGGTCCGTTTTATAAGGGTTCATCGAAACATTTGGAATAAGATTTGATCTCAATTAGATGGATTCTTTGATTTTAGTATCAAGCATTACCAGATTTCGAATGTGAAGCATAACGAAAACTCCAAACAACGAGGATCTCTCCGCTTCTTCTTTGAGAATGTCAAGATCCGTCATATTATTCATAAAAAGTTTTAGAAGTACCCTAGCTACACAGACAAAGGATTTCTTAATTTAACGATTTGGAAAATTCAACGTTCCAATCCCCTAGAGCACCGTGGTTCCCATATAGCATATGCTTCTTTCTAGAGGAACGAATGCTCACGTCGGATGACCCGCGTTTCCAAGAACACGGACAATGTGGTTTTATTATCGAGATAGCGGAGGTCCGTAATTTAACTATTCAAATGAACATGATAAAAAACATTAGACTATGAAAAGTCGAATTACTTGATTCTGCGACTGAAGATGACTAAATTTCCAAATCCTCAGGAAGCAACGACACTTTGAAAGCAAGAGCCTCTTTCTTCTAATGCTGAGGATTCTCGATGAATAAATAATTCTCCTAAAATAAGGAATACGTGACTTCACAATAGAAAGTAGTCGTGTCCCGTTTTCTATGGGTTCGTTGAAACATCTGGAATAACATTTGTTCTCAATAAGATAGATTCTTTAATTTTAGCATCAAGCATAACCAAATTTCGACAGTGAAGAAAAATGAAAACTCTAAAAAACAAGGATCTCTCGACTTCTTCTTCGAGAATGTCAATATCGGTCATCTTATTCACAAAAAGTTTTAAAAGTATCCTAGCTACGCAGACAAAGGATTACCTATTTTAATGATTTGGAAAATTCAACGTTCCAATCCCACGGAGCACCGCGGCTCCCAAATAGCATGTGCTTCTTTCTAGGGGAACGAATGCTCACGTCGGATGACCTGCATTTCCAATAAGGTGGACAACTAGGTTTTACTATCGGGATTGCGGAGGTTCGAAATTTAACTATTCTAATGAACATAATAAAAAACGTTAGACCATAAAAAGTCGAATTACTTAATTCTGCGACTGAGGATGACTAAATTTTCAAATCCTCAAGAAACAACGACACTTTGAAGGTAAGTTCTTCTATCTATTAATGCCAAGGATTCTGGATGAATATACAAATCTCCTAAAATAGGGATTATTGGACTTCACAATCAACAGTAGCTGGGGATCATTTTCTATGGGTTCATCAGAACATCTGGAAGAACATTTGTTCTCAATAAGCTAGATCCATCGATTTTAGCATCAAGCATCACCTGATTTTGATGGCGAAGCAAAACTAAAAGTCCAAAAAGCAAGGTTCAATCGGATTCTTCTTTGAGAATGTCATGATCCGTCATCTTGTTCATAAAATGTTTTAGAATTATCCTAGCTGTGTAGACAAAAGATTACCTAATTTAACGATTTGGAAAATTCAACGTTCCAATCATCCAGAGCACTGCGGCTCCTAAATAGCATATGCTTCTTTCTAGAGGAACGAATGCTCACGTCGGATGACCTGCGGTTCCAAGAACATGGACAACATGGTTTTACTATCAAAATAGCAGAGGTTTATAATTTAACTATTCGAATGAACATGTGCAAAAAACGTTAGATCATAAAAAGTGGAACTACTTGATTCTGCGACTGAAGATGACTAAATTACCAAATCCGTAGGAAACAACTACACTTTGAAAGCAAGAGCTTCTTTCAACTAAAGCCGAGGATTCTGGATGAATATACAAATCTCCTAAAATAGGGATTACTTGACTTCACGATGGAAAGTAATCGGGGTCCGTTTTCTAGGGGTTCATTGAGACATTTAGCATAAGATTTGATCTCAATTAGATGGATTCTTTGATTTTAGTATGAAGCAATACCAGATTTCGAATGCGAAGCATAACGAAAACTCCAAAAAATGAGGATCTCTCGGCTTCTTCTTTGAGAATGTCAAGATCCGTCATCTTATTTAAAAAAAGTTTTAGAGGTGCCCTAGCTATACAGACAAAGGATTACCTAATTTAACGATTTGGAAAATTCAACGTTCCAATCCCCTAGAGCACTATGGTTCCCATATAGCATATGCTTCTTTCTAGAGGAACGAATGCTCACATCGGATGACCCGCCTTTCCCAAAACACGGACAATGTGGTTTTATTATCGAGATTGCGGAGGTCCGTAATTTAACTATTCTAATGAATATGATAAAAAACGTTAGACCATAAATAGTCGAATTACTTGATTCTGCGACTGAAGATGACTAAATTTCCAAATCCTCAGGAAGCAACGACACTTTGAAAGCAAGAGCCTCTTTCTACTAATGCCGAGGATTCTGGATGAATAAACAATTCTCCTAAAATAAGGATTACTTAACTTCACGATCGAAAGTAGCCACAGCCCGTTTTCTAAGGGTTCGTCGAAACATCTGGAATAACATTTGTTCTCCATAAGATAGATTCTTTAATTTTAGCATGAAGCATAACCAAATTTCGAAAGCGAAGCATAACGAAAACTTCAGAAAACAAGGATCTCTTGGCTTCTTCTTTGAGAATTCAAGATCCGTCATCTTATTTTGATAAAAAGTTTTAGAAGCACCCAAGCTACGTGGACAAAGGATTACCTGTTTTAACGATTTGGAAAATTCAACGTTCTGTTTCCCCGGAGTACCGCGACTCGTAAATAGCATGTGCTTCTTTCTAGAGGAGCGAATGCTCACATCAGATGACCTACGTTTCCAAGTACATCGACAACATGGTTTTACTATCGAGATAGTGGAGGTTAGAAATTTAACTATTTTAATGGACATGATAAAAAACGTTGGACCATAAAAAGTCAAATTACTTGATTCTACGACTGATGATGACTAAATTTTCAAATCCTCAGGAAATAAGGATGCCTTGAAAGGAAGTGCTTCTTTCTACTAATGTCGAGGATTCTGGATGAATAAACAATTCTCCCAAAATAAGGGTTACTGCACTTCACAATCAAAAGTAACTGGGGACCGTTTTCTACGAGTTCGTCGAAATATCTGGAATAACATCTGTTCTCAATAAGCTGGATTCTTCGATTTTAGCATCAAGCATAACTAGATTTTGACTACGAAGAATAACGAAAAATCCAAAAAACAAGGATCTCTCGACTTCTTCTTAAGGAATGTCATGATCCATCATCTTATTCATAAAATGTTTTAGAGGTATCCTAGTTACGTAGACAAAAGATTCACTGATTTAACGATTTGGAAAATTCAATGTTCCAATCATCCAAAGCACCGCGGCTCCTAAATAGCATATGCTTCTTTCTAGAGGGACGAATGCTCACCTCAGATGACCTCCGTTTCCAAGAACATGGACAACATGGTTTTACTATCGAAATAGCGGGGGTTCGTAATTTAACTATTCTAATCAACATGTTCAAAAAACGTTAGACCCTAAAAAGTTGAATCACTTGATTCTGTGATTGAGGATGACTAAATTACCAAATCCACAGGAAAAATCGACACATTGAAAGCAAGAGCTTCTTTCGACTAAAGCCGAGGATTCTGGATGAATATACAGATCTCCTAAAATAAGGATAACTTGACTTCATGATCGAGAGTAACCGGGGTCCATTTTCTATGGGTTCATCGGAACATTTGGAATAAGATTTGATCTCAATTAGATGGATTCTTTGATTTTAGTATCAAGCATTACAAGATGTCGAATGCGATGCATAACGAAAACTCCAAAAAATAAGGATCTCTCGGCTTCTTCTTTGAGAATGCCAAGATCAGTCATCTTATTCATAAAAAGTTTTAGAAGTATCCTAGCTACGTAGACAGAGGATTACCTGATTTAACGATTTAGAAAATTCAACGTTCCAATCTCTTAAAGCACCGTGGTTCCCAAATAGCATATGTTTCTTTCTAGTGGAATGAATGCTCACATCGGATGACCTGCGTTTCCAAGAACACGGACAACATGGTTTTACTATCGAGATAGCGGAGGTTCGTAATTGAATTAATCTAATGAACATGATCAAAAACGTTAGACCATAAAAAGTCGAATTACTAGATTCTGTGACTGAGGATAACTAAATTTCCAAATTCTCAGGACGCAACGACACTTTGAAAGCAAGAGCCTCTTTCTACTAATGCCGAGGATTCTGGATGAATAAACAATTCTCCTAAAATAAGGATTACATGACTTCACGATCGAAAGTAGCCGTGGTCTGTTTTCTAAGGGTTCGTCGGAACATCTGGAATAACATTTGATCTCAATAAGATAGATTCTTTAATTTTAGCATGAAGCATAACCAGATTTCGAAAGCGAAGCATAACAAGAACTCAAAAAAATAGGGATCTCTCGGCTTCTTCTTTGAGAATTCAAGATCCGTCATCTTATTTTGATAAAAAGTTTTAGAAGTATCCTAGCTACGTAGACAAAGGATTACCTGTTTTAACAATTTGGAAAATTCAACGTTCTATTCCCCTGGAGTACCGCGGCTCGTAAATAGCATGTGCTTCTTTCTAGAGGAGCAAATGCTTACGTCGGATGACCTGCGTTTCCAAGAACATCGACAACATGGTTTTACTATCGAGATAGTGGAGGTTCGAAATTTAACTATCTAAATGGACATGATAAAAAACGTTGGACCATAAAAAGTCGAATTACTTGATTCTACGACTGATGATGACTAAATTTTCAAATCCTTAGGAAACAAGGATGCTTTGAAAGGAAGTGCTTCTTTCTACTAATGCCGAGGATTCTGGATGAATAAACAATTCTCCTAAAATAAGGGTTATTGGACTTCACAATCGAAAGTAGCTGGGGACCATTTTCTACGAGTTCGTCGAAATATCTGGAATAACATTTGTTCTCAATAAGCTAGATTCTTCGATTTTAGCATCACGCATAACTAGATTTTGACTACGAAGAATAACGAAAACACCAAAAAACAAGGATCTCTCGGCTTCTTCTTAGAGAATGTCATGATCCGTCATCTTATTCATAAAATGTTTTAGAAGTATCCTAGCTACGTAGACAAAAGATTCCCTGATTTAACGATTTGGAAAATTCAATGTTCTAATCATCCAGAGCACCGCGGCTCCTAAATAGCATATGCTTCTTTCTAGAGGAACGAATGCTCACCTTGGATGACCTCCGTTTCCAAGAACATCGACAACATGGTTTTACTATCGAAATAGCAGTGGTTCGTAATTTAACTATTCTAATGAACATGTTCAAAAAACGTTAGACCCTAAAAAGTGGAATTACTTGATTCTGCGACTGAGGATGACTAAATTACCAAATCCGCAGGAAAAAACGACACTTTGAAAGCAAGAGCTTCTTTCGACTAAAGCCGAGGATTCTGGATGAATATACAGATCTCCTAAAATAAGGATAACTGGACTTCATGATCGAGAGTAACCAGGGTCCGTTTTCTATGGGTTCATCGGAACATTTGGAATAAGATTTGATCCCAATTAGATGGATTCTTTGATTTTAGTATCAAGCATTACAAGATGTCGAATGCGATGCATAACGAAAACTCCAAAAAATAAGGATGTCTCGGCTTCTTCTTTGAGAATGCCAAGATCAGTCATCTTATTCATAAAAAGTTTTAGAAGTATCCTAGTTACGTAGACAGAGGATTACCTAATTTAACGATTTGGAAAATTCAACGTTCCAATCCCTTAGAGCAACGTGGTTCCCAATAGCATATGTTTCTTTCTAGTGGAATGAATGCTCACATCGGATGACGTGTGTTTCCAAGAACACGGACAACATGGTTTTACTATCGAGATAGCGGAGGTTCGTAATTTAACTATTCTAATGAACATGATAAAAAACATTAGACTATAAAAAGTGGAATTACTTGATTCTACGACTGAGGATGACTAAATTTCCAAATCCACAGGAAGCAATGACACTTTGAAAGCAAGAGCTTCTTTCTACTAATGCCAAGTATTCTAGATGAATATACAATTCTCCTAAAATAAGGATTACTTGACTTCACGATCGAAGGTAGCCGTGGTCTGTTTTCTAAGGGTTCGTCGGAACATTTGGAAATACATTTGATCTCAATAAGATAGATTCTTTAATTTTAGCATGAAGCATAACCAGATTTTGAAAGCGAAGCATAACAAAAACTCCAAAAAACAGGGATCTCTCGGCTTCTTCTTTAAGAATGTCAAGATCCGTCATCTTATTCATAAAAAGTTTTAGAAGTATCCTAGCTACGCAGATAATGGATTACCTGTTTTAATGATTTGGAAAATTCAATGTTCCAATCCCACGGAGCACCACGGCTCCCAAATAGCATGTGCTTCTTTTCAGAGGAACGAACGCTCACGTCGGATGACCTGCGTTTCCAACAAGATGGACAACTAGGTTTTACTATCGAGATAGCGGAGGTTCAAAATTTAACTATTCTAATGAACATGATAAAAAACGTTAGACCATAAAAAGTCGAATTACTTAATTCGGCGAATGAGGATGACTAAATTTTCAAATCCTCAGGTAACAACGACACTTTGAAGGTAAGTGCTTCTATCTATTAATGCCGAGGATTTTGGATGAATATACAAATCTCCTAAAATAAGGATTACTAGACTTCACGATCGAAAGTAGCCAGGGACCCTTTTCTACGGGATCGTTGGAACATCTGGAATAACATTTGTTCTCAAAAAGCTAGATTCTTCGAGTTTAGCATCAAGCATAACCACATTTCGACTATGAAGCATAACGAAAGCTCCAAAAAACAAGGATCTCTAGGCTTGTTCTTTGAGAATGTCATGATCAGTCATCTTATTCGTAAAAAGTTTTAAAAGTATCCTAGCTACGTAGACAAAAGATTACCTGATTTAACGATTTTGAAAATTCAACGTTCCAATCATCCACAGCATCGCGGATCCCAAATAGTATATGCTTCATTCCAATGGAACGAATGCTCACGTCGGATGACCGACATTACCAAGAACATGGACAACATGCTTTTACTATGGAAATAGCGGAGGTTCATAATTTAACTAATCTAATGAACATGTTCAAAAAACGTTAGACCATAAAAAGTGGAATTACTTGATTCTGCGACTAAGGATGAATAAATTACCAATTCCGAAGGAAAACAACGACACTTTGAAAGCAAGAGCTTATTTGGACTAAAGCCGAGGATTCTGGATAAATATACAAATCTCCTAAAATAAGGTTTACATGACTTCACGATCGAAAGTAACCGGGGTCCGTTTTTTAAGAGTTCAGCGGAACATTTGGAATAGATTTGATATCAATTAGATGGATTCTTTGATTTTAGTATCAAGCATAACCAGATTTCGAAAACGAAACATAGCGAAAACTCCAAAAAACAAGGATCTCTTGGCTTCTTCTTTGAGAATGTCAAGATCCATCATCTTATTCATAAAAAGTTTTAGAAGTATCTTAGCTAAGCAGACAAAGGATTTCCTGTTTTAACGATTTGGAAAATTCCACGTTCCAATCCCTCGGAGCACCGCAGCTCCCAAATAGCATGTGCTTCCTTCTTGAGGAATGAATGCTCACGTCGGATGACCTGCGTTTCCAATAAGATGGACAACTAGGTTTTACTATCGAAGTAGCGGAGGTTCGAAATTTAACTATTCTAATGAATACGATAAAAAACGTTAGACCATAAAAAGTCGAATTACTTGATTCTGCGACTGAAGATGACTAAATTTTCAAACCCTCAGCAAACAATGACACTTTGAAAGCAAGTGCTTTTTTCTACTATTGCCGAGGATTATAGATGAATAAACAATTCTCTTAAAATAAGCATTATTGGACTTCACGATCGAAAGTAGCTAGGGACCCTTTTCTATAGGTTCGTCGAAACATCTGGAATAACATTTGTCCTCAATAATCTAGATTCTTCGATTTTAGCATCAAGCATAACTAGATTTCGACTGTGAAGCATAACAAAAACTTCAAAAAACAAGGACCTCTCGGCTTCTTCTTTGAGAATATCATCATCCGTCATCTTATTCATAAAAAGTTTTAGAAGTATCATAGCTACGTAGACAAAAGATTACCTGATTTAATGATTTGGAAAATTCAACGTTCCAATCATCCAGAGCACCGAGACTCCCAAATAGCATATGTTTCTTTCTAAAGGAACGAATGCTCACGTCGGATGACCTATGTTTCCAAGAACATGGACAACATGGTTTTATTAACGAAATAGCGAAGCATCGTAATTTAATTATTCTAATGAACATGTTCAAAAAACGTTAGGCCATAAAAAGTAGAATTAGTTCATTCTGCGACTGAGGATGACTAAATTACCAATTCCGCAAAAAAACTACGACACTTTGAAAGCAAGAGCTTCTTTCGACTAAAGCCAAGGATTCTGGATGAATATACAGATCTCCTAAAATAAGGATAACTTGACTTCATGATTGAGAGTAATCGGGGTCCGTTTTCTATGGGTTCATCGGAACATTTGGAATAAGATTTGATCTCAATTAGATGGATTCTTTGATTTTAGTATCAAGCATTACAAGATGTCGAATGCGATGCATAACGAAAACTCCAAAAAATAAGGATCTCTCGGCTTCTTCGTTGAGAATGCCAAGATCAGTCATCTTATTCATAAAAAGTTTTAGAAGTATCCTAGCTACGTAGATAGAGGATTACCTGATTTAACGATTTGGAAAATTCAACGTTCCAATCATCCCGAGCACCGCTGTTCCCAAATAGCATATGCTTCTTTCTAGAGGAACGAAAGCCCACATCAGATGACCTGCGTTTCCATGAACATGGACAACATGGTTTTACCA
Organism: Lumnitzera littorea; assembly: GCA_024138015.1. Classification (NCBI taxonomy): domain Eukaryota; kingdom Viridiplantae; phylum Streptophyta; class Magnoliopsida; order Myrtales; family Combretaceae; genus Lumnitzera; species Lumnitzera littorea. The sequence goes on from JAMXBB010000013.1 coordinate 507,203, forward strand.
TCGAGATAGCGGAGGTTCATAATTTAACTATTCTAATGAACTTGTTGAAAAAACGTTAGACCATAAAAAGTTGAATTACTTGATTCTGCGACTGAGGATGACTAAATTACTAAATCCGCAGGAAACAACGACACTTTGAAAGCAAGGGCTTCTTTCAACTAAAGTTGAGGATTCACGATGAATATACAAATCTCCTACAATAAGGATTACTTGACTTCACGATCCAAAGTAACCGGGGTCCGTTTTCTAAGGGTTCATTGGAACATTTGGAATAAGATATGATCTCAATTAGATGGATTCTTTGATTTTAATATCAAGCATAACCAGATTTTCAATGCGAAGCACAACGAAAACTCCAAAAAACAATGATCTCTCGGCTTCTTCTTTGAGAATGACAAGATCCGTCATCTTATTCATAAAATGTTTTAGAAGTATCCTACTTACGCAGAAAATGGATTACTCTATTTAACGATTTGGAAAATTCAACATTCCAATCATCCAGAGCACCGTGGCTCCCAAATAGCATATGCTTCTTTCTAGAGGAACGAATGCTCACGTCGGATGACCTACGATTCTAATAAGATGGACAACTAGGTTTTACTATCGAGATAGCGGAGGTTCGTAATTTAACTAATCTAATCAACATGATAAAAAATGTTAAACCATGAAAAGTCGAATTACTTGATTCTGCGATTAAGGAAGACTAAATTACCAAATCCGCAGGAAACAACGACACTTAGAAAGCAAGAGCTTCTTTTGACTAAAGCCAAGGATTCTGGATGAATATACAAATCTCCTAAAATAAGGATTACATGACTTCACGATCGAAAGTAACCGGGGTCTGTTTTCTAAGGGTTCATTGGAACATTTGGAATAAGATTTGATCTCAATAAGATGGATTCTTTGATTTTAGTATCAAGCATTACCAGATTTCGAATGCGAAGCATAACGAAAACTCTAAAAAACAAGGATCTCTCGGCTTCTTTGAGAATGTAAAGATCCATCATCTTATTCATGAAAGGTTTTCAAAGTATCCTAGCTACGCAGACGAAGGATTACTTGATTTAACGATTTGGAAAATTCAACGTTCCAATCATCCAGAGCACCTCTCTTCCCAAATAGCATATGCTTCTTTCGAGAGGAACGAATGCTCACATCGGATGACCTGCGTTTCCAAGAACACGGACAAGATGGTTTTACCATCGAGATAGTGGATGTTTGTAATTTAACTATTCTAATGAACTTGTTCAAAAAACGTTAGACCATAAAAAGTTGAATTACTTGATTCTGCGAGTGAGGATAACTAAATTACAAAATTCGCAGGAAACAACGATACTTTGAAAGCAAGGGCTTCTTTTGACTAAAGCGAAGGATTCTGGATGAATATACAAATCTTCTAAAATAAGGATAACTTGACTTCACGATCCAAAGTAACCAGGGTCCGTTTTCTAAGGGTTCATCAGAACATTCGGAATAAGAATTGATCTCAATTAGATGGATTCTTTGATTTTAGTATCAAGCATAACTAGATTTCAATTGTGAAGCACAACGAAAACTCCAAAAAACAAAGATCTCTTGGCTTCTTCTTTAAGAATGTCAAGATCCATCATCTGATTCATAAAATGTTTTAGAAGTATCCTAGTTACGCAGGCAAAGGATTACTTTATTTAACGATTTGGAAAATTCAACGTTCCAATCCGCTAGAGCACCGCGGCTCCCAAATAGCATATGCTTCTTTCTAGAGGAATGAATGCTCACGTCGGATGACCTACGATTCTAATAAGATGGACAACTAGGTTTTACTATCGAGATAGCGGAGGTTCGTAATTTAACTAATCTAATCAACATGATAAAAAATGTTAAACCATAAAAAGTCGAATTACTTGATTTTGCAATTAAGGAAGACTAAATTACCAAATCCGCAGGAAACAACGACACTTAGAAAGCAAGAGCTTCTTTTGACTAAAGCTAAGGATTTTGGATGAATATATAAATCTCCTAAAATAAGGATTACATGACTTCACGATCGAAAGTAACCGGGGTCTGTTTTCTAAGGGTTCATCGGAACATTTGGAATAAGATTTGATCTCAATTAGATGGATTCTTTGATTTTAGTATCAAGCATAGCTAGATTTCGAAAATCAAGCATAACGAAAACTCCAAAAAACAAGGATCTCTCGGCTTCTTCTTTGAAAATATCAAGATCTGTCATCTTATTTATAAAAAGTTTTAGAAGTATGCTAGCTACGCAGACAAAGGATTACCTATTTTAACAATTTGGAAAATTCAACGTTCCAATCCCCCGGAGCATCGCGGCTCCTAAATAGCATGTGCTTCCTTCTTAAGGATTGAATGCTCACGTCGGATGACCTGCGTTTCCAATAAGATGGACAACTAGGTTTTACTATAGAGATAGCGGAGGTTCGAAAATTAACTATTCTAATGAACATGATAAAAACATTAGACCATAAAAAGTCGAATTACTTGATTCTGCGACTGAAGATGACTAGATTTTCAAATCCTTAGGAAACAATGACACTTTGAAAGCAAGTACTTCTTTCTACTAATGCCGAGGATTCTGGATGAATAAACAATTCCGCTAATATTAGCATTACTAGACTTCACGATCGAAAGTAGCCGGGGACCGTTTTCTACAGGTTCGTTGGAACATCTGGAATAACATTTGTACTCGATTTTAGCATCAAGCATAACCAGATTTTGACTACGAAGCATAACGAAAACTCCAAAAAACAAGGATCTCTCGAATTCTTCTTTAAGAATGTCAAGATCCATCATCTTATTAATAAAAAGGTTTAGAAGTATCCTAGCTATGCAGACAAAGGATTACCTGATTTAACGATTTGGAAAATTCAATATTCCAATCATCTAGAGCACCGCTGTTCCCAAATAGCATATGCTTCTTTCTAGAGGAACGAATGCTCACGTTGGATGACTAGCGTTTCCAAGAACACGGACAATATGGTTTTACCATCGAGATAGCGGAGGTTCGTAATTTGACTATTCTAATGAACTTGTTCAAAAAACGTTAGACCATAAAAAGTTGAATTACTTGATTCTACGACTGAGGATGACTAAATTACCAAATCCGCAGGAAACAACGACAGTTTGAAAGCAGGAGCTTCTTTTGACTAAAGCCGAGGATTTTGGATGAATATACAAATCTCCTAAAATAAGGATTACTTGACTTTACGATCGAAAGTAACCGAGGTTCGTTTTCTAAGGGTTCATCGGAACATGTGGAGTAAGATTTGATCTCAATTAGATGGATTCTTTGATTTTAGTATCAAGCATAACCAGATTTCGAAAACGAAACATAGCGAAAACTCCAAAAAACAAGGATCTCTTGGCTTCTTCTTTGAGAATGTCAAGATCCATCATCTTATTCATAAAAAGTTTTAGAAGTATCTTAGCTAAGAAGACAAAGGATTTCCTGTTTTAACGATTTGGAAAATTCCACGTTCCAATCCCTCGGAGCACCGCAGCTCCCAAATAGCATGTGCTTCCTTCTTGGGGAATGAATGCTCACGTCGGATGACCTGCGTTTCCAATAAGATGGACAACTAGGTTTTACTATCGAAGTAGCGGAGGTTCGAAATTTAACTATTCTAATGAATATGATAAAAAACGTTAGACCATAAAAAGTCGAATTACTTGATTCTGCGACTGAAGATGACTAAATTTTCAAACCCTCAGCAAACAACGACACTTTGAAAGCAAGTGCTTTTTTCTACTATTGCCGAGGATTATAGATGAATAAACAATTCTCTTAAAATAAGCATTATTGGACTTCACGATCGAAAGTAGCTAGGGACCCTTTTCTATAGGTTCGTCGAAACATCTGGAATAACATTTGTTCTCAATAATCTAGATTCTTCGATTTTAGCATCAAGCATAACTAGATTTCGACTGTGAAGCATAACAAAAACTTCAAAAAACAAGGACCTCTCGGCATCTTCTTTGAGAATATCATCATCCGTCATCTTATTCATAAAAAGTTTTAGAAGTATCATAGCTACGTAGACAAAAGATTACCTGATTTAATGATTTGGAAAATTCAACGTTCCAATCATCCAGAGCACCGAGACTCCCAAATAGCATGTGCTTCTTTCTAGAGGAACGAATGCTCACGTCGGATGACCTGGGCTTCCAACATGATGGATAACTAGGTTTTACTATCGAGATAGCGGAGGTTCGAAATTTACCTATTCTAATGAACATGATAAAAAATGTTAGACCATAAAAAGTCGAATTACTTGATTCTGCAATTGAAGATGACTAAATTTTCAAATCCTCAGCAAACAACGACACTTTGAAAGCAAGTGCTGCTTTCTACTAATGCCAGGGATTGTAGATGATTAAACAATTCTCTTAAAATAAGCATTACTAGACTTCACGATCGAAAGTAGTCGGGGACCGTTTTCTCCGGGTTCGTTGGAACATCTGGAATAACATTTGTTCTCAATAAGCTAGATTCTTCGAGTTTAGCATCAAGCATAACCACATTTCGACTGCGAAGCATAACGAAAGCTCCAAAAAAGAAGGATCTCTCGGCTTCTTTTATGAGAATGTCTTGATCTGCCATCTTATTCATAAAATGTTTTAGAAGTATCCTAGCTATGTAGACAAAAGATTACCTAAATTAACGATTTGGAAAATTTAATGTTCCAATCATCCAGAGCACCGTGGTTCCTAAATAGTATATGCTTACTTCCAGTGGAACGAATGCTCACGTCGGATGACATGCATTACCAAGAACATGGACAACATGCTTTTACTATGGAAATAGCGGAGGTTCGAAATTTAACTAATCTAATGAACATGTTCAAAAAACGCTAGACCATAAAAAGTGGAATTACTTGATTCTGCGACTAAATTACCAAATGCTTAGGAAACCACAACACTTTGAAAGCAAGAGCTTCTTTTGACTAAAGCTGAGGATTCTGGATGAATATACAAATCTCCTAAAATAATGATTACATGACTTTAGGATCGAATGCAACCGGGGTTTGTTTTCTAAGGGTTCATCGGAACATTTGGAATGAGATTTGATCTCAATTAGATGGATTCTTTGATTTTAGTATCAAGCAAAACCAAATTTCGAAAATGAAGCATAACGAAAACTCCAAAATACAAGGATCGCTCAGCTTCTTATTTGAGAATGTCAAGATCCGTCAGCTTATTCATAAAAAGTTTTAGAAGTATCCTAGCTACGCAGACAAAGGATTACCTATTTTAACGATTTGGAAAATTCAACGTTCTAATCCCCCAGAGCACCGCGGCTCCCAAATAGCATGTGCTTCCTTCTAGAGGAACGAATGTTCACGTCGGATGACCTACGTTTCCAATAAGAAGGACAATTAGGTTTTACAATCGAGGTAGCGGTGGTTCAAAATTTAACTATTCTAATGAACATGATAAAAAACATTAGACCATAAAAAGTCGAATTACTTGACTCTGCAACTGAAGATGACTAAATTTTCAAATCTTTAGCAAACAACGACACTTTGAAAGCAAGTGCTTCTTTCTACTAATGCCGAGGATACTGGATGAATAAACAATTCGCCTAAAATAAGCATTACTGGAATTCACGATCGAAAGTAGCCCGGGACCCTTTTCTACAGGTTCTTCGAAACATCTGGAATAACATATGTCCTCAATAAGCTAGATTCTTCGATTTTAGCATCAAGCATAACTAGATTTCGACTACGAAGCATAACGAAAACTCCAAAAAACAAGGATCTCTCGGCTTCTTCTTTGAGAATATCATCATTCGTCATCTTAATCATAAAAAGTTTTAGAAGTATCATAGTTACGTAGACAAAAGATTACCTAATTTAATGATTTGGAAAATTCAACATTCCAATCATTTAGAGCACCGCTGTTCCCAAATAGCATATGCTTCTTTCTAGAGGAACGAATGCTCACGTCGGATGACCATCGTTTCCAAGAACACGGACAATATGGTTTTACCATTGAGATAGCGGAAGTTCATAATTTAACTATTCTAATGAACTTGTTCAAAAAACGTTAGACCATAAAAAGTTGAATTACTTAATTCTGCAACTGAGGATGACTAAATTACCAAATCCGTAGGAAACAACGACACTCTGAAAGCAAGAGCTTCTATCGACTAAAGTCGAGGATTCTGGATGAATATACAAATCTCCTAAAATAAGGATTACTTTACTTCACGATCGAATGTAACTGGGGTCCGTTTTCTAAGCGTTCATCGGAACATTTGGAGTAAGATTTGATCTCAATTAGATGGATTCTTCGATTTTAGTATCAAGCTTTACCAGATTTCGAACGTGAAGCATAACGAAAACCCGAAAAAACAAGGATCTCTTGGCTTCTTCTTTGAGAATGTCAAGATCAGTCATCTTATTCATAAAAAGTATTACAAGTGTCCTAACTACACAGACAAAGGATTACCTGATTTAACAATTTAGAAAATTCAACGTTCCAATCCCCTAGAGCACCGCGGTTCCCAAATAGCATGTGCTTCTTTCTAGAGGAACGAATGCTTACGTCAGATGACCTGTGTTTCCAAGAACGTGGACAACATGGTTTTACTATCGAGATAGCGGAGGTTCGTAATTGAACTATTCTAATGAACATGATAAAAAACGTTAGACCATAAAAAGTGGAATTACTTGATTCTGCGACTGAGGATGACTAAATTTCCAAATCCTCAGGAAGCAACGACACTTTGAAAGTAAGAGCTTCTTTCTACTAATGCCAAGGATTCTGGATGAATAAACAATTCTCCTAAGATAAGGATTACTTAACTTCTCGATCAAAAGTTGCCATGGCCAATTTTCTAAGGGTTCGTCGGAACATCTGGAATAACATTTATTCTCAATAAGATAGATTCTTTAATTTTAGCATGAAGCATAACAAAAACCCCAAAAAACTAGGATCTCTCGGCTTCTTCTTTGAGAATGTCAAGATCCGTCATCTTATTCATAAAGAGTATTAGAAGTATCCCAGCTACGCATACAAAGGATTACCTGTTTTAATGATTTGGAAAATTCAACGTTCCAATCCCTCGGAGCACCGTGGCTCCCAAATAGCATGTGCTTCTTTCTAGAGGAGCGAATGCTCACGTCGGATGACTTGCGTTTCCAATAAGATGGACAATTAGGTTTTACTATCGAGATATCGGAGGTTCAAAATTTAACTATTCTAATGAACATGATAAAAAACGTTAGACCATAAAAAGTCTAATTACTTGATTCTGCAACTGAGGAAGACTAAACTTTCAAATCCTCAGGAAACAACGATGCTTTGAAAGCACGTGCTTCTTTCTACTAATGCCGAGGATTCTGGATGAATATACAATTCTGCTAATATAAGGATTACTAGACTTCACGATCGAAAGTAGCCAGGTACCATTTTCTATGGGTTTGTCAAAGCATCTAGAATAACATGTGTCTCAATAAGCTAGATTCTTTGATTTTAGCATCAAGCATATCCAGATTTCAACTACGAAGCAAAACGAAAACTCCAAAAAACGAAGATTTGTCGGCTTCTTCTTTGAGAATGTCATGATTCGTCATCTTATTCATAAAAAGTTTTAGAAGTATCCTAGCTACGTAGACAAAAGATTACCTAATTTAACGATTTGGAAAATTCAATGTTCTAATCATCCAGAGCACCGCGGCTCCCAAATAGCATATGCTTCTTTCTAGAGGAACGAATGCTTACGTCAGATGACATACGTTTCCATGAACATGGACAACATGGTTTTACCGTCGAAATAGCAGAGGCTCGTAATTTAACTATTCTATTGAACATGTTTAAAAAACGTTAGACCATAAAAAGTGGAATTACTTGATTCTATGATTGAGGATGACTAAATTACCAAATCTGCAGGAAACAACGACACTTTGAAAGCAAGAGCTTCTTTCGACTAAAGCCAAGGATTCTGGATGAATATACAAATCTCCTAAAATAGGGATTACTTGACTTCATGATGGAAAGTAATCGGGGTCTGTTTTCTAAGGGTTCATCGGAATATTTGGAATAAGATTTGATCTCAATTAGATGGATTCTTTGATTTTAGTATCAAGCATTACCAGATTTCGAATGCGAAGCATAAAGAAAACTCCATAAAACGAGGATCTCTCAGCTTCTTCTTTGAGAATGTCAAGATCGGTCATATTATTCATAAAAAGTTTTAGAAATACCCTAGCTACACAGACAAAGGATTACCTAATTTAACGATTTGGAAAATTCAACGTTCCAATCCCCTAGAGCACCGAGGTTCCCATATAGCATATGCTTCTTTCTAGAGGAACGAATGCTCATGTCGGATGACACGCGTTTCCAAGAACACGGACAACATGGTTTTACTATCGAGATAGCGGAGATTTGTAATTTAACTATTATAATGAACATGATCAAAAACGTTAGACCATAAAATGACGACTTAGTTGATTCTGCGACTGTGGATGACTAAATTTCCAAATCCTCAGGAAGCAACGACACCTTGAAAACAAGTGCTTCTTTGGACTAATGGCGAGGATTCTGGATGAATAAGCAATTCTCAAAAAATAAGGATTACTTGACTTCACGATAGAAAGTAGCCGTGGTCCGTTTTCTAAGGGTTCGTCGGAATATGTGGAATAACATTTGTTCTCAATAAGATAGATTCATTAATTTTAGCATCAAGCATAACCAGATTTCGAAAGCGAAGCAAAATGAAAACTCTAAAAAACAAGGATCTCTCGGCATCTACTTTGAGAATGTCAAGATCGGTCATCTTACTCATAAAAAGTTTTAGATGTATCCTAGCTACACAGACAAAGGATTACATGTTTTAATGATTTGGAAAATTCAACGTTCCAATCCCACGGAGCACCGCGGCTCCCAAATAGCATGTGCTTCTTTCTAGAGGAATGAATGCTCACGTTGGATGACTTGCGTTTTCAATAAGATGGATAACCAGGTTTTACTATCGAAGTAGCGGAGGTTCGAAATTTTACTATTCTAATGAATATGACAAAAAACGTTAGACCATAAAAAGTTGAATTACATGGTTTTGCGATTGAAGATGAGTAAATTTCTAAACCCTCAGCAAACAACGACACTTTGAAAGCAAGTGCTACTTTCTACTAATGCTGAGGTTTCTAGATGAATAACCAATTCTCTTAAAATAAGCATTACTGGACTTCACGATCGAAAGTTGCCAGGGACCCTTTTCTATAGGTTCGTCGAAACATCTGGAATAACATTTGTTCTCAATAAGCTAGATTCTTCGATTTTAGCATCAAGCATTACTAGATTTCGACTGCGAAGCATAACGAAAACTCCAAAAAACAAGGATCTCTCGGCTTCTTCGTTGAGAATGTCATGATCCGTCATCTTATTCATAAAATGTTTTAGAAGTATCTTAGCTACGTAGACAAAAGATTCCTTGATTTAACGATTTGGAAAATTCAATGTTCCAATCATCCAGAGCACCGCGGCTCCTAAATAGCATATGCTTCTTTCTAGAGGAACGAATGCTCACCTCGCATGACCTCCGTTTCCAAGAACATCGACAACATGGTTTTACTATCGAAATAGCGGGGGTTCGTAATTTAACTATTCTAATCAACATGATCAAAAAACATTAGACCCTAAAAAGTGGAATTACTTGATTCTGCAACTGAGGATGACTAAATTACCAAATCTACAGGAAAAAACGACACTTTGAAAGCAAGAGCTTCTTTCGACTAAAGCCGAGGATTCTGGATGAATATACAGATCTCCTAAAATAAGGATAACTTGACTTCATGATCGAAAGTAACCGGGGTCCGTTTTCTATGGGTTCATCGGAACATTTGGAATAAGATTTGATCTCAATTAGATGGATTCTTTGATTTTAGTATCAAGCATTACAACATGTCGAATGCGATGCATAACGAAAACCCCAAAAAATAAGGATCTCTCGGCTTCTTCTTTGAGAATGCCAAGATCAGTCATCTTATTCATAAAAAGTTTTAGAAGTATCCTAGCTACGTAGATAGAGGATTACCTGATTTAACGATTTGGAAAATTCAACGTTCCAATCCCTTAGAGCACCGTGGTTCCCAAAAAGCATATGTTTCTTTCTAGTGGAATGAATGCTCACGTCGAATGACCTGCATTTCCAAGAACACGGACAACATGGTTTTACTATCGAGATAGCGGAGGTTCATAATTGAATTATTCTAATGAACATGATCAAAAACGTTAGACCATAAAAAGTCGAATTACTAGATTCTGTGACTGAGGATAACTAAATTTCCAAATCCTCAGGAAGCAACGACACTTTGAAAGCAAGAGCCTCTTTCTACTAATGCTGAGGATTCTGGATGAATAAACAATTCTCTTAAAATAAGGATTACTTGACTTCACGATCGAAAGTAGCCATGGCCCGTTTTCTAAGGGTACGTCGGAACATCTGGAATAACATTTGTTCTTAATAAGATAGATTCTTTAATTTTCGCATCAAGCATAACAAGATTTCGAAAGCGAAGCATAACGAAAACTTCAAAAAACAAAGATCTCTCGGCTTCTTCTTTGAGAATTCAAGATCCGTCATCTTATATTGATAAAAAGTTTTAGAAGTATCCTAGCTACGTAGACAAAGGATTACCTGATTTAACGATTTGGAAAATTCAACGTTCAAATCCCCTGGAGCATCGCGGCTCCTAAATAGCATGTGCTTCTTTATAGAGGAGCGAATGCTCACGTCGGATGACCTGCGTTTCCATGAACATGGGCAACATGGTTTTACTATCAAGATAGCGGAGATTCGAAATTTAACTATTTTAATGAACATGATAAAAAACATTGGACCATAAAAAGTGGAATTACTTGATTCTGCGACTGAGGATGACTAAATTTTTAAATCCTCGGGAAACAACGACGCTTTGAAAGCAAGTGCTTCTTTCTACTAATGCCGAGGATTTTGGATGAATAAACAATTCTCCTAAAAGAAGGGTTACTGGACTTCACGATCGAATGTAGAGGGGACCGTTTTCTATGGGTTTGCCAGAATATCTAGAATAACATTTGTTCTCAATAAGCAAGATTCTTCGATTTTAGCATCAAGTATAACTAGATTTCGACTGTGAAGAATAAGGAAAACTCCAAAAAACAAGGATCTCTTAGCTTGTTCTTGGAGAATGTCATGATCCTTCATCTTATTCATAAAATGTTTTAGAAGTATCCTAGCTACGTAGACAAAAGATTCCCTGATTTAACGTTTTGGAAAATTCAACATTCCAATCATCCAGAGCACCGCAGCTCCCAAATAGCATATGCTTCTTTCTAAAGGAACGAATGCTCACCTCGAATGACCTGCGTTTCCAAGAACATGGACAACATGGTTTTACTATCGAAATAGCGGTGGTTCATAATTTAACTATTCTAATGAACATGTTCAAAAAATGTTAGACCTTAAAAAGTGGAATTACTTGATTCTGCTACTGAGGATGACTAAATTACCAAATCTAGAGGAAACAATGACACTTTGAAAGCAAGTGCTTCTTTCGGCTAAAGCTGAGGATTCTGGATGAATATACAGATCTCCTAAAAAAAGGATTACTTGACTTCATGATCGAAAGTAACCGCGGTCCGTTTTCTAAGGGTTCATTAGAACAATTGGAATAAGATTTGATCTCAATTAGATGGATTCTTTGATTTTAGTATCAACCATTACAAGATTTCGAATGCGAAGCATAACGAAAACTCCAAAAAATAAGGATCTCTCAACTTCTTCTTTGAGAATGTCAAGATCAGTCATCTCATTCATAAAAAGTTTTAGAAGTATCCTAGCTACACAGACAGTGGATTACCTGATTTAACGATTTAGAAAATTCAACGTTCCAATCCCTTGGAGCACCATGGTTCCCAAATAACATACGCTTCTTTAAAGAGGAACGAATGCTCACGGTGGATGACTTGCGTTACCAATAAGATGGACAACTTGGTTTTACTATCGAGATAGCGGAGGTTCGTAATTTAACTATTCTAATGAACATGATCAAAAATGTTAGACCATAAAAAGTGGAATTACTTGATTCTACGACTGAGGATGACTAAATTTCCAAATCCTCAGGAAGCAATGAAACTTTGAAAGCAAGAGCTTCTTTCTACTAATGCTAAGTATTCTGGATGAATATATAATTCTCCTAAAATAAGGATTACTTAACTTCATGATTGAAAGTAGCCGTGGTCTGTTTTCTAAGGGTTCGTCGAAACATCTGGAATAACATTTGTTCTCAATAAGATAGATTCTTTAATTTTAGCATGAAGCATAACCTGATTTCGAAAGCGAAGCGTAACGAAAACTCCAAAAAACTGGGATCTCTCGGCTTCTTCTTTGAGAATGTCAAGATCTGTCATCTTATTCATAAAAAGTTTTAGAAGTATCCTAGCTATGCAGACAACGGATTACCTGTTTTAACAATTTGGAAAATTCAATGTTCCAATCCCATAGAGCACCGTAGCTCCCAAATAGCATGTGCTTCTTTCTAGAGGAAGGAACGCTCACGTTGGATGACCTGCGTTTCCAACCAGATGGACAACTAGGTTTTACTGTCAAGATAGTAGAGGTTCGAAATTTAACTATTCCAATGAACATGATAAAAAACGTTAGACCATAAAAAGCCGAATTACTTGATTCGGTGGATGACGATGACTAAATTTTCAAATCCTCAAGAAACAACGACACTTTGAAGGTAAGTGCTTCTATCTATTAATGCCAAGGATTCTAGATGAATATACAAATCTCCTAAAATAAGGATTACTAGACTTCACGATCGAAAGTAGCCGGGGATCGTTTTCTACGGGATCGTCGGAACATCTGGAATATCATTTGTTCTCAATAAGCTAGGTTCTTCGAGTTTAGCATCAAGCATAACCATATTTCGACTGTGAAGCATAACGAAAGCTCCAAAAAACAAGGATCTCTCGGCTTCTTCTTTGAGAATGTCATGATCCGTCATCTTATTCATCAAAAGTTTTAGAAGTATCCTAGCTACGTAGACAAAAGATTACCTGATTTAACGATTTGGAAAATTCAACATTCCAATCATCTAGAGCACCACGGATCCCAAATAGCATATGCTTCATTCCGGTGGAACAAATGCTCACGTCGGATGACCTATAATACCAAGAACATGGATAACATGCTTTTATTATGGAAATACCGGAGGTTCGTAATTTAACTAATCTAATGAACATGTTTAAAAAATGTTAGACCATAAAATGTGGAATTACTTGATTATGCGATTGAGGATGACTAAATTACCAAATCCGAAGGAAACAACGACACTTTTAAAGCAAGAGCTTATTTGGACTAAAGCCGAGGATTCTGGATGAATATACAAATGTCCTAAAATAAGGATTACATGACTTCACAATCGAAAGTAATCGGGGTCCGTTTTCTAAGGGTTCATCAGAACATTTGGAATAAGATTTGATCTCAATTAGATGGATTCTTTGATATTAGTATCAAGCATAACCAGATTTCGAATGCGAAGCATAACGAAAACTCCAAAAAACAAGGATCTCTCGGCTTCTTCTTTGAGAATGTCAAGATCCGTCAGCTTATTCATAAAAAGTTTTAGAAGTATCCTAGCTAGGCAGACAAAGGATTACCTGTTTTAACGATTTGGAAAATTCAACGTTCCAATCGCTCGGAGCACTGCGACTCCCAAATAGCATGTGCTTCCTTCTAGTGGAACGAATGCTCACGTCGGATAACCTGCGTTTCCAATAAGATGGACAACTAGGTTTTACTATCGCAGTAGTGGAGGTTTGAAATTTAACTATTCTAATGAACATGATAAAAAACGTTAGATCATAAAAAGTCGAATTACTTGATTCTGCAATTGAAGATGACTAAATTTTCAAATCCTCTGCAAACAACGACACTTTGAAAGCAAGTGCTTCTTTCTACTAATGCCGAGGATTCTAGATGAGTAAACAATTCTCTTAAAATAAGCATTACTGGACTTCATGATCAAAAGTAGCTAAGGACCATTTTCTACAGGTTCGTCGAAACATCTGGAATAACATTTGTTCTCAATAATCTAGATTCTTCAATTTTAGCATCGAGCATAACTAGATTTCGACTGCAAACCATAACGAAAACTCCTAAAAACAAGGATCTCTCGGCTTCTTCTTTGAGAATATCATGATCCATCATCTTATTCATAAAAAGTTTTAGAAGTATCATAGCTACGTAGACAAAAGATTACCTGATTTAACGATTTGGAAAATTCAACGTTCCAATCATCCAGAGCACCACAACTCCCAAATAGCATATGCTTCTTTCTAAAGGAACGAATGCTCACGACGGATGACCTGCGTTTCCATGAACATGGACAACATGGTTTTACTACCGAAATAGGGGAGGTTTGTAATTTAACTATTCTAATGAACGTGTTTAAAAAACGTTAGACCATAAAAAGTAAAATTACTTCATTTTTCGACTGAGGATGACTAAATTACCAATTCCGCAGGAAACAATGACACTTTGAAAGCAAGAGCTTCTTTCAACTAAAGCCATGGATTCTGGATGAATATACAAATCTCCTAAAATAAGGATTACTTGACTTCACAATCGAATGTAACCAGGGTCCGTTTTCTAAGGGTTCATCGGAACATTTGGAGTAAGATTTGATCTCAATTAGATGGATTCTTTGATTTTAGTATCAAGCATAACCAGATTTCGAAAGCGAAGCATAACGAAAACTCCAAAAAACAAGGATCTCTCGGCTTCTTCTTTGAGAATATCATGATCCATGATCTCATTCATAAAAAGTTTTAGAAGAATCCTAGCTACGCACACAAAGGATTGCCTGTTTTAACGATTTGGAAAATTCAACGTTCCAATCCCTCAAAGCACCGTGGTTCCCAAATAGCATATGCTTCTTTCTAGAGGAACGAATGCTCACGCCGGATGACCTACGATTCCAATAAGATGAACAACTAGGTTTTACTATCGAGATAGCGGAGGTTCGTAATTTAACTATTCTAATGAACATGATAAAAAATGTTAGAACATAAAATATGGAATTACTTGATTCTGCGACTGAGGATGACTAAATTTTCAAATCCTCCGGAAGCAATGACACTTTGAAAGCAAGAGCTTCTTTCTACTAATGCCGAGGATTCTGGATGAATAAACAATTCTCCTAAAATAAGGATTACTTGACCTCACGATCGAAAGTAGTCATGGTCCGTTTTCTAAGGGTTCGTCAGAACATCTGGAATGACATTTGTTCTCAATAA
>JAMXBB010000013.1:553991-585348 GCA_024138015.1 Lumnitzera littorea
TAGCATATGCTTCTTTCTAGAGGAACGAATGCTCACGTCGGATGACCAGCGTTTCCAAGAACACGGACTACATGGTTTTACCATCGAGATAGCGAAGGTTCGTAATTTAACTATTCTAATGAATTTGTTCAAAAAACGTTAGACCATAAAAAGTTAAATTACATGATTCTTCGACTGAAGATGACTAAATTACCAAATCTACAGGAATCAACGACACTTTGAAAGCAACAGCTTCTTTCGACTAAAGCCGAGGATTCTGGATGAATGTACAAATCTCCTAAAATAAGGATTACTTGACTTCACGATGGAAAGTAATCGGGGTCCGTTTTCTAAGGGTTCATCGGAACATTTGGAATAAGATTTGATCTCAATTAGATGGATTCTTTGATTTTAGTATCAAGGATTACCAGATTTCGAATGTGAAGCATAAAGAAAACTTTAAAAAAGGAGGATCTCTCCGCTTCACCTTTGAGAATGTCAAGATCCGTCATCTTATTCATAAAAAGTTTTAGAAGTACCCTAGCTACACAAACAAAGGATTACCTAATTTAATGATTTGGAAAATTCAACGTTCCAATCACCTAGAGCACCGTGGTTCCCATATAGCATATACTTCTTTCTAGAGGAACGAATGCTCACGTCGGATGACCCGTGTTTCCAAGAACACGGACAACGTGGTTTTACTATCGAGATAGCGGAGGTTTGTAATTTATCTATTATAATGAACATGATAAAAAATGTTAGACCATAAAATGTCGACTTAGTTGATTCTGCGACTGCGGATGACTGAATTTCCAAATCGTCAGGAAGCAACGACACCTTGAAAGCGAGAGCTTCCTTCGACTAATGCCGAGGATTCTGGATGAATAAACAATTCTCTAAAAATAAGGATTACTTGACTTCAAAATAGAAAGTAGCCGTGGTCCGTTTTCTATGGGTTAGTCGAAAATCTGGAATAACATTTGTTCTCAATAAGATAGATTCATTAATTTTAGCATCAAGCATAACCAGATTTTGACAGCGAAGCAAAACGAAAACACTAAAAAACAAGGATCTCTCGGCTTCTTCTTTGAGAATGTCAAGATCGGTCATCTTATTCATAAAAAGTTTTAAATGTATCCTAGCTACACAGATAAAGGATTACTTGTTTTAACGATTTGGAAAATTCAACGTTCCAATCCCACAGAGCACCGCGGCTCCCAAATAGCATGTGCTTCTTTCTAGAGGAACGAATGCTCATGTTGGATGACCTGCGTTTCCAATAAGATGGATAACTGGGTTTTACTATCAAGATTGCGGATGTTCGAAATTTAACTATTCTAATGAACATGATAAAAAACGTTAGACCATAAAAAGTCAAATTACTTGATTCTACGACTAAGGATGACTAAATTTTCAAATCCTCAGGAAACAACGACACTTTGAAAGCAAGTGCTTCTTTCTACTAATGCTGAGGATTGGGGACGAATAAACAATTCTCCTAAAATAGGGATTAGTGGACTTCACGATCGACAGTAGCTGGGGACCGTTTTCTATAGGTTCATCGGAACATCTGGAATAACATTTTTCTCAATAAGCTAGATTCCTCGATTTTAGCACCAAGCATAAACTGATTTCGACGGTGAAGCATATCGAAAACTCCAAAAAACAAGGTTCTCTCGGGTTCTTCTTTATGAATGTCATGATCCGTCATCTTATTCATAAAATGTTTTAGAAGTATTCTAGCTGCATTGGCAAAAGATTACCTAATTTAACGATTTGGAAAATTCAATGTTCCAATCATCCAGAGCACCGTGGCTCCTAAATAGCATATGCTTCTTTCTAGAGGAACGAATGCTCACATCGAATGACCTGCGTTTCCAAGAACATGGACAACATGGTTTTACTATCGAAATAACGGAGGTTCGTAATTTAACTATTCGAATCAACATGTGCAAAAAACGTTAGATCATAAAAAGCGGAATTACTTGATTCTACGACTGAGGATGACTAAATTTCCAAATCCATAGGAAACAACGACACTTTGAAAGCAAGAGCTTCTTTCAACTAAAGCCGAGGATTCTGGATGAATATAGAAATCTCCTAAAATAAGGATTACTTGACTTCACGATCGAAAGTAACCAGGGTCCGTTTTCTAAGAGTTCATCGGAACATTTGGAGTAAGATTTGATCTCAATTAGATGGATTCTTTGATTTTAGTATCAAGCATAACCAGATTTCGAAAACGAAGCATAACGAAAACTCCAAAAAGCAAGGATCTCTTGGCTTCTTCTTTGAGAATGTCAAGATCCGTCATCTTATTCATAAAACGTTTTAGAAGTATCCTAGCTATGCAGACAACGGATTACCTGTTTTAACGATTTGGAAAATTCATTGTTCCAATCCCACGAAGCACCATGGCTCCCAAATAGCATGTGCTTCCTTCTAAACGAATGAATGCTCACGTCGGATGACCTGCGTTTCCAATAAGATGGACAACTAGGTTTTACTATCGAAGTAACGGAGGTTCGAAATTTAACTATTCTAGTGAACATGATGAAAAACGTTAGACCATAAAAAGTCAAATTACTTGATTCGGTGAATGAGGATGACTAAATTTTCAAATCCTTAGGAAACAATGACACTATGAGGGCAAGTGCTTCTATCTATCAATGCCGAAGATTCTGGATGAATATACAAATCTCCTAAAATCAGGATTTCTGGACTTCACGATCGAAAGTAGCCAGGGACTGTTTTCTACGGGATCGTCGGAACATCTGTAATAACATTTGTTCTCAATAAGCTACATTCTTCAAGTTTAGCGTCAAGCATAACCACATTTCGACTGCGAAGCATAACGAAAGTTCCAAAAAACAAAGATCTATCAGCTTCTTCTTTGAGAATGTCATGATCCGTCAACTTATTCATAAAAAGTTTTAGAAGTATCCTAGCTACGTAGACAAAAGATTACCTGATTTAACGATTTGGAAAATTCAACGTTCTAATCATCCAGAGCACCGCGGATCACAAATAGTATATGCTTCATTCCAGTGGAAGGAATGCTCACATCGGATGACCTGCATTACCAAGAACATGGACAACATGCTTTTACCATGGAAATAGTAGAGGTTCGTAATTTAACTAATCTAATGAACATGTTCAAAAAACGTTATACCATAAAATGTGGAATTACTTGATTCTGTGATTGAGGATGACTAAATTACCAAATCCGAAGGAAACAACAACACTTTGAAAGCAAGAGCTTTTTTGGACTAAAGCCGAGGATTCTAGATGAATAGACAAATCTCCTAAAATAAGGATTACATGACTTTACGATTGAAAGTAATCGAGGTCCGTTTTCTAAGGGATCATCGAAACATTTGGAATAAGATTTGATCTCAATTAGATGGATTCTTTGATTTTAGTATCAAGCATAACCAGATTTCGAAAATGAAGCATAACGAAAACTCCAAAAAGCAAGGATCTCTTGGCTTCTTCTTTGAGAATGTCAAGATCCGTTATCTTATTCATAAAAAGTTTTAGAAGTATCCTAGCTACGCACACAAAGGATTGCCTGTTTTAACAATTTGGAAAATTCAACGTTCCAATCACCCGGAGCATCACGGCTCCCAAATAGCATGTGCTTCCTTCTAGAGGAACGAATGGTCACGTCGCATGACCTGCGTTTCCAATAAGATGGACAACTAGGTTTTAATATCGAAGTAACGGAGGTTTGAAATTTAACTATTCTAGTGAACATGATAAAAAACGTTAGACCATAAAAAGTCGAATTAGTTGATTTTGCGATTGAAGATGACTAAATTTTCAAATCCTCAGCAAACAATGACACTTTGAAAGCAAGTGCTTCTTTCTACTAATGCCAAGGATTCTAGATGAGTAAACAATTCTCTTAAAATAAGCATTACTAGACTTCACGATCGAAAGTAGCCAAGGACCATTGTCTACAGGTTTGTCGAAACATCTGGAATAACATTTGTTCTCAATAAGCTAGATTCTTTGATTTTAGCATCAAGCATAACTAGATTTCGATTGCGAAGCATAACGAAAGCTCCAAAAAACAAGGATCTCTCGGCTTCTTCTTTGAGAATATCATGATCCGTCATGTTATTCATAAAAAGTTTTAGGAGTATCCTAGCTACGTAGACAAAAGATTACCTGATTTAACGATTTAGAAAATTCAACGTTCCAAACATCCAGAGCACCGCAACTCCCAAATAGCATATGCTTCTTTCTAAAGGAATGAATGCTCACGTCGGATGACTTGCGTTTCCATGAACATGGACAACATGGTTTTACCACCGAAATAGGGGAGGTTCATAATTTAACTACTTTAATTAACCTGTTTAAAAAACGTTAGACCATAAAAAGTAAAATTACTTCATATTGCGACTGAGGATGACTAAATTACCAATTCCGCAGGAAACAACAATACTTTGAAAGCAAGAGCTTCTTTCGACTAAAGCCGAGGATTCTGGATGAATATGCTAATCTCCTAAAATAAGGATTACTTGACTTCACGATCGAAAGTAATCGGGGTCCGTTTTCTAAGGGTCCATCGGAACATTTGGAGTAAGATTTGATCTCAATTAGATGGATTCTTTGATTTTTGTATCAAGCATAACCAGATTTCGAAAACGAAGCATAATGAAAACTAAAAAAAACAAGGATCACTCGGCTTCTTCTTTGAGAATGTCAAGATCCGTCATCTTATTAATAAAAATTTTAGAAGTGTCCTAGCTACGCAGAAAAAGGATTACCTGATTTAACGAATTGGAAAATTCAACGTTCTAATCATCCAGAGCTTCGCTGTTCCAAAATAGCATATGCTTCTTTCTAGAGGAACGGATGCCTACGTCGGATGACCTGCGTTTCCAAGAACACGGACAACATGGTTTTACCATCGATATAGCGGAGGTTCGTAATTTAACTATTCTAATGAACTTGTTCAAAAAATGTTAGACCATAAAAAGTTGAATTACTTGATTCTGCGACTGAGGATGACTAAATTACCAAATCCGCAGGAAACAACGACACTTTGAAAGCAAGAGCTTCTTTCGACTAAAGCGAAGGATTCTGGATAAATATACAAATCTCCTAAAATAAGGATTACTTGACTTCACGATCCAAAGTAACCAGGGTCCGTTTTCTAAGGGTTCATCAGAACATTTGGAATAAGATTTGATCTCAATTAGATGGATTCTTTGATTTTAGTATCAAGCATAACCAGATTTCGAATGCGAAGCACAACGAAAACTCAAAAAAACAAGGATCTTTCGGCTTCTTCTTTGAGAATGTCAAGATCCGTCATCTTATTCATAAAATGTTTTAGAAGTATCCTAGTTACGTAGACAAAGGATTACTTTATTTAACAATTTGGAAAATTTAATGTTCCAATCCCCTAGAGCATTGCGGCTCCCAACTAGCATACTCTTCTTTCTAGAGGAACGAATGCTCACGTCGGATGACCTACGATTCCAATAAGATGGACAACTAGGTTTTACTATCGTGATAACGGAGGTTCGTAATTTAACTATTCTAATAAACATGATAAAAAATGTTAGACCATAAAATATGGAATTACTTGATTTTGCGACTGAGGATGACTAAATTACCAAATTCGCAGGAAACAACGACACTTAGAAAGCAAGAGCTTCTTTTGACTAAAGTCGAGGATTTTGGATGAATATACAAATCTCCTAAAATATGGATTACATGACTTCACGATCGAAAGTAACTGGGGTCCATTATCTAAGGGTTCATCGGAACATTTGGAATAAGATTTGATCTCAATTAGATGGATTCTTTGATTTTAGTATCATGCATAACCAGATTTCAAAAATGAAGCATAACGAAAACTCTAGAAAACAAGGATCTCTCGGCTTCTTCTTTGAAAGTGTCAAGATCCATCATCTTATTTATAAAAACTTTTAGAAGTATCCTAGCTACGCAGACAAATGATTACCTGGTTTAACGATTTGAAAAATTCAACGTTCCAATCCCCCGGAGCACTGCGGCTCCCAAATAGCATGTGCTTCTTTCTTGAGGATCGAATGCTCACGTTGGATGATCTGCGTTTCCAATAAGATGGACAACTAGGTTTTAGTATCGAGGTAGCGGAGGTTCGAAAATTAACTATTCTCATGAACATGATAAAAACGTTGGACCATAAAAAGTCGAATTACTTGATTCTACGATTGAGGATGACTAAATTTTCAAATCCTTAAGAAGCAATGATACTTTGAAAGCAAGTGCTTCTTTCTACTAATGCCGAGGATCTTATTCATAGAAAGTTTTAGAAGTATCCTAGCTACGTAGACAAAAGATTACCTGATTTAACGATTTGGAAAATTCAACGTTGCAATCATCCAGAACACCGCGGCTCCCAAATAGCATATGCTTCTTTCTAGAGGAACGAATGCTCACGTCGGATGACTTGTGTTTCCATGAACATGGACAACATGGTTTTACTATCGAAATAACGGAGGTTCGTAATTTAACTATCCTAATGAACTTGTTCAAAAAACGTTAGACCCTAAAAAGTGGAATTACTTGATTTTGCAACTAAAGATGACTAAATTACCAAATCCGCAGGAAACAACGGCACTTTGAAAGCAAGAGCTTCTTTCGACTAAAGCCGAGGATTCTGGACGAATATGTAAATCTCCTAAAATAAGGATTACTTGACTTCACGATCGAAAGTAACCAGGGTCCGTTTTCTAAGGGTTCATCGGAACATTTAGAGTAAGATTTGATCTAAATTAGATGGATTCTTTGATTTTAGTATCAAGCATTACCAGATTTCGAATGCGAAGCATAACGAAGACTCCAACAAACAAGGATCTCTTCGTTTCTTCTTTGAGAATGTCAAGATCAATCATCTTATTCATAAAAAGTTTTACAAGTATCCTAGCTATGCAAACAAAGGATTACCTGATTTAACGATTTGGAAAATTCAATGTTCCAATCCCTTAGAGCACCGCGGTTACCAAATAGCATATGTTTCTTCCTAGTTGAACGAATGCTCACATCGGATGACCTACGTTTCCAAGAATACGGACAACATGGTTTTACTATCGAGATAGCGGAGGTTTGTAATATAACTATTCTAATGAACATGATAAAAAACATTAGTTCTTAAAAAGTCGAATAACTTGATTCTACGATTGAGGATGACTAAATTTTCAATGCCTTCGGAAGCAATGACACTTTGAAAGCAAGAGCTTCTTTCTACCAATGCCGAGGATTCTGGATAAATAAACAATTCTCCTAAAATAAGGATTACTTGACTTCACGATTGAAAGTAGCCGTGGTCCGTTTTCTAAGGGTTCGTCGGAACATCTGGAATAACATTTGTTCTCAATAAGATAGATTCTATAATTTTAGCATGAAGCATAACCAGATTTCGAAAGCGAAGCATAACGAAAACTCCAAAAAACAAAGGATCTCTTGGCTTCTTCTTTGAGAATGTCAAGATCCGTCACCTTATTCATAAAAAGTTTTAGAAGTATCCTAGATACGCAGACAAAGGATTACTAGTTTCAACAATTTGGATAAATTCAACGTTCCAATCCCACGGAGCACCGCGGCTCCTAAATAGCATGTGCTTCTTTCTAAAGGAACGAATGCTCACGTCGGATGACCTACATTTCCAACAAGATGGACAACTAGGTTTTACAATCGAGATAGCGGAGGTTCAAAATTCAACTATTCAAATGAACATGATAAAAAACATTAGACCATAAAAAGTTGAATTACTTGATTCTGCGACTGCGGATGACTAAATTTTCAAATCTTTATGAAATGATGACACTTTGAAAGCAAGAGCTTCTTTCTACTAATGTCGAGGATTCAGGATGAATAAACAATTCTCCTAAAATAAAGATTACTTGACTTCACGATCGAAAGTAGCCGGGGTCCTTTTTCTACTGGTTCGTCAGAACATCTGCAATAACATTTGTTCTCAATAAGCTAGATTCTTCGAGTTTAGCATCAAGTATAACCACATTTCGACAACGAAGCATAATGAAAGCTCTAAAAAACAAGAATCTCTCGGCTTCTTTTTTGAGAATGTCATGATCCATTATCTTATTCATAGAAAGTTTTAGAAGTATCCTAGCTACGTAAACAAAAGATTACCTGATTTAACGATTTGGAAAATTTAACGTTCCAATCATCCAGAGCACTGCGGCTCCCAAATAGCATATTCTTCTTTCTAGCTGAACGAATGCTCACGTCGGAAGACCTGCATTTCCAAGAACATAGACAACATGGTTTTACTATCGAAATAGCGGAGGTTCGTAATTCAACAATTCTAATGAACTTGTTCAAAAAACGTTCGACCCTAAAAAGTGGAATTACTTGATTCTGCGACTAAGCATGACTAAATTACCAAATCCGTAGGAAACAACGGCACTTTGAAAGCAAGAGGTTCTTTTGACTAAAGCCGAGGATTCTAGATGAATATACAAATCTCCTAAAATAAGGATTACATAACTTCACGATCGAAAGTAACCAGAGTTTGTTTTCTAAGGGTTCATCGGAACATTTGGAGTAAGATTTCAACTCAATTAGATGGATTCTTTGATTTTAGTATCAAGCATAACTAGATTTCGAAAATGAAGCATAAAGAAAACTCCAAAAAACAAGGATCTCTCGGCTTCTTCTTTGAGAATGTCAAGTTCCGTCATCTTATTCATAAAAAGTTTTAGAAGTATCCTAGCTACGTATACAAAGGATTGCCTGTTTCAACGATTTGGAAAATTCAACGTTCCAATCCCCCGGAGCATCGCGGCTCCCAAATAGCATGTGCTTCCTTCTAGAGGAACGAATGCTCACGTCGGATGACCTGTGTTTTGCAATAAGATGGACAACTAGGTTTTACTATCGAAGTAACGGAGGTTCGAAATTTAACTATTCTAGTGAACATGATAAAAAACGTTAGACCATAAAAAGTCGAATTACTTGATTTTGCGATTGAAGATGACTAAATTTTCAAATCCTCAGCAAACAACGAAACTTTGAAAGCAAGTGCTTCTTTCCACTAATGCCGAGGATTCTAGATGAGTAAACAATTCTCTTAAAATAAGCATTACTGGATGTCACGATCGAAAGTAGCCAGGGACCATTTTCTATAGGTTCATCGAAACATTTGAAATAACATTTGTTCTCAATAATCTAGATTCTTCGATTTTGGCATCAAGCATAACTACATTTTGACTGCGAAGCATAATGAAAACTCCAAAAAACAAGGATCTCTCAGCTTCTTCTTTGAGAATATCATGATCCATCATCTTATTCATAAAAAGTTTTAGAAGTATCGTAGCTACGCACACAAAGGATTGCCAGTTTTAACGATTTGGAAAATTCAACGTTCCAATCCCCCAGAGAATCACGGCTCCCAAATAGCATGTGCTTCCTTCTAGAGGAACGAATGCTCACGTCGGATGACCTGCGATTCCAATAAGATGGACAACTAGGTTTTACTATCGAAGTAACAGAGGTTCGAAATTTAACTATTCTAGTGAACATGATAAAAAACGTTAGACTATAAAAAGTAAAATTACTTCATTTTGCAACTGAGGATGACTAAATTACCAATTCCGTAGGAAACAACGACACTTTGAAAGGAAGTGCTTCTTTCGACTAAAGCCGAGGATTCTGGATGAATATACAAATCACCTAAAATAAGGATTACTTGACTTTACGATCGAAAGTAACCGGGGTCCGTTTTTTAAGGGTTCATCGAAACATTTGGAATAAGATTTTATCTCAATTAGATGGATTCTTTGATTTCAGTATCAAGCATTACCAGATTTCGAATGCGAAGCATAACGAAAACTCCAAAAAACAAGGATCTCTCGACTTCTTCTTTGAGAATGTCAAGATCAATCAACTTATTCATAAAAAGTTTTACAAGTATCATAGCTATGCAGACAAAGGATTACCTAATTGAACGATTTGGAAAATTCAATGCTCCAATCCCTTAGAGCACCGTGGTTCCCAAATAGCATATGTTTCTTTCTAGTTGAATGAATGCTCACGTCGGATGACCTGCGTTTCCAAGAATACGGACAACATGGTTTTACTATCGAGATAGCGGAGGTTTGTAATTTAACTATTCTAATGAACATGATCAAAAACGTTAAACCATAAAAAGTCGAATAGCCTGATTCTACGATTGAGGATAACTAAATTTTCAAATCCAAAGGAAGCAATGACACTTTGAAAGCAAGAGCTTCTTTCTACTAATGTCGAGGATTCTGGATGAATAAACAATTCTCCTAAAATAAGGATTACTTGACTTCTCGATCGAAAGTAGCCGTGGTCCGTTTTCTAAGGGTTCGTCGGAACATTTGGAATAACATTTGTTCTCAATAAGATAGATTCTTTAATTTTAGCATGAAGCATAACTAGATTTCGAAGCGAAGCATAACGAAAACTCTAAAAAACAAGGATCTCTCGGCTTCTTCTTTGAGAATGTCAAGATCGGTCACCTTATTCATAAAAAGTTTTAGAAGTATCCTAGATACGTAGACAATGGATTTCCTGTTTTAACAATTTGGAAAATTCAACGTTCCAATCCCACGGAGCACTGCGGCTCCCAAATAGCATGTGCTTCTTTCTAGAGGAACGAATGCTCACATCGGATGACCTGCATTTCCAACAAGATGGACAACTAGGTTTTACTATCGAGATAGCGGAGGTTCAAAATTTAACTATTCAAATGAACATGATAAAAAACATTAGACCATAAAAAGTCAAATTACTTGATTCTGCGACTGAGGAGGACTAAATTTTCAAATCCTCCGGAAACAACGACACTTCAAAGGCAGGTGCTTCTATCTATTAATGCCAAGGATTTTGGATGAATATAGAATTCTCTTAAAATAAGGATTACTAGACTTCACCATCGAAAGTAGCCGGGGACCGTTTTCTACGGGTTCGTCGGAACATCTGGAATAACATTTGTTCTCAATAAGCTAGATTCTTCGAGTTTAGCATCAAGCCTAACCACATTTCGACTGTGAAGCATAACGAAAGCTCCAAAAAACATGTATCTCTCGGCTTCTTCTTTGAGAATGTCATGATCCATCATCATATTCATAGAAAGTTTTAGAAGTATCCTAGCTACGTAGACAAAAGATTACACGATTAAACAATTTGGAAAATTTAACGTTCCAATCATCCAGAGCACTGCGACTCCCAAATAGCATATACTTCTTTCTAGAGGAACGAATGCTCACGTCGGATAACTTGCATTTCTAAGAACATGGACAACATGGTTTTACTATCGAAATAGTACTATTCTAATAAACTTGTTCAAAAAACGTTAGACCGTAAAAGTGGAATTACTTGATTCTGCGACTAAGAATGACTAAATTACCAAATCCACAGGAAAGAACGGCACTTTGAAAGCAAGAGGTTCTTTTGACTAAAGCCGAGGATTTTAGATAAATATACAAATCTCCTAAAATAACAATTACATGACTTCACGATCGAAAGTAACAGGCATTTGTTTTCTAAGGGTTCATTGGAACATTTGGAGTAAGATTTGAACTCAATTAGATGGATTCTTTGATTTTAGTATCAAGCATAACTAGATTTTGCAAACGAAGCATAACGAAATCTCTAAAAAACAAGGATCTCTCAGCTTCTTCTTTGAGAATGTCAAGATCCTTCATCTTATTTATAAAAAGTTTTAGAAGTATCCTAGCTACGCACACAAAGGATTGCTTGTTTTAACGATTTGGAAAATTCAACGTTCCAATCCCCCGGAGCATCACGGCTCCCAAATAGCATGTGCTTCCTTCTAGACGAATGAATGCTTATGTCGGATGACCTGCGTTTCCAATAAGATGGACAACTTGGTTTTACTATCGCAGTAACAGAGGTTCGAAATTTAACTATTCTAGTGAACATGATAAAAAACGTTAGACTATAAAAAGTCGAATTACTTGATTTTGCGATTGAAGATGACTAAATTTTCAAATCCTCAACAAACAACGACACTTTGAAAGCAAGTGCTTCTTTCTACTAATGCCGAGGATTCTAGATGAATAAACAATTCTCTTAAAATAAGCATTACTGGACTTCAAGATCGAAAGTAGCCAAGGACCATTTTCTACAGGTTCGTCGAAACATCTAGAATAACATTTGTTCTCAATAATCTAGATTCTTCGATTTTAGCATCATGCATAACTAGATTTCGACTGCAAAGCATAACGAAAACTCCAAAAAACAAGGATCTCTCGGCTTCTTCTTTGAGAATGTCAAGATCCATCATCTTATTAAAAAAAAGTTTTAGAAGTATCCTAGCTACACAGACAAAGGATTACCTGATTTAACAATTTGGAAAATTCAACGTTCCAATCATCCAGAGCACCGCTGTTCCCAAATAGCATATGCTTCTTTCTAGAGGAACAAATGCTCACGTCGGATGACCAGCGTTTCCAAGAACACGAACTACATGGTTTTACCATGGTGATAGCAGAGGTTCGTAATTTAACTATTCTAATGAACTTGTTCATTAAACGTTAGACCATAAAAAGTTGAATTACTTGATTCTGGGATTGAGGATGACCAAATTACTAAATCCGCAGGAAACAACGACACTTTGAAAGCAAGAGCTTCTTTCGGCTAAAGCCGAGGATTCTGGATGAATATACAAATCTCCTAAAATGAGGATTACTTGACTTCACGATCGAAAGTAACCGGGGTCCGTTTTCTAAGGGTTCATCGGAACATTTGGAGTAAGATTTGATCTCAATTAGATGGATTCTTTGATTTTAGTATCAAGCATTACCAGATTTCGAACGCGAAGCATAGCGAAAACTCCAAAAAACAGGGATCTCTTGGCTTCTTCTTTACAAATGTCTAGATCAGTTATCTTAATCATAAAAAGTATTACAAGTATCCTAGCTATACAAACAAAGGATTACCTGATTTAACGATTTGGAAAATTCAACGTTCCAAACCCCTGAGGAACGAATGCTCACGTCAGATGACCTGCGTTTCCAAGAACATGGACAACATGGTTTTACTATCGAGATAGCGAAGGTTCGTAATTTAACTATTCTAATGAACATGATAAAAAATGTTAGACCATAAAAAGTCGAATTACTTGATTCTGCGACTGAGGATGACCAAATTTCCAAATCCTCAGGAAGCAACGACACTTTGAAAGCAAGAGCTTCTTTCTACTAATGCCAAGAATTTTGGATGAGTAAACAATTCTCCTCAAATAAGGATTACTTGACTTCTCGATCGAATGTAGCCATGGCCCATTTTCGATTGGCTCGTTGGAACATTTGGAATAACATTTGTTCTTAATAAGATAGATTCTTTAATTTTAGCATGAAGCATAACTAGATTTCGAAAGCGAAGCATAACGAAAACGCCAAAAAACTAGGATCTCTCGGCTTCATCTTTGAGAATGTCAAGATCCGTCATCTTATTCATAAAAAGTTTTAGAAGTATCCTAGCTACGCAAACAAAGGTTTACCTGTTTTAACGATTTGGAAAATTCAACGTTCCAATCCCCTAGAGCACCGCGGCTCCCAAATAGCATGTGCTTCTTTCTAGAGAAACGAATGTTCACGTCGGATGACCTGCATTTCCAATAAGATGGACAACTTGGTTTTACTATCGAGGTAGTGGTGGTTCGAAATTTAACTATTCTAATGAATATGATAAAAAACGTTAGACCATAAAAAGTCGAATTACTTGATTCTGCGACTGAAGATGACTAAATTTTCAAATCCTTAGCAAACAACGACACTTTGAAAGCAAGTACTTCTTTCTACTAATGCCGCGGATTCTGGATGAATAAACAATTCCCTTAAAATAAGCATTACTAGACTTCACGATCGAAAGTAGCCGGGTACCGTTTTCTACGGGTTCGTCGGAACATCCGGAATAACATTTGTTCTCAATAAGCTAGATTCTTCGATTTTAGCATGAAGCATAACCAGATTTCGACTGCGAAGCATAACGAAAACTCCAAAAAACAAGGATCTCTCGGCTTCTTCTTTGAGAATGTCAAGATCCATCATCTTATTAATAAAAATTTTTAGAAGTACCCTAGCTACGCAGACAAAGGATTACCCGATTTAACGATTGGGAAAATTCAACGTTCCAATCATCCAGGGCACCGCTGTTCCTAAATAGCATATGCTTCTTTCTAAGGGAACGAATGCTCACGTCGGATGACCAGCGTTTCCAAGAACACCGACTACATGGTTTTACCATCGAGATAGCGGAGGTTCATAATTTAACTATTCTAATGAACTTGTTCAAAAAACGTTAGACCATATAAAGTTGAATTACTTGATTCTGCGACTGAGGATGACTAAATTACCAAATCCGCAGGAAACAACAACACTTTGAAAGCAAGAGCTTCTTTCCGCTAATGCCGAGGAGTCTGGATGAATATACAAATCTCCTAAAATAAGGATTACTTGACTTCACGATCGAAAGTAACCGGGGTCCGTTTTCTATGGGTTTATCGTAACTTTTGGAGTAAGATTTGATCTCAATTAGATGGATTCTTTGATTTTAGTATCAAGCATTACCAGATTTCGAACGCGAAGAATAACGAAAACTCCAAAAAACAAGGATCTCTTGGCTTCTTCTTTGAGAATGTCAAGATCAGTCATCTTATTCATAAAAAGTATTACAAGTATCCTAGCTACGCAGATAAAGGATTACCTAATTTAATGATTTGGAAAATTCAACATTCCAATACCCTAGAGCATCGCGGTTCCAAAATAGCGTATGCTTCTTTCTAGAAGAACGAATGCTCACGTTGGATAACCTGCGTTTCCAAGAACATGGACAACATGGTTTTACTATCGAGATAGCGAAGGTTCATAATTTAACTATTCTAATGAAGATGATAAAAAACGTTAGACCATAAAAAGTGGAATTACTTGATTCTGCGATTGAAGACGGCTAAATTTCAAAATCCTCAGGAAGTAACGACACTTTGAAAGCAAGAGCTTCTTTCTACTAATGCTGAGGATTCTGGATGAGTAAACAATTCTCCTAAAATAAGGATTACTTGACTTCTCGATCGAAAGATGCCATGGCCCGTTTTCTATGGGTTCGTCGGAACATCTGGAATAACATTTGTTCTCATTAAGATAGATTCTTTAATTTTAGTATGAAGCATAACCAGATTTCGAAAGCAAAGCATAACGAAAACCCCCAAAAAACTAGGATCTCTCAGCTTCTTCTTTGAGAATGTCAAGATCCGTCATCTTATTCATAAAAAGGTTTAGAAGAATCCTAGCTACGCAGACAAAGGATTACTTGTTTTAACGAGGTGGAAAATTCAACATTCAAATCCCCCGGAGCACCGCGACTCCCAAATAGCATGTGCTTCTTTCTAGAGGAGCGAATGCTCACGTCGGATGACCTGCGTTTCCAATAAGATGGACAACTAGGTTTTAATATCGAGATAGCGGAGGTTCGAAATTTAACTGTTCTAATGAACATGATAAAAAACGTTAGACCATAAAAAGTCGAATTACTTGATTCTACGACTGAGGAAGACTAAATTTTCAAATCCTCAGGAAACAACGACGCTTTGAAAGCACGTGCTGCTTTCTACTAATGTCGAGGATTTTGGATGAATAAACAATTCTGTAAATATAAGGATTACTGGACTTTACGATCAAAAGTAGCAGGGTACCGTTTTCTACGGGTTCGTCGGAACATTTGGAATAACATTTGTTCTCAATAAGCTAGATTCTTCGATTTTAGCATCAAGCATAACCAGCGACTGCGAAGCATAACGAAAACTCCAAAAAACAAGGATCTCTTGGCTTCTTCATTGAGAATGTCAAGATCCATCATCTTATTAATAAAAAGTTTTAGAAGTGTCCTAGCTACGCAGACAAAGGATTATCTGATTTATTGATTTGAAAATTCAACGTTCCAATCATCTAGAGCACCGCTGTTCCCAAATAGCATATGCTTCTTTCTAGAGGAACGAATGCTTACGTCGGATGACCAGCGTTTCCAAGAACACGGACTACATGGTTTTACCATCGAGATAGCGAAGGTTCATAATTTAACTATTCTAATGAATTTGTTCAAAAAACGATAGACCATAAAGTTGAATTACTTGATTCTGCGACTGAGGATCACTAAATTTCTAAATCCGTAGGAAACAACAACACTTTGAAAGCAATAGCTTCTTTCGACTAAAGACGAGGATTCTGGAAGAATATACAAATCTCCTAAAATAGGGATTACTTGACTTCACAATAGAAAGTAATCGGGGTCCCTTTTGTAAGGGTTCATCGGAACATTTGCAATAAGATTTGATCTCAATTAGATGGATTCTTTGATTTTAGTATCAAGCATTACCAGATTTCGAATGTGAAGCATAAAGAAAACTCTAAAAAACGAGGATCTCTCGGCTTCGTCTTTGAGAATGTCAAGATCTGTCATCTTATTCATAAAAAGTTTTAGATGTACCCTAGCTACACAGACAAAGGATTACCTAATTTAACGATTTGGAAAATTCAACGTTCCAGTCCCCTAGAGCACCGCGGCTCCCAAATAGCATATGCTTCTTTCTAGAGGAACGAATGCTCACGTTGGATGACCCGCATTTCCAAGAACACGGACAACGTAGTTTTACTATCGAGATAGCGGAGGTTTGTAATTTAACTATTATAATGAACATGATAAAAAACGTTAGACCATAAAATGTCGACTTAGTTGATTCTGTGATTGCGGATGACTAAATTTCCAAAACCTCAGGAAGCAACGACACCTTGAAAGCGAGAGCTTCCTTTGACTAATGCCGAGGATTCTGGATGAATAAACAATTCTCCTAAAATAACGATTACTTGACTTCACGATAGAAAGTAGCCGTGGTCCGTTTTCTAAGGGTTCGTCGGAATATCTAGAATAACATTTGTTCTCAATAAGATTGATTCATTAATTTTAGCATCAAGCATAACCAGATTTCGACAGCGAAGCAAAACGAAAACTCTAAAAAACAAGGATCTCTCGGCTTCTTCTTTGAGAATGTCAAGATCGGTCATCTTATTCATAAAAAGTTTTAGAAGTATCCTAGCTACGTAGATAAAGGATTACATGTTTTAACGATTTGGAAAATTCAACGTTCCAATCCCACAGAGCACCGCGGCTCCCAAATAGCATGTGCTTCTTTCTAAAGGAACGAATGCTCACGTCGGATGACCTGCGTTTCCAATAAGATGGACAACTGGGTTTTACTATGGAGATTGCGGATGTTCGAAATTTAACTATTCTAACGAACATGATAAAAAATGTTTGACCATAAAAAGTCGAATTAGTTGATTCTGCGACTAAGGATGACTAAATTTTCAAATCCTCAGGAAACAACAACACTTTGAAAGCAAGTGCTTCTTTCTACTAATGCTGAGGATTGGGGATGAATAAACAATTCTCCTAAAATAGGGATTACTGGACTTCACGATCGACAGTAGCTGGGGACCGTTTTCTATGGGTTCATCGAAACATCTGGAATAACATTTGTTCTCAATAAGCTAGATTCCTCGATTTTAGCACCAAGCATAACCTGATTTCGACGGTGAAGCATATCGTAAACTCTAAAGAACAAGGTTCTCTCGGCTTCTTCTTTGTGAATGTCATGATCCATCATCTTATTCATAAAATGTTTTAGAAGTATCCTAGCTGCGTTGACAAAAGATTACCTAATTTAATGATTTGGAAAATTCAACGTTCCAATCATCCAGAGCACCGTGGCTCTCAAATAGCATATGCTTCTTTCTAGAGGAACGAATGCTCACGTCGGATGACCTGCGTTTCCGAGAACATGGACAACATGGTTTTACTATCGAAATAGCTGAGGTTCGTAATTTAACTATTTGAATGAACACGTGCAAAAATCGTTAGATCATAAAAAGTGGAATTACTTGATTCTGCAACTGAGGATGACTAAATTACCAAATTCGAAGGAAACAATGACACTTTGAAAGCAAGAGCTTCTTTCAACTAATGCCGAGGATTCTGGATGAATATAGAAATCTCCTAAAATAAGGATTACTTGACTTTACGATCGAAAGTAATTGGGGACCATTTTCTAAGGGTCATCGGAACATTTGGAGTAAGATTTGATCTCAATTAGATGTATTCTTTGATTTCAGTATCAAGCATTACTAGATTTCAAATGCGAAGCATAACGAAAACTCCAAAAAACAAGGATCTCTCGGCTTCTTCTTAGAGAATGTCAAGATCAGTAATCTTATTCATAAAAAGTATTACAAGTATCTTAGCTACGCAGATAAAAGATTACCTGATTTAACAATTTGGAAAATTCAACGTTCCAATCCCCTAGAGCATCGCGGTTCCCAAATAGCATATGCTTCTTTCTAGAGGAACGAATGTTCACGTCGGATGACTTGCGTTTCCAAGAACACGGACAACATGGTTTTACTATCGAGATAAAGGCAGTTCATAATTTAACTATTCTAATGAACATGACGAAAAACGTTAGACTATAAAAAGTCGAATTACTTTATTCTGCGACTGAGGATGACTAAATTTCCAAATCCTCAGGAAGTAACGACACATTGAAAGCAAGAGCTTCTTTCTACTAATGCTGAGGATTCTGGATGAATAAACAATTCTCCTAAAATAAGGATTACTTGACTTCTCGATCGAAAGTAGCCATGGCCCGTTTTCTAAGGGTTCGTCGGAACATCTCGAATAACATTTGTTCTCAATACGATAGATTCTTTAATTTTAGCATGAAGCATAACCAGATTTCAAAAGCGAAGCATAACGAAAACCCCAAAAAAATAGCATCTCTCGGCTTCTTCTTTGAGAATGTCAACATCTGTCATCTTATTCACAAAAAGTATTACAAGTATCTTAGCTATGCA
Organism: Lumnitzera littorea; assembly: GCA_024138015.1. Lineage (NCBI taxonomy): Eukaryota > Viridiplantae > Streptophyta > Magnoliopsida > Myrtales > Combretaceae > Lumnitzera > Lumnitzera littorea. Next base: position 572,894 of record JAMXBB010000013.1, read on the forward strand.
GATAAAGGATTACCTGATTTAACGATTTGGAAAATTCAACGTTCCAATCCGCTAGAGCACCGCGGTACCCAAATAGCATATGCTTCTTTCTAGAGGAACGAATGCTCATGTCGGATCACCTGCGTTTCCAAGAACATGGACAACATGGTTTTACTGCCGAAATAGCAGAGGTTCGTAATTTAACTATTCTAATGAACATGTTTAAAAAACATTAGACCATAAAAAGTAAAATTACTTCATTCTGCGACTGAGGATGACTAAATTACCAATTCCGTAGGAAACAACGACACTTTGAAGGTAAGAGCTTCTTTCGACTAAAGCCGAGGATTCTGGATGAATAAACAAATCTCCTAAAATAAGGATTACTTGACTTCACGATCGAAAGTAACCGGGGTCCTTTTTCTAAGGGTTCATCGAAACGTCTAGAATAACATTTGATCAGAATTAGACGGATTCTTTGATTTTAGTATCAAGCATTACCAGATTTCGAATGCGAAGCATAACAAGAACTCCAAAAAACAAGGATCTCTCGGCTTCTTCTTTGAGAATGTCAAGATCCGTCATTTTATTAATAAAAAGTTTTAGAAGTATCGTAACTACGCAGACAAAGGATTACCTGATTTAACGATTTGGAAAATTCAAAGTTCCAATCATCTTGAGCACCGCTGTTCCCAAATAGCATATGCTTCTTTCTAGAGGAACGAATGCCCACGTTGGATGACCTGCGTTTCCAAGAACATGGACAACATGATTTCACCATCGAGATAGCGGAGGTTTGTAATTTAACTATTCTAATGAACTTGTTCAAAAAACGTTAGACCATAAAAAGTCGAATTACTTGATTCTGCAACTGAAGATGACAAAATTTTCAAATCCTCAGGAAACAACGACACTTTGAAAGCAAGTGCTTCTTTCAACTAAAGCTGAGTATTCTGGATGAATATACAAATCTCCTACAATAAGGATTACCTGACTTCACGATCCAAAGTAACCAGGGTCCTTTTTCTAAGGGTTCATCGGAACATTTGGAATAAGATTTGATCTCAATTAGATGAATTCTTTGATTTTTGTATCAAGCATAACCAGATTTCTAATGCGAAGCACAACGAAAACTCCTAAAAACAAGGATCTCTCGGCTTCTTCTTTGAGAATGTCAAGATCCGTCATCTTATTCATAAAATGTTTTAGAAGTATCCTAGTTATGCAAACAAAGGATTACTTTATTTAACCATTTGGAAAATTCAACGTTCCAATCACCCAGAGCACCGCGGCTCCCAAATAGCATATGCTTCTTTCTAGAGGAACGAATGCTCACGTCGGATGACTTACCTTTCCAAAAACATGGACAACATGGTTTTACTACAGAAATAGCGAAGGTTCTTAATTTAACTATTCTAAAGAACATGTTCAAAAAACGTTAAGCCATAAAAAGTAGAATTACTTCATTCTGCGACTGAGGATTACTAAATTACCAATTCCGCAAGACACAACGACACTTTGAAAGCAAGAGCTTCTTTCGACTAAAGCCAAGGATACTGGATGAATATACAAATCTCCTACAATAAGGATTACTTGACTTCACGATTGAAAGTAACCGAGGTCCGTTTTCTAAGGGTTCATCGGAACATTTGGAATAAGATTTGATCTCAATTAGATGGATTCTTTGATTTTTGTATCAAGCATAACTAGATTTCTAATGCGAAGCACAACGAAAACTCCTAAAAACAAGGATCTCTCGGCTTCTTCTTTGAGAATGTCAAGATCCGTCATCTTATTCATAAAATGTTTTAGAAGTATCCTAGTTATGCAAACAAAGGATTACTTTATTTAACGATTTGGAAAATTCAACGTTCCAATCATCCAGAGCACCGCGACTCCCAAATAGCATATGCTTCTTTCTAGAGGAACGAATGCTCATGTCGGATAACTTTCGTTTCCAAAAACATGGACAACATGGTTTTACTACAGAAATAGCGAAGGTTCTTAATTTAACTATTCTAAAGAACATGTTCAAAAAACGTTAAGCCATAAAAAGTAGAATTACTTCATTCTGCGACTGAGGATCACTAAATTACCAATTCCGCAAGACACAACGACACTTTGAAAGCAAGAGCTTCTTTCAACTAAAGCCAAGGATACTGGATGAATATACAAATCTCCTACAATAAGGATTACTTGACTTCACGATCGAAAGTAACCGGGGTCCGTTTTCTAAGGGTTCATCGGAACATTTAGAATAAGATTTGATCTTAATTAGATGGATTCCATGATTTTAGTTTCAAGCATTACCAGATTTCGATTGCGAAGCATAACGAAAACTCCAAAAAACAAGGATCTCTCGGCTTCTTCTTTGAGAATATCAAGATCCGTCATCTTATTCATTAAATGTTTTAGAAGTATCTTAGTTACGCAGACAAAGGATTACTTTATTTAATGATGTGGAAAATTCAACGTTCCAATCATCCAGAGCATCGTGGCTCCCAAATAGCATATGCTTCTTTCTAGGGGAACGAATGGTCACGTCGGATAACCTATGTTTCTAAGAACATGTACAACATGGTTTTACTACCGAAATAGCAGAGGTTCATAATTTAACTATTCTAATGAACATGTTCAAAAAACGTTAGGCCATAAAAAGTAGAATTACTTCATTCTATGACTGAAGATGACTAAATTACCAATTCCACAGGAAACAATGACACTTTGAAAGCAAGAGCTTCTTTCAACTAAAGCCTAAGATTCAGGATGAATATACAAATCTCCTAAAATGAGGTTTACTTGACTTCACGATCGAGAGTATTTGGGGTCCGTTTTCTAAGGGTTCATCGGAGCATTTGGAATAAGATTTGATCTCAATATGATGGATTCTTTGATTTTAGTATCAAGCATTACCAGATTTCGAATGTGAAGCGCAACGAAAACTCCAAAAAACAAGGATCTCTCGGCTTCTTCTTTGAGAATGTCAAGATCCGTCATCTTATTCATAAAAAGTTTTAGAAGTATCCTAGCTACGCAGACAAAGGATTACCTGATTTAACGATTTGGAAAATTCAACGTTCCAATCATCCAGAGCACCGCTGTTCCCAAATAGCATTTGCTTCATTCTAGAGGAACGAATGCTCACATCAGATGACCTATGTTTCCAAGAACAAGGACAAGATGGTTTTACCATCGAGATAGCGGAGGTTCGTAATTTAACTATTCTAATGAACTTGTTTAAAAAACGTTAGACCATAAAAAGTAGAATTACTTCATTCTGCGACTGAGGATGACAAAATTACCAATTCCGCTGGAATCAACGACACTTTGAAAGCAAGTGCTTCTTTCAACTAAAGCCGAAGATTCTGGATGAAAATATAAATCTCCTAAAATAAGGTTTACTTGACTTCACGATCGAAAGTATCCGAAGTCCGTTTCCTAAAGGTTCATCGGAACATTTGGAATAAGATTTGATCTCAATTAGATGGATTCTTTGATTTTAGTATCAAGCATTACCAGATTTCGAATGCGAAGCATAACGAAAACTCCAACAAACGAGGATCTCTCGGCTTCATCCTTGAGAATGTCAAGATCCGTCATCTTACTCATAAAATGTTTTAGAAGTATCCTAGTTACGCAGACAAAGGATTACTCTATTTAACGATTCGAAAAATTCAATGTTCCAAACCCCTAGAGCATCGCGGCACCCAAATAGCATATGCTTCTTTCTAGAGGAACGAAGGCTCACGTCGGATGACCTACAATTCCAATAAGATGGACAACTAGGTTTTACTATCGAGATAGCGGAGGTTCGTAATTTAACTAATCTAATGAACATGAAAAAAAAATGTTAGACCATAAAAAGTCAAATTACTTGATTCTATGACTAAGGAAGACTAAATTACCAAATCCGCAGGAAACAACAACACTTTGAAAGCAAGAGCCTCTTTCGACTAAAGCTGAGGATTCTAGATGAATGTACAAATCTCCTACAATAAGGATTACTTGACTTTACGATCCAAAGTAACCGGGGTCGTTTTTCTGAGGGTTCATCCGAACAATTGGAATAAGATTTGATCTCAATTAGATGGATTCTTTGATTTTCGTATCAAGCATAACCAGATTTCGAATGCAAAGCACAACGAAAACTCCCAAAAACAAGGATCTCTCGGCTTCTTCTTTGAGAATGTCAAGATCTGTCATCTTATTCATAAAATGTTTTAGAAGTATCCTAGTTACGCAGATAAAGGATTACTTTATTTAACGATTTGGAAAATTCAACGTTCCAATCCCCTAGAGCATCGCAGCTCCCAAATAGCATATGCTTCTTTCTAGAGGAACGAATGCTCACGTCAGATGACCTACGATTCCAATAAGATGGACAAGTAGGTTTTACTATTGAGATAGCGGAGGTTCGTAATTTAACTATTCTAATGAACATGAAAAAAAATGTTAGACCATAAAAAGTCGAATTACTTGATTCTACGGCAAAGGATGACTAAATTACCAAATCCGCAAGAAACAACGACACTTTGAAAGCAAGTGCCACTTTCGACTAAAGCTAAGGATTCTAGATGAATATACAAATCTCCTAAAATAAGGATTACTTGACTTCACGATCCAAAGTAACCGGGGTCCGTTTTCTGAGGGTTCATCGGAACATTTGGAATTAGATTTGATCTCAATTAGATGGATGCCTTGATTTTAGTATCAAGCATAAACAGATTCCGAATGTGAAGCACAATGAAAATCCAAAAAACAAGGATCTCTTCGCTTCTTCTTTGAGAATGTCAAGATCTGTCATCTTAATCATAAAATGTTTTAGAAGTATCCTAGTTATGCAGACAAAGGATTACTTTATTTAACGATTTGGAAAATTCAACGTTCCAATCTCCTAGAGCATAACGGCTCCCAAATAGCATATGCTTCTTTCTAGAGGAACGAATGCTCACGTCGGATGACCTACGATTCCAATAAGATGGACAACTAGGTTTTACTATCGAGATAGCGGAGGTTCATAATTTAACTAATCTAATGAACATGAAAAAAAATGTTAGACCATAAAAAGTCGAATTACTTGATTCTATGACTAAGGAAGACTAAATTACCAAATCCGCAGGAAACAACAACACTTTGAAAGCAAGAGCCTCTTTCGACTAAAGCTGAGGATTCTAGATGAATGTACAAATCTCCTACAATAAGGATTACTTGACTTCACGGTCCAAAGTAACTGAGGTCCGTTTTCTAAGGGTTCATCTGAACATTTGGAATAAGATTTGATCTCAATTAGATGGATTGTTTGATTTTAGTATCAAGCATAACCAGATTTCGAATGCGAAGCACAACGAAAACTCCAAAAAACAAGGATCTCTCGGCTTCTTCTTTGGGAATGTTAGGATCCGTCATCTTATTCATAAAATGATTTAGAAGTATCCTAGTTACGTAGACAAAGGATTACTTTTCTTAACGATTTGGAAAATTCAACGTTCCAATCATCCAGAGCACCGCGGCTCCCAAATAGCATATGCTTCTTTCTAGAGGAACGAATGCTTACGTCAGATGACCTATGTTTCTAAGAACATGGACAACATGGTTTTACCACCGAAATAGCAGAGGTTCGTAATTTAACTATTCTAATGAACATGTTCAAAAAATGTTAAACCATAAAAAGTAGAATTACTTCATTCTGCGATTGAGGATGACTAAATTAGCAATTCCGCAGGAAACAACGACACTTTAAAAGCAAGAGCTTCTTTCAACTAAAGCCGAGGATTTTGGCTGAATATACTAATCTCCTAGAATAAGGTTTACTTGACTTCACGATCGAAGGTGTCCGGGGTTCGTTTTCTAGGGTTCATCGGAACATTTAGAGTAAGATTTGATCTCAATAACATGGATTCTTTGATTTATTATCAAGCATTACCAAATTTCGAATGTGAAGCATAACGAAAACTCTAAAAATCAAGGATCTCTCGGCTTCTTCTTTAAGAATGTCAAGATCCGTCATCTTATTCATAAAAAGTTTTAGAAGTATCCTAGCTACACAGACAAAGGATTACTTGATTTAACGATTTGGAAAATTCAACGTTCCAATCATCCAGAGCACCGCTGTTCCCAAATACCATATGCTTCTTTCCAGAGGAACGAATGGTCACATCGGATGACCTACATTTCCAAGAACACGGACAAGATGGTCTTACCATCGAGATTGCAGAGGTTCGTAATTTAACTATTCTAATGAACTTGTTCAAAAAACGTTAGACCATAATGAGTTGAATTACTTGATTCCACGACTGAGGATGACTAAATTACCAAATCTGCAGGAAACAACAACACTTTGAAAGCAAGAGCTTCTTCCGACTAAAGCGAAGGATTGTAGATGAATATACAAATCTCTTAAAATAAGGATTACTTGACTTTACGATCCCAAGTAATCGGGGTCTGTTTTCTAAGGGTTCATCCGAACATTTAGAATAAGATTTGATCTCAATTAGATGGATTCTTTGATTTTAGTATCAAGCATAACTAGATTTCGAATGCGAAGCACAACGAAAACTCTAAAAAACAAGGATCTCTCGGCTTCTTCTTTGATAATGTCAAGATCCGTCATCGTATTCATAAAATGGTTTAGAAGTATCCTAGTTATGCAAAGAAAAGATTACTTTATTTAACGATTTGGAAAATTCAACATTCCAATCATCCAGAGCACCGCAGCTCCCAAATAACATATGCTTCCTTCTAGAGGAATGAATGCTCACGTCGGATGACTTACGTTTCTAAGAACATGGACAACAAGGTTTTACTACCAAAATAGCAGAGGTTCGTAATTTAACTATTCTAATGAACATGTTCAAAAAACGTTACGCCATAAAAAGTAGAATTACTTGATTTTGTGACCGAGGATGACTAAATTACCCAATCGACAAGAAACAACGACACTTTGAAAGCAAGAGCCTCTTTCGAGTAAAGTTGAGGATTCTGGATAAATATACAAATCTCCTACAATAAGGATTACTTGACTTTATGATCCAAAGTAACGTGGTCTGTTTTCTAAGGGTTCATCGGAACATTTGGAATAAGATTTGATCTCAATTAGATGGATTCTTTGATTTTAGTATCAAGCATAACCAGATTTCGAATGCGAAGCATAATGAAAACTCCAAAAAACAAGGATCTCTCGGCTTCTTCTTTGAGAATGTCAAGATCCGTCATCTTATTCATAAAATGTTTTAGAAGTATCCTAGTTACGCAGACAAAGGATTACTTTATTTAACGATTTGGAAAATTCAACGTTCCAATCATCCAGAGCACCGCGGCTCCCAAATAGCATATGCTTCTTTCTAGAGGAACGAATGCTTACATCGGATGACCAACATTTCTAAGAACATGGACAACATGGTTTTCCTACCGAAATAGCAGAGGTTCGTAATTTAACTATTCTAATGAACATGTTCAAAAAACGTTAGGCCATAAAAAGTATAATAACTTCATTCTGCGACTGAGGATGACAAAATTACCCAATCCGCAGGAAACAACGACACTTTGAAAGCAAGAGCCTCTTTCGACTAAAGCTGAGGATTCTGGATGAATATACAAATCTCCTACAATAAGGATTACTTGACTTTACGATCCAAAGTAACCGGGGTCCGTTTTCTAAGGGTTCATCGGAACATTTGGAATAAGATTTGATCTTAATTAGATGGATTCTTTGATTTTAGTATCAAGCATAACCAGATTTCGAATGCGAAGCACAACGAAAAGTCTAAAAAACAAGGATCTCTCGGCTTCTTCTTTGAGAATGTCAAGATCCGTCATCTTATTCATAAAATGTTTTAGAAGTATCCTAGTTACGCAAACAAAGGATTACTTTATTTAACGATTTGGAAAATTCAATGTTCCAATCCCCTAGAGCATCGCGGTTCCCAAATAGCATATGCTTCTTTCTAGAGGAATGAATGCTCACATCAGATGACCTACGATTCCAATAAGATGGACAACTAGGTTTTACTATCGAGATAGCAGAGGTTTGTAATTTAACTATTCTAATGAACATGAAAAAAAATCATAGACCATAAAAAGTCGAATTACTTGATTTTGCGACTGAGGATGACTAAATTACCAAATCCGCAGGAAACAACAACACTTTGAAAGCAAGAGCCTCTTTCGACTAAAGCTGAGGATTCTTGATGAATATACAAATCTCCTACAATAAGGATTACTTTACTTCACGATCCAAAGTAACCGGGCTCCGTTTTTTAAGGGTTCATCCGAACATTTGGAATAAGATTTGATCTCAATTAGATGGATTCTTTGATTTTAGTATCAAGCATAACCAGATGTCGAATGCGAAGCACAACGAAAACTCCAAAAAACAAGGATCTCTCAGCTTCTTCTTTGAGAATGTCAAGATTCGTCATCCTATTCATAAAATGTTTTAGAAGTATCCTAGTTACGCAGACAAAGGATTACTTGATTTAACGATTTGGAAAATTCAACGTTCCAATCATCCAGAGCACCACAGCTCCCAAATAGCATATGTTTCTTTTTAGAGGAACGAATGGTCACGTCGGATGACCTATGTTTCTAAGAACATGGACAACATGGTTTTACTACCGAAATAGCAAAGGTTCGTAATTTAACTATTCTAATGAACATGTTCTGAAAACGTTAGGCCACAAAAAGTAGAATTACTTCATTCTGCAACTGAGGATGACTTAATTTTCAAATCCTCCGGAAACAATGACACTTTGAAAGCAAGTGTTTCTTTCTACTAATGCCGAGGATTCTGGATGAATAAACAATTCTCCTATGAAAAGGGTTACTAGACTTTATGATCAAAAGTTGCTGGGGACCGTTTTCTACGGGTTCGTCGGAACATCTGGAATAACATTTCTTCTCAATAAGCTAGATTCTTCGATTAAGCATCAAGCATAACTAGATTTCGACTGCGAAGCATAATGAAAAATCCAAAAAACAAGGATCTCTCGGCTTCTTCTTTGAGAATGTCATGATCAGTCATCTTATTCATAGAAAGTTTTACAAGTATCCTAGCTACGTAGACAAAAGATTACCTGATTTAACGATTTGGAAAATTCAACGTTCCAATTATCTAGAGCACCGCGGCTCCCAAATAGCATATGCTTCTTTCTAGAGAAACGAATGCTCCCATCGGATGACCTGCGTTTCCAAGAACATGGACAACATGGTTTTACTATCGAGATAGCGGAGGTTCGTAATTTAACTATTCTAATGAACATGTTCAAAAAACGTTAGACCCTAAAAAGTGGAATTACTTGATTCTATGATTAAGGATAACTAAATTACCAAATCCGCTGGAAACAACGACACTTTGAAAGCAAGAGCTTCTTTCGGCTAAAGCCAAGGATTCTGGATGAATATACGAATCTCCTAAAGTAAGGATTACTTGATTTCACAATCAAAAGTAACCAGGGCCCGTTTTCTAAGGGTTCATCGGAACATTTGCAGTAAGATTTGATCTCAATTAGATGGATTCTTTCATTTTAGTATCCAGCATTACCAGATTTCGAATGCAAAGCATAAGGAAGACTCCAAGAAACAAGGATCTCTCGACTTCTTCTTTGAGAATGTCAAGATCAGTCATCTTATTCATAAAATGTTTTACAAGTATCCTAGCTATGCAAACAAAGGATTACCTGCTTTAACGATTTGGAAAATTCAACGTTCAAATCCCCTAGAGCACCGCGGTTCCCAAATAGCATATGCTTCTTTCTAGAGGAACGAATGCTCATGTCAGATGACCTGCGTTTCCAAGAACACGGATAACTAGGTTTTACTATCGAGATAGTGGAGCTTCATATTTTAACTATTCTAATGAACATGATCAAAAACGTTAGACCATAAAAAGTCGAATTACTTGATTCTGCCACTGAGGATGACTAAATTTCCAAATCCTCAGGAAGCAACAACACTTTGAAAGCAAGAGCTTCTTTCTACTAATGCCGAGGATTCTGGATGAATAGACAATTCTCCTAAAATAAGGATTACTAGACTTCATGATCGAATGTGCCAGGGTTTGTTTTCTACGGGTTCGTTAGAACATCTGGAATAACATTTGTTTCCAATAAGCTTGTTTCTTCGATTTTAGCATCAAGCATTACCAAATTTCGATTGCGAAGCATAATGAAAACTCCAAAAAACAAGGATCTCTCGGCTTCTTCTTTGAGAATGTCATGATCCGTCATCTTATTCATAAAAAGTTTTAGAAGTATCCTAGCTACATAGACAAAAGATTACCTGATTTAACGATTTGGAAAATTCAACGTTCCAATCATCCAAAGCACCGCAGCTCCCAAATAGCATATGCTTCTTTCCAGTGGAACGAATGCTCACGTCGGATGACCTGCATTTCCAAGAATGTAGACAACATGGTTTTACTATCGAAATAGCAGACGTTCGTAATTTAACTATTCTAATGAACATGTTCAAAAAACGTTAGAACGTTAGACCCTAAAAAGTGGAATTACTTGATTCTACGAATCAGGATGACTAAATTACCAAATCCGCAGGAAACAATGATACTTTGAAAGCAAGGGCTTCTTTTGACTAAAGCCGAGGATTTTGGATGAATATACAAATCTCCTAAAATAAGGATTACTTGGCTTCACGATCGAAAGTAACCGGGGTCCATTTTCTAAGGGTTCATCAAAACATTTGGAATAAGATTTGATCTCAATTAGATGGATTCTTTGATTTTAGTATCAAGCATAACCAGATTTTGAAAACGAAGCATAACGAAAACTCTTAAAAATAAGGATTGTCATGACCCTTTAGGGGGCCTAGTAGGATTACCTATATTTTTCATATCATGTGTGCACTCATGATTTGAAAATCATCTTGCAAGTCAGAGATTGCAAGATTCTAAATAATTAATCACTAAAGTTTTGATTTAATTAACTTACGACCACATATATGTGACTATAGATATCCGATAAGCCTCAGTCCAACAGAACCGCAGAGAATCGGTATCCCCTACCAAATAATAAGATTAGGTGGAAAAGTTCTAAAACTCAAACTTACTAAAGTCACAGAATTTAAATAGAGTATACAAGATTTCCAATCAACCATATAGTTTGTCCTCAAAGTCTAACTTCTATGCATCTCAACTACACAGCAATCAAGTTATACCACTATTAAGTTCAACCAAATGAATGCATGAACAAGTAGTGTGCCAAACAAATATATGCAGGTGACCCGGTACTGCATGTAACTCAGATTTAACGCCCTCCGAAGTCAGGGTTGGAGATTCCTCGATACAGTCAGATCTGGATATCATATTAGAACTTATTTCATAGCGAAACTCCGCGTTTCATATTTAAAATGTAATGGTACATCCATTACCAGCTTTATCAAAACGAGTTCTACATATGATTGTGAGTAGGTTTACGCAGCCCTCACTCACCCCTAAATGAAGGCCTCTAGACTCGACCCATAGTCAGGCGGTTAGCACCTCCAATGCTTAGTCATCCCGCGGGCATGGGTAAGGTCATATCGCACATGTGCACCATACGAAATCAACAACATTCAATAATCAACCCAAGTATGGCCTCTCGCTACCTCCGTATAATGTAACTGCCCGAAAATAGTTATGCGGTGCATGATTCATGAATGATCCAAGTTAACTTTTCTAGTCGAATAAAAGTTAAGTCATATTTAATCAATGATCATTCCAAGTTACAAACAATCAATCTGTTGAATCTACTATGCATCAAATATTATATTATTGAACTTTAAAGTAAATTCACAATTCACAACAATTATCATGCATAAGCATAACCCAATCCCATACACATTCATTTATACATCATAATTTAGATTCACTATTTACAAGCACAAACAAGTATGGAATCATAAGGAAAAACTCACTTGGCCATGGCTAGTTTAGGAATCGTAATAGTCGGTGGGCAGCTCAGGGTCAATATCGAGATTACCTGAGAATAAGGAAAATTTGTAAGATAGGGAATTTAAAACTAACTAGAGTTATAATGTGTAAGGTTTATTTCACTTAGTTACGTGAAACTGTCGATTCGAGCTTTTTATCGAATCGCGTGTAACTTTTTCGTTTTAGCCCGAATCGTTATGAACTTATAGTCCATTTTGATCGTTTTCGAGTGTATTTTCCCGTAACGAGGTCCGTTTTAGACGTTGTGACTCGTAACTTAAATTGTGATACAAAAATATCACAAAAATTATTATTTAAATTTAAAAATTATAAAATATTGATTTTCTCTTTTTCTTAACATATTTATAAGTTAATAATTATTTAAATCATATATTTGTTATTTTTATTATTTTGGGTATATTTTCCTATTTTTCTCCTTTTCTTATTTTTTCTTATGTACCTTACGATTATACATATATATATATTCCAATACTTATAATATATAGTTTATGGTTTATGTTATTGTAAAATCATGAATTACGGTATTATATATATA
>JAMXBB010000013.1:603526-637360 GCA_024138015.1 Lumnitzera littorea
TCCACCCAAGTACTCCGCTACTTATCCGTTAGGCTGTTGGTTTGTGTCTTGACATTCATTACAATTAAATTATATTTAAACTATCTGAATTCCTAAACTAAAAATTTTTAACTAAACTAAAATTAATACTAACATTAAACTAATTATTCCTAACATAAATTACTTCCTAAAAATCTACGAAATCTTTATAATTTTTCCTTTTCTTATCTTTTTCTTGGTATTTTCATTATTTGTTAATTTTTATCATTTTTATCTTTTATTAACTTTTTGTTTATTATTTTTTGAATTAGGACCCTTTTTTGTAAAAATAAAAACCAAGACTATGGAAGGGCAAAAATTAGGTGTCTACAGCTGCTCCTCTTTGTGGTGAAGTTTGAGTAAAACTTTGCCACAATAATAAAAGAGACACCGTTTTTGCCTCAGGATGACTCTATCCTAAGGAACGTTAAGTCACTTGAAGAGGGTTATAACGACAATGGGAAGTGCCTTTGTGAAAGAATAACGAGAATCTTGGTTGTACCCTTGATGAGCTGACTAACCAGGGCGGTCAAAGCGCTGCTTTAGTTGGCTAAGACCTAAAGATAATGAGGAAGACTTGGATCGTGCCCTTAATGAGCTGACTCTCCAAGGCGGTCAAAGCGCCCCATGAGCTGACTAAGACCTAAAAATTTGAAGGAAAACTTGGATTGTGCCCTTAATGAGCTGACTCTCCAAGGCGGTCAAAGCACCCCATGAGTTGGCTAAGACTTAAAAAATATGAAGAAGACTTAAATTGGGATAGTGCTCCATGAGCTTGCTAAATCCCTGAAAGATTATAAGTTGAGCAACATTTTGTGAGTTGGGTGACTGAGAGCCTGTGAAACTCCGAATTGGGACTGTTTTAGGAGCTAGCTAGCTCCCTAGGAGATTATAAATTGGGACTATTTTAGGAGTCAGCCAGAAGCTTAAGAAGCTTTAGATTAAGTCTGCGTTCTATGAGCTGGCTAGATTCCTACATGTGAATATGAGTCGAAATAGTGCTCCATAAGCTAATTGAAGCACTAAAGAAGATATAGATAGGAACAGTGCTCTATGAGCTAGCTATATCTTTGAGAAAACGGATAAAGGGTAAGCACCCTTCAGACTCGCTTAAGCTCTGTAAACCCCTAAAATTATCAACTTAGTTTTTGAAATAGACTCAACTATATGAGACAATTTAGGAGTCGACAAGGCTAATGAAAGTAAAAACCCTAAAAGAATTACTCAATCGCGTAAAGAATTTTTCTGCCCTAAATGTTTCTAAATGCTAAAGATTTTATTCAAAAGTGATAGAAACCCTAAAAATGATTATCATAAAGACATAGGTGTACTAATCCAACATGATATACCCTAAAACCCTAATTGATAATATAATGCTCATATTTTGCCAAATCACTAGTAAAAGGTTAGAGATGACCCTCATTCATGCTTATATGATTCAAATCCTTAAGTAATCCATTAGAAACTAAGATAATGAGTCATAGATTATATTTATCCCTTAAGTATGTGATTAAGATAATTTCACTTAAAGTTAGGGTAATAGTTGAAGATTATGTTATATGTAGTGAACTTTAATACTCAAATTTATACTTTTTGCATTTGTTATCCAAAGTAGTTTATCAAATGAGATATATACGCTATAAAGACCTAAAGTAAGACCTTATCAACTATGTTTACTAATCAATTCATCAAATACCTCATTTCCTCTCATTTCCTTCATTTTTCCCTTAATTTCCCTTAATCACTACATTATGTACACAAATTTACATATGCTTAAGGAGAGTTGACCAAGTCAACACATGTTGACCAAAGTCAAAGGGTTGACCAAGTCAACACATGTTGACTAAAGTCAACGCTTTGAAAAGTCAACAAATTACACTAAAGAGATAAAGAAAATATCTCTTCCTTAATGATGGCTTTCTTTTCTTTTCCTTTTGATTTCTCTTTCTCTCTTTCTCACAATTGTTGCCGTCCACAATTTCTCCCCTCTAGACCCCACCATTTTCTTCCTTTCATTATGAAAACAAGACAAAAGAAACAAATCAAAACCTCCCTTTCCATGCCGTGAACTCCCTTTCCTCTTTCACTTTCATTCCTTTACTTTTGTCTCCATAACTTCAACACATCTAAAGGTATGTACTTAACTTACTTTATGTTGGTTTATGTTATTCATTAGTTAGTTAATTAGGTAGATTAGCTAAGTAGTTATGTGTTTTGTGTTGTCTTGAAGAAGGTGGAACAAAGTTTCCATCTTTAAGTGTAGAAAGTGAAGAATCATGAAGGAGATGGAAGAAATACATGTGTATGTACTCTTAGGTATGTGTACATAAAGAGATACCAAATGAATACAAGTATGTGAACCTTTATACATTAGTATTTATTATGTACATAACTTGAATTAAGACCATATCTAACTATATATGTGTATACTATACTAAATACATACATAGAAATACAAAAGGATGAAATTGGGAGGATTTTCTTAAGAGAAAATTTGTCATACGAATTTTAGTATAAAAATACGTATCCAACCGTATAGGTATATGAGTAGGTATACACATATAAATACGGTATAAGTCTAAGTATAGATATGAGTATATGTATGTATAAGGCATATGTACATAAGTATAAAGTAAGAAACAAAATGTACATAAGACATGTACATATGACATAAGCATGAGGTGATGCTTATGTAATCAAATGATGAGGTGAGTGATGACATAAGCACATGATGACATAAGCAATGACATAAATAAAAGATGATGTAAGCGATGACATAAGCATAGGTTTAGAAAATGAGAAAAATAAGAAAAATGTAGGTAATTAGGTACTAAAATTAGTAAATCCTAATACACCTTCTAAATTAGATTATACCTAATTCAGTACATGAATTAGTAATAACAAAGTAAATTCCTTAATTATAAGAATTTAAGGAATAAAGGATATAAATATAAGTAATAAGAATACTTAAGTGTTATAGCTAAAAAAAAATTTCTATAAATTTAGTTCATAATGTAAAATAGGGGTCTTAACATCCAAAACAGACATTACTGTGTGAATATACGTCCGAAAATGATGAAAAACGATTATAAATTCATAAATATCAGAAATAAAACGAAAAAATTATATACGATTAATAATAAAGTCTAACCGGGTAAAAGTTGATAGTAGTCTAAGTAGAATTAGGTAATTAAATGTTTAGAATTATTAGTTAATTCAAGTACTTACTAGCCTTATCAAATCGTAATGATCAGGTGACCTTGAGGAGTGTAAGGACCTCCCGATCGACTACTACGATTAGGACGAATCACCATGGCCGAGTGAGTATTTACCCAATGACTCCATGCTTGTTTTGTGATTGTAGATAATGGACTTAAATACTATTGTTAATTGACTATTGTATGGGGTTTGGGAAATGCTTGTATATGCTGGTATATCTTGAGCTGTGAACTTATCTTAAGTATTGATAATGCTATGTTTGTTGCATGGTAGGATAGGAAATGATTGTATGTACAATTCGATGGTCATAGCATAATTTGAACTTAATTATACTCGGCCTATAAAAAGAAATTGGGACATGCATTAACATGCATAGCATGATACTATCCTGGCCGTCACATCACACGGAGGTAAAGAGAGGCCATTCGGGGGTTGATATTATTCATTTATTTGGTTCTGTACGGTACACTTGTACAAAATGACCTTACCATGGCCCGCAGGAATACTAGGCGTTGGAGGCACCAATTGCCTGGCTAAGGGTCGAGTCTAGAGGCCTCTGTTTAGGGATGAGTGTGGACTGAGGGGGCCTACTCATAATTATACTAGAACTTAGGTTTTTCTGAAAAGAAAATAAAGATTTGATATTAGTACGGAACATGGAGTTCCGTAGTAAAGTAAGTTCTAGTATAATACCCGGATCTGATTGGTGCCATGTAAACTCCAACCCTAACTTCGGAGGGCATTAAATCTGAGTTATGTATATGAACTACTTAATTATACGTATTGTTTGGCATTCTGGTTGATCATTTATTCATATGTATGAATATAATGTACTGATAACTTGCTTGTGGTGTGGCTGAGAGTTTTGCTTACTAAGCTTAGGCTTATACCCCTTTAGACTTTTGTTGTAGGATAGCCTGTTTGTAGAGGCAGGACAAGGGATGCCACAGGTTAGCCTGAGGACTTGGGCAAGAGCGAGCTATCCTGTGTAATGAGAGAGAATAGTTTAAGTGGACTCTTACTCATGTACTTTTGTTTATCTTATTATTATAGACTTAAACATACTTAAACACTGTGTATTGTAAGTTTTATAACTCAAATTTTATATAAATATGTTTGTGTGATGATATCATGGGAATCTGAATGTTCTTTGGAAACTAGTGGTTGTAGAGTCTTGTATATTGTGTGAAGAGTTCTTGATTAGAAGGGTAACCAATCAGGGGTTCTTCGTATAGTATACGGTGTCTGCCATGACTAGGCCGTCCTCAGTTCGTGACAAGCTCTATTGAGAGTTGGAAGTAAATTGAGGAACATAGCTAACTTGAAAAAGACTATTGATTTGAGAAATTTACAAACAAGGAATTTGGTGAAAACTGTTTATAACATGAATTGAAAATTTAGCCACTATGGATGAAATGGACTGGAAAATGAATGGAAAAACTTGTAACAAGCCTCTACTTTCTCTCTCTCCTTTTCATGTCTTTTCATTTTCTTTTTTCCCTCTTTTTCCTTGAAAGTTTGCTAATGGATACAAATTCCTATTTAAAAGGAAAATGTTATAATCATGTAGGGTATCTCATATCCATCCTAGTTTGTAACCTAGATAATGAGGTTCTTGGCTAGGCCTTAAACATTCATTTCATAAGGAAAAGGTAACTCACGATTAGTTTAGTCGAAGAGGACTTCCTTAAGCACTCTCGGTCTGGATTTCACTCTTGATTACTATTCCGAAAATTACAATCCAATTCGCAAGTGATACGTTCTGATCGATCTATTAGGTCTTTTTGGGTTCAGTATTGTAAATTTGGCTTTTGGTCAAATGGTTTCAAAAGAAGTTAATTGAGAGGGCCAATTTTTGAAGAAGTGTTTTCATCTAACCCGGGGGTACAAGTCAAGAACCTTAGGAATGAACTAGATGTGCGCTTGCCCCAGTTTCAAAAATAATTTTTATCTTAGATAAATTATTCTTCAAAATTAGAAAAGCTTTGAATAGGGAGGTATTATGGGTGGGAAGGTCTTGTGTTTGAGAATCGAGTGGATAGAAAGGGTTTATGTTCATGATTTGGAGTATGGTTTTGAACTGAATATGGAGTTTTTGGTTTGTGGTTGAGAACATGATTCTAAATGAATATGAGGTTTTGTGTTTTTGGTTGGGAATGTAATTCAAGGCCTTGTGTTTTTAGAGCAACTTGGGCCTTCTTTGATAAGCCTGATGTTTGGGTATTTCTTCATTTTTCTTTTTTCTTTTTTTTTTCTCTTTTTTTCTTCTTTTTTCATTTCATTTCTTTCTTTTCTCTCCCCAAAAATAACTATCTCTTTTGTCAAGTTTTTGTCTTTAGATGAATCAAGGCCCTAAATTCATAAGTTCAGGTTCAGAGTACATTGGCTTAGGTAAGGTATGTGTAGCCTTTGGGGTATTTGGAAAAATGTTAGCTCTTCTTCAAAGAGAACAATTTATCAAAAACAAAAATTATCCTTGAATTGTTATTACTGGGGTAAGCACAAATCAGTTTTATCCTTTTCTCCTAATCAATGACCGTAACCTTCGAATTACCCCACTATGGGGTGGTTCTTGACAGGGTTTTCATTTGAGATGACTCCAGATCGGTCCAACGGGGTTATCAAAGGATAATTGTGTTTGGGATTTGAAAATGAATGCTTAACTTCATTTCGGTTTGCATATCAATTTCAAAATAGACCTCCTTTAAGGAATGAATCCAAAATATCCTCACCAGGATGTCTCTCATCCCTCAAAGTGTTTAAGGGTTAGTGTATAGGATATAGCTTGCCTCTTTTCATTCAAAACTTTTTTAAAAGTGAGTTACCAATTCCTTACATAAGGATGGATTGACTTTAAGGTGATGACGGACCTTACTTCCCAATTCCTTGGAACATGCCTCAGTTGTGAAATTTCAAAGACTAAATGCCCCATGCTCCAGACTTATATAGGTCTTAATGCCCTTGAGCTTCCATATGTGATTTTGGGTTAGGTTCTTTAGAGTTCAAATGGGCTAGAACTGATAGCTTTTGAAGTGGAAGGGATTAATGAATTGCCCTTTTTGTTTGTACCGGAGATCAAGCTTAGGATAGTGTTTTATGGCTTTGTGTTTTGACTCGGTTCATGGTTGGACTCGATAACTCATGGGCTTTGAGTTGGTTGAATCATCTTGATGGGCTAAGGTTCGGGTTTAGTTTGTTATTTTCTCGGGCCAAGTGGATCTATTTGGGTTAGCTGCCTTAATGGGCCAAGTGATTATGTTTGTCCCGAACCCTATAAGGATTTGTAACCGTTAGTAACTTTCTTTCTTTTTCTTTTCTTTTCTTTCCTTCTTTTTTCTTTCTTTTTTTTTTCTTCCTTTCTTTGTTTTGTTTTTTTTTTCTTTTTTTTGAAGGAGCGAGAGAGGAAAAGTTAGCTTTTATGTTACAAAGACCGAGTGATGGAATTGTGAATGGATGATTACGGAAGATTGCTTTCATGGAAATATATACAAGCCGAGAACGACATTACTGAGAGTCTATTTACAAATAAGGAATTTTGAAAAATAAAAGACTAAACAAAGAAAATATCTAAATCTTGTTTATTCTAAATGAAGAAGGCTGTTTGCAAAATATTGAATTTACCTAAAAAAATGAATATTTTTGGTGGGTAGAATACTAGGTACAATGATAACTACCTATTATTTTACAAGTTTGATTCTTTTGTTTTATTTTTTCTTTTTTTTTATTATTATTTTTTTTACTATACTCCGTGAGGGTTGAGCTCAGCCGATGTAGGCCCAAACAAAAAGCAATAGATTCGGGCTCCTATAGATATACAAAGGCCCACACTAGAGTGATGTTCATGGGGATCTTCTGTAGAGAGAGGATGGGCCTAATCTTATTCTTATTAAACTCCTATTTATCTGGGCTGAAGAGTCGAAACCATGTTTGAAGCAGTTTTTGAGGCCAATGCGGTAGGTGAATATGAATGTCTTTAAAAGACCCTTGATTTGATCCATCCATGACTTAGTTAAAATCAAAATTAAAATTACAACGTAATCTAAACCTTACATAAAATTTTACAAGTTATTTACAAGGAAATATTACAATTACAATTATAATCACAACTTCACAACTGTCTTTATCAATTTAGGTTTGCCACATCATAGATTCTTATGAATTTTTGAAAATTTTTTCATATAATATAAAGGGTAGGTTCTAAAGGTCTTCAAGTTCTGTAACCACTACGTTTTTTCAAAGCAACGATTTTATGGTCACATTTGAACTTGAGTGGGGTAGCTTGATCGGCCCCGGAAGGTGGTTGCCCCACAACATCCGAAGCTTACACAATGGCCCCCCTCCTAAGGTCTTAAGACGGCCTGGTTCTGACCGTGTCTACTATGCATTTATGATACAGAAAACAAAGTAAAAGTAAAACCCCCCAAAATTCCCCCTTAAATAAACTGCCACAACAAAAAACGTTAGTAAAAAAAACAAATAAATAAAATAAACAAATACATAAAATAACATACCTAAGTTCTTTTTTTTTATTTTTATTATTTCATCATTTTTATTTTTGTTTTTGAAAAATAATCCTATTTTCGGCAACTTCTAGTGGCTAGCCCTCTAGCGCATCCCCAATGGAGTCGCCAAACTGTCGAGTGTGATTTTTCGATTTTATGTTTAAAATTGATTTCTCATTTCTCGATTAATACTAAACCCTAACCCATTTAATATTAATCCTCGACTAAAGAAATTGAGAAAATCCAGTTTTTTTATTGAAAATAATTTTTGGAGTCGCTACCCAACCGAAGTCGAGAAAAGAAAAAGAAACCGTAATCAATTGGGTGGATTGATTACGATTTGACTACCGGTCTTTGATTTCAAATTTAATGAAGAACCAAAGGGTTCCGAATTCGGGGGCTAACCTATTAAACCCTAACGGGAACCACTATTTATTTGTCGAAATTAGGATTATTTTTCTAATTATAATATTTTAAAAAAATAAATAAATAAAAATCAAAAGAAAAAAACATATTTTATCGTCGCCCCGAAGGTGTCTACGTACTCGTTAGCCGGGATTAGACAATCGTAATTCTTTTCCGAAAACTTTAATGTGTTAGTTCTTTTTATAAAAGAAATAATTGGTTGAATTTGCATTTTTATTAATCATTTTATTTTTATTAAGAAAAATCCCTAGAAACCTAATTTTTATTCCTAATTATAAAAAAAAAAACCTAAAAACCTAATTTTTGAAAAGTGCTAAATTAAAATTTTTATTTTAAAAACAACTAAATGATAATTTTTTTATTTTCAAGAAAAACCCTAAAGATTTTATGAAATATGCAATGTTCTACATAATGAAACTTTTATATAGAAAATACGCTTAAAACATTAAAAAAGAAAGAAAGAAAGAAAGAAAAAAAAAATTCCTAATCATAGAAAAGATGCCTTAATCATAAAAAAGATATCTAAGTCATAGAAAAGATGTTTAAACTATGAAAAAGATTTTTAAACTATTAAAAAAAAAACTAAATCATAGAAAAGATGTCTGAATCATAGAAAAAAAAACTTAAACTATGAAAAAAACATCTAAACTATGGAAAAAACATCTAAACTATAAAAAAGACATCTAAATTATGGAAAAGACATCTAAACTATGAAAAAGACATCTAAACTATGGAAAAGATGTCTAACCATAGAAAAGAAGTCAATTAAAGATTTTTTTTTTATTAATATCAAAACGATTTTTTAATTTAGAACAATTACATATTTTATCACCGCCCCGAAGGTGCCTACGTATCCGCTAGTCGGGATCAGATGATCGTAGTTCTTTCAAAAAAAAAAACTTTAGTGTGTTGGTTGATTTTAATTTTGAAAACTGACTGAGTTTACGTGTTTAATTGATTTAGTTTATTCAAAAATAAATAAATAAATAAAGGGCCTTAACTCGTAAGTGATCAAAAGACTCCTTAAAACACTCTAATCTTTTTGTAAAAAATTTTCCTTTTGTTAATTTTTGTTTCTAAAAATAATTTCCTATATGAGAATTTCTAAAAAAAACTAATTCTAAAGGAATCCTAGATGAATGTATATATGTATATATATATATAAATATACATCTATACTATTTCTATTTAACAATTATCCTCCTAAGCAAATTAACAATGTCAGGGAATATACCTAATATAAAAGCTAATCTAATGTATGTATAATATTAAATAGCTGAAGATTTCCTAAATTAATGCAATCATATACATATACTATATTAAATAAACAAGGAACTAATAACATGATAATAAAAACAATAATAATCATAATCAAATAATAAGTAATAAATAAAAAAAACTAACTATCTAATTAACAAAACTATCTAACTAACGAAACTCACCTGATCGTATAATAAGGGGAGTGCTTGTGTTTGTTTTCAGATCAGTAGGGGGCTGACCGTTCACCAGTTGCTGTCGTCGTGTTGTCGTACCTGTCGCAGTTGGCTACTGATCTGCTGCTGTGTAGAAGGATGCGTGGAAGGATCTGCTACTACGTAGAACGATCGTAGACTGTTGCTGTTCATTAGAGGGTAGGGATTGTCGATCCTGTGTAGATTGCTGCTGCTGCTGTAAGGCTTCCGTTCGATTGAGGATATACGGTTAAATTGACGTCTAACAGCGAGGATTGCGATTATTTGGATATCATTCAACACGCGGAACATGGCTTGCAATTGTCTGGATTTTGGATTAGCTTCGCAATTGTTGGATGTTCGATTAGCTTCGGATTGCTACGGCATGGAATTTTCGTTGCTGCTTCGTGGCTGATCGTGGATGGGGACTTCGGAATTTGGAATTCAAGTGGCGTCACGTTGCTTTCCTGCTGATGATCGGATTTTCGTTGGATTTATTTTTTAATTAAACATGAAGGAGCTTCGTTGGCGTCGAGTTCGGAATCGTTGATTTCGGAAATTGAATAGAACTCATTGGCTTCGTCGAGTTCGGAATCGTTGATTTCGGAAATTGAATAGAACTCATTGGCTTCATCGAGCTCGGAAACGTTGATTTCGGAAATTGAACAAAACTGTGGACTTTAAACGTTTGGACACTTTTTCTTCGAATGGACTTATGTCAGGGAACTTTGGCTTGAATTTATGAATTAGAATTTGGTTCTGGAATGTTGTTGTTCTTTTCTTTTATAAAGTCCTAAATCAAATCCTATCATATCTATTGTATCTGATTTAAACTAGATTCAAATCTTATTTAAATCTAATTTAACTAGACTCATATAATTTAATCCACCCAAGTACTCCGCTACTTATCCGTTAGGCTGTTGGTTTGTGTCTTGACATTCATTACAATTAAATTATATTTAAACTATCTGAATTCCTAAACTAAAAATTTTTAACTAAACTAAAATTAACACTAACATTAAACTAATTATTCCTAATATAAATTACTTCCTAAAAATCTACGAAATCTTTATAATTTTTCCTTTTCTTATATTTTTTTTTTTGTATTTTCATTATTTGTTAATTTTTATCTTTTATTAACTTTTTGTTTATTATTTTTTGAATTAGGACCCTTTTTTGTAAAAATAAAAACTAAGACTATGGAAGGGCAAAAATTAGGTGTATACAATGACGGACCTTGACATTCTCAAAGAAGAAGCCGAGAGATCCTTGTTTCTTGGAGTTTTCGTTATGCTTTACCTTCGAAATCTGGTTATGCTTGATATTAAAATCAAAGAATCCATCTTATTGAGCATAAATGTTATTCCAGATGTTCCGACGAACCCTTAGAAAACGGACCCCGACTACTTTCGATCGTGAAGTCAAGTAATCCTTATTTTAGGAGATTTGTTTATTCATCCAGAATCCTCGACTCTAGTCAAAAGAAGCACTTGATTTCAAAGTGTTGTTGTTTCCTGCAGATTTGGAAATTTTTTCATCTTTAGTCATAGAATCAAGTAATTCGACTTTTAATGGTCTAACGTTTTTTCAACATGTTCATTAGAATAGTTAAATTACGATCCTCCGCTATCTCGATAGTAAAACCTAGTTGTTCATATTGTTGGAAACGTAGGTCATCCAACATGAGCATTCGTTCCTTTAGAAAGAAGCATTTGCTATTTGGGAGCCACAGTGCTTTGGGGGATTGAAACGTTGAATTTTCCAAATCGTTAAATCAGGTAATCCTTTGTCTATATAGCTAGGATACTTCAAAAACATTTTATGAATAAGATGACGGACCTTGACATACTCAAAGAAGAAGCCGAGAGATTCTTGTTTCTTGGAGTTTTTGTTATGTTTCGCTTTCAAAATCTGGTTATGCTTGATATTAAATTCAAAGAATCCATCTTATTGAGCACAAATGTTATTCCGGATGTTCCAACGAACCCTTAGAAAACGGACCCCGGCTACTTTCGATCTGAAGTCAAGTAATCCTTATTTTAGGAGATTTGTTTATTCATCCAAAATCCTCAGCTCTAATCGAAAGAAGCATTTGATTTCAAAGTGTCGTTGTTTCCTATGGATTTGGAAATTTTGTCACCTTCAGTCGCAGAATCAAGTAATTCGACTTTTTATGGTCTAACGTTTTTTGAACATGTTCATTAGAATAGTTAAATTACGATCCTCCGCTATCTCGATAGTAAAACCTAGTTGTTCATCTTGTTGGAAACGTAGGTCATCCAACATGAGCATTCGTTCCTTTAGAAAGAAGCATTTGCTATTTGGGAGCCACAGTGCTCTGGGGGATTGAAACGTTGAATTTTCCAAATCGTTAAATCAGGTAATCCTTTGTCTGCGTAGCTAGGATACTTCTAAAACATTTTATGAATAAGATGACGGACCTTAACATTCTCAAAGAAGAAGCCGAGAGATTCTTGTTTCTTGGAGTTTTCGTTATGCTTCGCTTTCGAAATTTGGTTATACTAGATATTAAATTCAAAGAATCCATCATATTGAGCACAAATGTTATTCCAGATGTTCCAACGAACCCTTAGAAAATGGACCCCGGCTACTTTCGATCTTGAAGTCAAGTAATCCTTATTTTAGGAGATTTGTTTATTCATCCAGAATCCTCGGCTCTAGTCGAAAGAAGCATTTGATTTCAAAGTGTCGTTGTTTCCTGCGGATTTGGAAATTTTTTCATCTTTAGTTATAGAATCAAGTAATTCGACTTTTTATGGTCTAACGTTTTTTGATCATGTTCATTAGAATAGTTAAGTTAAGATCCTCCGCTATCTCGATAGTAAAACCTAGTTGTTCATCTTGTTGGAAACGCAGGTCATCTTATGTAAGCATTTGTTCCTTTAGAAAGAAGCATTTGCAATTTGGGAGCTGCGGTGCTCTGAGGGATTGTAATGTTGAATTTTTCCAAATCGTTAAATTAGGTAATCCTTTGTCTGCGTAGCTAGGATACTTCTAAAATATTTTATGAATAAGATGACGGATCATGATATTCTCAAAGAAGAAGTCGAGAGATCCTTGTTTCTTGGAGTTTTCGTTATGCTTCGCTTTCGAAATCTGGATATTCTTGAAACTAAAATCAAAGAATCCATCTTATTAAGCACAAATATTATTCCAGATGTTGCGACGAACCCGTAAAAAAAGGACCCCGGCTACTTTCGATCGTAAAGTCAAGTAATCATTATTTTAGGAAAATTTTTTTTTCATCAAGAATCCTCGGCATTAGTAGAAAGAAGCTCTTGCTTTCAAAGTGTCGTTTTTTCCTAAGGATTTGAAAATTTAGTCATCCTCAGTCGCAGAATCATGTGATTCATCTTTTTATGGTCTAACGTTTTTTGAACAAGTTCATTAGAATAGTTAAATTACGAACCTCCACTATCTTGATAGTGAAACCTAGTTATCCATCTTATTGGAAACGTAGGTCTTCTGACGTGAGCATTCATTCCTCTAGAAAGAAGCATATGCTATATGGGAGCCGCGGTGCTCTAGGGGATTGGAACGTTGAATTTTTCAAATCGTTAAATCAGGTAATCCTTTGTCTGCATAGCTAGGATACTTATAAAACTTTTTATGAATAAGATGACGGATCATGACATTCTCAAAGAAGAAGCTGAAAGATCCTTGTATTTTGAAGTTTTCGTTGTGCTTCGTATTCGAAATGTGATTATGCTCAATACTAAAATAAAAGAATCCAGCTTATTGATATCAAATCTTATTCTAAATGTTCCAATGAACCCTTAGAAAATGGACCTCGGTTACTTTTGATTGTGAAGTCTAGTAATTCTTATTCTAGTAGACTTGTATATTTATCCAGAATCCTCAGCTTTAGTCGAAAAAAGCTCTTGCTCTCAAAGTGTCGTTGTTTCCTACGGATTTGGTAATTTAGTCATCCTCAGTCGCGGAATCAAGTGATTCAACTTTTTGTGGTCTAACGTTTTCTGAAAAAGTTCATTAGAATAGTTAAATTACGAACCTCCGCTATCTCGATAGTAAAACAATGTTGTCCATGTTCTTGGAAACGTAAGTCATCCGACGTGAGCATTCGTTCCTCTAGAAAGAAGCTTATTCTATTTGGGAGCCGTGGTGCTCTAGTGGATTGGAACGTTGAATTTTCCTAATCCTTATATCAGGTAATCTTTTGTCTACGGAGCTAGGATACTTCTAAAAATTTTTCTGAATAAGATGACAGATCTTGACATTCTCAAAGAAGAAGCCGAGAGATCCTTGTCTTTTGTAGTTTCCGTTATGCTTCGCATTCGAAATCTGGTTATGCTCGATACTAAAATAAAAGAATCCATCTTACTGATATCAAATCTTATTCTAAATGTTCCGATGAACCCTTAGAAAACGGACCCCGGTTACTTTCAATTGTGAAGTTAAGTAATCTTTATTTTAGGAGACTTGTATATCTATCCAGAATCCTCAGCTTTAGTCGAAAGAAGCTCTTGCTGTCAAAGTGTCATTGTTTCCTACGAATTTGGTAATTTAATCATCCTTAGTCGCGGAATCAAGTGATTCAACTTTTTGTAGTCTAACGTTTTCTGAACAAGTTCATTAGAATTGTTAAATTACGAACCTCCGCTATCTCGATAGTAAAACAATGTTGTCCATGTTCTTGGAAACGCAAGTCATTCGACGTGAGCATTCGTTCCTCTAGAAAGAAGCATATGTTATTTGGGAGCCGCAATGCTCTGGATGTTTGGAACGTTAAATTTTCCAAGTCGTTAAATCAGGTAATCTTTTGTCTACATGGCTAGGATACTTCTTAAACTTTTTATGAATATGATGACAGATCTTGACATTCTCAAAGAAGAAGCCAAGAGATCCTTGTTTTTTTGAGTTTTCGTTATGCTTCGCTTTCGAAATCTAGTTATGCTTGATGCTAAAATGAAAGAATCTATCTTATTGAGAACAAATGTTATTCCAAATGTTTCGACGAACCCTAAGAAAAAGGACCCCGGCTACCTTCGATCGTGAAGTCAAGTAATCCTTATTTTAGCAGAATTGTTTATTCATCCAGCATCCTCGGCATTAGTAGAAAGAAGATGTTGCTTTCAAAGTGTCGTTGTTTCTTAAGGATTTGGAAATTTAGTCATCCTCAGTTGTAGAATCAGGTAATTCAACTTTTTATGGTCTAACGTTTTTCATCATTTTCATTAGAATAGTTAAATTACGAACCTCCGCTATCTCGATAGTAAAAGCTAGTTGTCCATCTTATTGGAAACGTAGGTCATTCGACGTGAGCATTAGTTCCTCTAGAAAGAAGCATATGCTATTTAGGAGCTGCGGTGCTGTAGGGGATTGGAACGTTGAATTTTCCAAATCGTTAAATCAGGTAATCCTTTGTCTGCTTAACTAGGTCACTTCTAAAACATTTTATAAATAAGATGACGGATTTTCACATTCTCAAAGAACAAAAGCCGAGAGATCTTTGTTTTTTAGAGTTTTCGTTCTGCATCGCTATCGAAATCCGGTTATGCTCGATACTAAAATCAAAGAATCCATCTTATTGAGATGAAATCTTATTCCAAATGTTCCGATGAACCCTTAGAAAACGGTCCCTGGTTACTTTCGATCGTGAAGTCAAGTAACCCTTATTTTAGGAGATTTGTATGCTCATCCAGAATCGTCAGATTTAGTCGAAAGAAGCACTTGTTTTCAAAGTGTCGCTGTTTCCTGCAGATTTGGTAATTTAGTGATCCTCAATCACCTCCGCTATCTCGATAATAAAACAGTGTTGTCCATGTTCTTGGAAATGATGGTCATCCGACGTGAGCATTCGTTCCTCTAAAAAGAAGCATATGCTATTTGGGAGCCGCAGTGCTCTGGATGATTGGAACGTTGAATTGTCCAAATCGTTAAATCAAGTAATCTTTTGTCTACGTAGCTAGGGTACTTCTAAAACTTTTTATGAATATGATGACGGATCTTGACATTCTCAAAGAAGAAGCCGAGAGATCCTTGTTTTTTGGAGTTTTCGTCATGCTGTGCTTTCGAAATCTGGTTATGCTTGATGCTAAAATCAAAGAATCTAGCTTATTCAGAACAAATGTCATTCCAGATGTTCCGACAAACCCATAGAAAAAGGACCCCGGCTACTTTTAATCGTAATGTCTAGTAATCCTTATTTTAGGAGAATTATTTATTCATCCAGAATCCTCGGCATTAGTAGAAAGAAGCACTTACTTTCAAAGTGTCGTTGTTTCCTATGGATTTGAAAATTTAGACTTCCTCAGTCGCAGAATCAATTAATTCGACTTTTTATAGTCTAACATTATAGATGATGTTCATTAGAATAGTTAAATTACGAACCTCCGCTATCTCGATAGTAAAACCTAGTTGTCCATCTTATTGGAAACGTAGGTCATCCGACATGAGCATTCATTCCTCTAGAAAGAAGCATATGTTATTTGGGAGCCGCGGTGCTCTAGGGGATTGGAACGTTGAATTTTCCAAATCGTTAAATCAGGTAATCTTTTGTCTGCTTAACTAGGATACTTCTAAAAATTTTTATGAATAAGATGATGGATCTTGACATTATCAAAGAAGAAGCCAAGAGATTTTTTGTTTTTTGTAGTTTTCGTTATGCTTTGCATTCGAAATCTGGTTATGCTTGATACTAAAATAAAACAATCTATCTTATTGAGATCAAATCTTATTCCACATGTTCCGATGAACCTTTAGAAAACGGATCCTGGTTACTTTCGATCGTGAAGTCAAGTAATCCTTATTTTAGGAGATTTGTATATTCATCCAGAATCCTCAACTTTAGTCGAAAGAAGCTCTTGCTTTCAAAGTGTTGTTGTTTTCTAAGGATTTGGTAATTTAGTCATCCTCAGTCGCAGAACCAAGTGATTCAACGTTTTATGGTCTAACGTTTTTTGAGCAAGTTCATTAGAATGGTTAAATTACGAACCTCCGCTATCTCGATAGTAAAACCTAGTTGTCCATCTTATTGGAAACGTAGGTCATTCGACCTGAGCATTCATTCCTCTAGAAAGAAGCATATGTTAGTTGGGAGCCGCGGTGCTCTAGGGGATTGGAACGTTAAATTTTCCAAATCGTTAAATCAGGTAATCCTTTGCCTGTGTAGCTAGAATATTTCTAAATCTTTTTATGAATAAAATGCCGGATGTTGACATTCTCAAAGAAGAAGCCAAATGATCCTTGTTTTTTGGAGTTTTCGTTATACTTCGCAGTTGAAATCTGGTTATGCTAGATACTAAAATAAAAGAATCCATCTTATTGAGATCAAATCTTAATCCACGTGTTCCAATGAACCCTTAGAAAATGGATCCCGGTTACTTTCGATCGTGAGGTCAAGTAATCTTTATTTTAGGAGATTTGTATATTTATCCAGAATCCTCAGCTTTAGTCGAAAGAAGCTCTTGCTTTCAAAGTGTCGTTGTTTCTTACGGATTTGGGAATTTAGTGATCCTCAATTGCAGAATGAAGTGATTCAACATTTTATGGTCTACCGTTTTTTGAACAAGATCATTAGAATAGTTAAATTACGAACCTCCGCTTTCTCGATAGTAAGACAATGTTGTCCATGTTCTTAGAAACACAGGTCATCCGACGTGAGCATTCGTTCCTCTAGAAAGAAGCATATGCTATTGGGGAGCCGCAGTGCTCTGGATGATTGGAACGTTGAATTTTCCTAATCGTTAAATCAGGTAATCTTTTGTCTACGTCGCTAAGATACTTGTAAATATTTTTATGAATATGATGACGGATCATGACATTCTAGAAGTAGAAGCCGAGAGATAATTGTTTTTTGGAGTTTTCGTTATGCCTTGCAATCGAAATATGGTTATGCTTGATGCTAAAATCGAAGAATCTAGCTTATTCAGAGCAAACGTTATTCCAGATGTTGCGACGAACCAGTAGAGGAAGGACCCTGGCTACTTTCAATCATGAAGTCAAGTAGAAGGAAGCTCTTGCTTTCAAAGTGTCGTTGTTTCCTAAGGATTTGAAAATTTAGTCATCCTCCGTCCCAGAATCAAGTAATTCGACTTTTTATGGTCTAACGTTTTCGATCATATTCATTAGATTTGTTAAATTACGAACCTCCGATATCTCGATAGTAAAACCTAGTTGTCCATCTTATTGGAAACGTAGGTCATCCGACGTGAGCATTCGTTCCTCTAGAAAGAAGCATATGCTATTTGGGAGCCGCGGTGCTCTAGGGGATTAGAACGTTGAATTTTCCAAATCGTTAAATCAAGTAATCCTTTGTCTGTGTAACTAGGATACTTTTAAAACTTTTTATGAATAAGATGACGGATCTTGACATTCTCAAAAAAGATGCTGAGAGATCCTTGTTTTTTGGTGATTTTGTTATGCTTCACATTCGAAATCTGGTAATGCTCGATACTAAAATCATAGAATCCATCTAATTGAGATCAAATCTTATTCCAAATGTTCCGATGAACCCTTAGAAAACGGTCCTCGGTTACTTTCGATCCTGATGTCAACTAATCCTTATATTAGGACATTTGTATATTCATCTAGAATGCTTAGTTTTAGTTGAAAGAAGCTCCTGCTTTCAAAGTGTCGTTGTTTGCTGCAGACTTGGTAATTTAGTCATCCTCAGGCGAAGAATCAAGTGATTCAACTTTTTATGGTCTAACGTTTTTGATCATGTTCATTAGAATAGTTAAATTACGAACCTCCGCTATCTCGATAGTTGAACCTAGTTGTCCATCTTATTGAAAATGTAGGTCATCCGACGTGAGCATTTGTTCCTCTAGAAAGAAGCATATGCTATTTGGGAGCCACGGTGCTCTAGGGGATTGGAACGTTGAATTTTCCAAATCGTTAAATCAGGTAATCCTTTGTCCGTGTAGCTAGGATACTTCTAAAACTTTTTATGATTAAGATGACGGATCTTGACATTCTCAAAGAAGAAGCCGAAAGGTCCTTGTTTTTTCGAGTTTTCGTTGTGCTTCGCATTCGAAATCTGGTTATGCACGATACTAAAATAAAAGAATCCAGCTTATTGATATCAAATCTTATTCCTAATGTTCCGATGAACCCTTAGAAAACGGACCCCGGTTACTTTCGATTGTGAAGTAAAGTAATCCTTATTTTAGGAGACTTGTATATTCATCCAGAATCCTCAGCTTTAGTCGAAAGAAGCTCTTGCTTTCAAAGTGTCGTTGTTTCCTACGGATTTGGTAATTTAGTCATCCTCAGTCACAGAATCAAGTGATTCAACTTTTTGTGATCTAACGTTTTTTGAACAAGTTCATTAGAATAGTTAAATTACGAACCACCGCTATCTTGATAGTAAAACAATGTTGTCCATGTTCTTGGAAACGCAGGTCATTCGACGTGAGCATTCGTTCCTCTGGAAAGAAGCTTATGCTATTTGGGAGCCGTGGTGCTCTAGAGGATTGGAACGTTGAATTTTCCTAATCGTTATATCAGGTAATCTTTTGTCTACGTAGCTAGGATACTTCTAAAACTTTTTCTGAATAAGATGACCGATCTTGACATTCCCAACGAAGAAGCCGAGAGATCCTTGTTTTTTGTAGTTTCCGTTATGCTTCGCATTCGAAATCTGGTTATGCTCGATACTAAAATAAAAGAATCCAACATATTGAGATCAAATCTTATTCCAAATGTTCTGATAAACCCTTAGAAAACGGACCCCAGTTACTTTCAATCGTGAAGTCATGTAATCCTTATTATAGGAGATTTGTATATTCATCCAGAATCCTCAGCTTTAGTCGAAAGAAGCTTTTGCTTTCAAAGTGTCGTTGTTTCTTACGGATTTGGTAATTTAGTCATCCTCAGTCACAGAATCAAGTGATTCAACTTTTTGTGGTCTAACGTTTTTTGAACAAGTTCATTAAAATAGTTAAATTACGAACCTTCGCTATCTCAATAGTAAAACAATGTCGTCCATGTTCTTGGAAACGCAGGTCATCTGACGTAAGCATTCGTTACTCTGGAAAGAGGCATATGCTATTTGGGAGCTGTGGTGCTCTAGGGGATTGGAATGTTAAAACTTCCAAATAGTTAAATCCGGTAATCCTTTGTCTACGTAGCTAGGATACTTCAAAAAATTTTTATGAATAAGATGACGGATCTTGACATTCTCAAAGAAGAAGCCGAGATATCCTTGTTTTTTGTAGCTTTCGTTATGCTTCGCAATCGAAATCTGGTTAGGCTCAATACTAAAATCAAAGAATCCATCTTATTTAGATCAAATCTTATTCCAAATGTTCCGATGAACCCTTAGAAAATGGACCTCGGTTACTTTCAATCGTGAAGTCTAGTAATCTTTATTTTAGGAGATTTGTATATTAATCCAGAATCCTCAACTTTAGTCGAAAGAAGCTCTTTCTTTCAAAGTGTCGTTGTTTCCAAAGAATTTGAAAATTTAGTCATCCTCAGTCGCAGAATCAAGTAATTCATCTTTTTGGGGTCTAACGTTTCTGATCATGTTCATTAGAATAGTTAAATTATGAACCTTCGCTATCTCGATTGTAAAACCTAGTTGTCCATCTTATTAGAAACGTAGGTCATCCGACGTGAGCATTCGTTCCTCTAGAAAGAAGCATATGCTATTTGGTAGCTGCGGTGCTTTAGGGGATTGGAACGTTGAATTTTCCAAACCGTTAAATCAGGCAATCATTTGTCTGCGTAGCTGGGATACTTCTAAAACTTGTTATGAATAAGATGACTGATCTTGACATTCTCAAAGAAGAAGCTGATTGATCCTTTTTTTTTTAAGTTTTCGTTATGCTTTGCATTCGAAATCTGGTTATGCTGGATACTAAAATGAAAGAATCCATCTTATTGAGATCAAATCTGAATCCACATGTTCCAATGAACCCTTAGAAAACGGATCCCAGTTACTTTCGATCGTGAAGTCAAATAATCCTTATTTTAGGAGATTTGTACATTCATCCAGAATCCTCAGCTTTAGTCGAAAGAAGCTCTTGCTTTCAAAGTGTCGTTGTTTCCTACGAATTTGGGAATTTAGTCATCCTCAATCGCAGAATGAAGTGATTCAACTTTTTATGGTCTAACGTTTTTTGAATAAGATCATTAGAATAGTTAAATTATGAACCTCCGCTTTCTCGATAGTAAGACAATGTTGTCCATGTTCTTAGAAACGCAGGTCATCCGACGTGAGCATTCGTTCCTCTAGAAAGAAGCATATGCTATTTGGGAGCCGCAGTACTCTGGATGATTGGAACGTTGAATTTTCTTAATCGTTAAATCAGGTAATCTTTTGTCTACGTCGCAAGGATACTTGTAAATCTTTTTATCAATATGATGACGGATCTTGACATTCTAAGAGAAGAAGCCGAGAGATCCTTGTTTTTTGGACTTTTCGTTATGCTTCGTAATCGAAATCTGGTTATGCTTGATGCTAAAATTGAAGAATCTAGCTTATTGAGAACAAATGTTATTGCAGATGTTCTGACGAACCAGTAGAAAAAGGACCCCGGCTACTTTCGATTGTGAAGTCAAGTAATCTTTATTTTAGCAGAATTGTTTATTCATCCAGAATCCTCGGCATTAGTAGAAAGAACCTCTTGCTTTCAAAGTGTCGTCGTTTCATAAAGATTTGAAAATTTAGTCATCCTCAGTCATAGAATAAAGTAATTCGACTTTTTATAGTCTAACGTTTTTGATCATGTTCATTAGAATAGTTAAATTAAGAACCTCCGCTATCTCGATAGTAAAACCTAGTTGTCCATTTTATTTGAAACGTAGGTCATCCGACATGAGTCTTCGTTCCTCTAGAAAGAAGCATATGCTATTTAGGAGCTGCGGTGCTCTAGGGGATTGGAACGTTGAATTTTCCAAATCGTTAAAACAGGTAATCCTTTGTCTGTGTAGCTAGGATACTTCTAAAACTTTTTATGAATAAGATGACGGTTCTTGACATTCTCCAAGAAGAAGCAGAGAGATCCTTGTTTTTTAGAGTTTTCGTTAATCTTCGCAATCGAAATCTGGTTATGCTCAATACTAAAATAAAAGAATCCATCTTATTGAGATCAAATCTTATTCCAAATGTTCCGATGAACCCTTAGAAAACGGACCCCGGTTACTTTCGATCGTGAAGTCAAGTAATCCTTATTTTAGGAGATTGGTATATTCATCTAGAATCCTCAGGTTTAGTCGAAAGAAGCTCTTGCTTTCGAAGTGTCATTGTTTCCTATGGATTTGGGAATTTAATCATCCTCAGTCGCAGAATCAAGTATGGTCTAACGTTTTTTGAATAAGTTCCTTAGAATAGTTAAATTACGAACCTCCGCTTTCTTGATAGTAAGACAATGTTGTCCATGTTCTTGGAAACGCAGGTCATCCGACGTGAGCATTCGCTCCTCTAGAAAGAAGCATATGCTATTTGGGAGCCGCAGTGCTCTGGATGATTGGAACGTTGAATTTTCCTAATCGTTAAATCAGGTAATCTTTTGTCTACGTCGCAAGGATACTTGTAAATCTTTTTATGAATATGATGACGAATCATGACATTCTCAAAAAAGAAGCCGAGAGATCCTTGTTTTTTGGAGTTTTCGTTATGCTTCACAATTGAAATCTGGTTATGCTTGATGCTAAAATCGAAGAATCTAGCTTATTGAGAACAAATGTTATTGCAAATGTTCTGACGAACCTGTAGAAAAAGGACCTCAGCTACTTTCGATCGTGAAGTCAAGTAATCTTTATTTTAGCAAAATTGTTTATTCATCCAGAATCCTCGGCATTAGTAGAAAGAAGCTCTTGCTTTCAAAGTGTCGTCGTTTCCTAAAGATTTGAAAATTTAGTCATCCTTAGTCGTAGAATCAAGTAATTCAACTTTTTATGGTCTAACGTTTTTTATCATGTTCTTTAGAATAGTTAAATTACGAACCTCCACTATCTCGATAGTAAAACCTAGTTGTCCATTTTATTGGAAACGTAGGTCATCCGACATGAGCATTTGTTCCTCTAGAAAGAAGAATATGCTATTTGGGAGCCACGGTGCTCTAGGGGATTGGAACGTTGAATTTTTCAAATCGTTAAAATAGGTAATCCTTTGTCTGCATAGCTAGGATACTTCTAAAACATTTTATGAATAAGATGATGGATCTTGACATTCTCAAAGAAGAAGCCGAGAGATCCTAGTTTTTTGGAGTTTTCGTTTTGCTTCAATTTCGAAATCTGTTCATGCTTGATACTAAAATCGAAGGATCCACCCTCTTGAGAACAAATGTTATTCCACATGTTCCAAGGAACCCATAGATAACGGACCCCTGCTACATTCGATTGTGAAGTCACGTAATCCTTATTTTAGGAGATTTGTTTATTCATCCAGAATTCATAGCTTTAGTTGAAAGAAGCTCTTGCTTTCAAAGTGTCGTTGTTTCCTGTAGATTTGGAAATTTAGTCCTCCTCAGTTGCAGAATCAAGTAGTTCGACTTTTTTATGGTCTAACGTATTTTGAACATGTTCATTAGAATAGTTAAATTCTGTACCTCCGCTATCTCGATAAAAAAAACCATGTTATCCATCTTGTTGGAAACGTAGGTCATCCAACGTGAGCTTTCACTTGTTTAGAAAGAAGCAAATGCTATTTGGGAGCCATAGTGCTCTGGGGGATTTGAACGTTCAATTTTCCAAATCGTGAAATCAGGTATTCCATTGTCTGCATAGCTAGGATACTTCTAAAACTTTTTAGGAATAAGATGACAGATCTTGACATTCTCTAAGAAGAAGCCGAGAGAGCCTTATTTTTTGGAGTTTTCGTTATGCTTCGCATTCGAAATCTGGTTATACTTGATAGTAAAATCAAAGAATCCATCTTATTGAGATCAAATCTTATTCCAAATATTCCGATGAACCCTTAAAAAACGGACCATGTTTACTTTCGATCGTGAAGTCAAGTAATCCTTATTTTTGGAGATTAGTTTATTCATCCAGAATCCTCGGCTTTAGTCGAAAGAAGCTCTTGCTTTCAAAGTGTCATTGTTTGCTATGTATTTGGTAATTTAGTCATCCTCAGTCACAGAATCAAGTAATTCGACTTTTTATAGTGTAACGTTTTCTGAACATGTTCATTAGAATAGTTAAATTACGAACCTCCGCTATCTCGATAGTAAAACCAAGTTGTCCATCTTGTTGAAAACGCAGGTCATCGGACGTGAGCATTTGTTCCTCTAGAAAGAAGCATATGCTATTTGGGAGTCGCAGTGCTCTGGGGGATTGGAATGTTGAATTTTCTAAATCGTTAAATAAGGTAATCCTTTGTCTGCATAGCTAGGATACTTCTAAAACTTTTTCTGAATAAGTTGACGGATCTTGACATTCTTAAAGAAGAAGCCGAGAGATCATTATTTTTTAGAGTTTTCGTTATTCTTCGCATTCGAAATATGGTTATGCTTGATACTAAAATCAAAAAATCCATCTTATTGAGATTAAATCTTATTCCAAATGTTCCGATGAACCCTTAGATAACGTACCCTTGTTACTTTCGATCGTGAAGTCAAGTAATCCTTATTTTAGGAGATTTGTTTATTCATCTAGAATCCTCGGCTTTAGTCGAAAGAAGCTCTTGCTTTCAAAGTGTCGTTGTTTCCTGTGTTGTTGGTAATTTAGTCATCCTTAATCGCAGAATCAAGTAATTCGACTTTTTTATGGTCTAACGTTTTTTGAACATGTTCATTAGAATAGTTAAATTACGAACCTCTGCTATCTCGATACTAAAACCAAGTTGTCCTTCTTGTTGGAAACGTAGGTCATCCGACGTGACCATTCGTTCCTCTAGAGAGAAACATATGCTATTTGGGAGCCGTGGTGCTCTGGGGGATTGGAACGTTGAATTTTCCAAATCGTTAAATTAGGTAATCCTTTGTTTGCATAGCTAGGATACTTCTAAAGCTTTTTATGAATAAGATGACGGATCTTGACATTCTCAAAGAACAAGCCAAGAGATCCTTGTTACTTGGAATTTTTGTTATGCTTGGCTTTTGAAATCCGGTTATGCTTGATACTAAAATCAAAGAATCCATCTTATTGAGACCAATTGTTATTCCAGATGTTCCGACGAACCCTTAGAAAACGGATCCTGGTTACTTTCGATCATGAAGTCAAGTAATCCTTATTTTAGGAGATGTGTTTATTCATCTAGAATCCTCGACTTTAGTCAAAATAAGCTCTTGTATTCAATGTGTCGTTGTTTCCTACGGATTTGGAAATTTTGTCATCCTCAGTCGTAGGGTGAAGTAATTCAACTTTTTATGGTCTAACGTTTTTTGATCATGTTCATTAGAATAGTTAAATTACGAACCTCCGCTATCTCGATAGTAAAACCAAGTTGTCCATCTTGTTGGAAATGTTGGCCATCCAACGTAAGCATTCGTCACTCTCGAAAGAAGAATATGCTATTTGGGAGCCGTGGTGCTCTTCGAGAATTGAACGTTGAATTTTCCAAATCGTTAAATCAAGTAATCCTTTGTCTGCGTAGCTAGGATACTTCTAAAACTTTTTATGAATAAGATGATGGACCATGACATTCTCAAAGAAGAAGACGAGAGAACCTAGTTTTTTGGAGTTTTCATTATGCTTCGCTTTCGAAATCTGGCCGTGCTTGATACTAAAATCAAAGAATCCATCTTATTGAGTACAAATGTTATTCCAGATGTTCCAACGAACCCTTAGAAAACGGACCCCAGCTTCTTTCGATCGTGAAGTCAAGTAATCTCTATTTTAGGAGATTTGTTTATTCATCCAGAATCCTTGGCTCTAGTCGAAAGAAGCACTTGATTTCAAAGGGTCGTTATTTCCTGCGGATTTGGAAATTTTGTCATCTTCAGTCGTAGAATCAAGTAATTCGACTTTTTATAGTCTAACGTTTTTTCAACATGTTCATTAGAATAGTTAAATTACGAACCTCCGCTATCTCAATTATAAAACCAAGTTGTCTATCTTATTGGAAACTCAGGTCATCCAACATGAGCATTCGTTCCTCTAGAAAGAAGCATATGCTATTTGGGAGTCGTGGTGCTTTGGGGGATTGGAACGTTGAATTTTCCAAATCGTCAAATTAGGTAATCCTTTGTCTGCATAGCTAGGATACTTCTAAAACTTTTTATGAATAAGATGACGGATCTTGACATTCTCAAAGAAGAAGCCGAGAGATCCTTGTTTCTTGGAGTTTTTGTTATGCTTCGCTTTCGAAATCTAGTTATACTTGATACTAAAATCAAAGAATCCATTCTATTGAGAACAAATGTTATTCCATATGTGAAGTGAAGTAATCCTTATTTTAGGCGATTTGTTTATTCATCCAAAATGCTCGGCTTTAGTCGAATGAAGCTCTTGCTTTCAAAGTGTCATTGTTTCCTACGAATTTGGTAATTTAGTCATCCTCAGTCGCAGCATGAAGTAATTCGACTTTTTATGGTCTAACATTTTTTGAACATGTTCATTTGAATAGTGAAATTACGAACCTCTACTATCTCANTAACATTTTTTGAACATGTTCATTTGAATAGTGAAATTACGAACCTCCGCTATTTCGATAGTAAAACCAAGTTGTCCAACTTGTTGGAAACGCAAGTGATCCGACGTAAGCATTCGTCCCTCTAGAAAGAAGCATATACTATTTGGAAGCCGTGGTGCACTGGGGTATTCGAACGTTAAATTCTCCAAATTGTTTAATCAGGTAATCCTTTGTCTGTATAACTAGGATACTTCTAAAACATTTTATGAATAAGATGATAGATCTTGACATTCTCAAAGAAGAAGACGAGAGATCCTAGTTTTATGGAGTTTTCGTTATGCTTCACATTCGAAATCTGGTCATGCTTGAAACTAAAATCAAAGAATCCATCTTATTGAGAACAAATGTTATTCCACATGTTCCGAGGAACCCATAGATAACGGACCTCGGCTACATTCAATCGTGAAATCAAGTAATCCTTATTTTAGGTGATTTGTTTATTCATCCAGAATCCTCGGCTTTAGTCGAAAGAAGCTCTTACTTTCAAAGTGTTGTTGTTTCCTGCAGATTTTGAAATTTAGTCATTCTCATTCGCAGAATCAAGTAATTCGACTTTTTATGGTCTAACGTTTTTTGAACATGTTGATTAGAATAGTTAAACTACGAACCTCCGCTACCTCGATAGTAAAACCAAGTTGTCTAACTTATTGGAAACGTAGGTGATCCGACTTGAGCATTCGTCCCTCTAGAAAGAAGCATGTACTATTTGGAAGCCACGGTGCACTGGGGGATTGGAACGTTGAATTCTCCAAATCGTTTACTCAGGTAATCCTTTGTCTGCATAGCTAAGATAGTTTTAAAACATTTTATGAATAAGATGACGGATCTTGACATTCTCAAAGAAGAAGCCGAGAGATGATTGTTTTTTGAAGTTTTCGTTATGCTTCACATTTGAAATCTAGTTATCTTGATACTAAAATCAAAGAATCTATCTTATTGAGAACAAATGTTATTCTAGATATTCCGACGAACCTTTAGAAAACGGACCTCGGGTACATTCGATCATGAAGTCAAGTAATCCTTATTTTAGGTGATTTGTTTATTCATCCAGAATCCTCGACTTTAGTCGAAAGAAGCTCTTGCTTTCAAAGTGTTGTTGTTTCTTGTAGATTTTGAAATTTAGTCATTCTCATTCGCAGAATCAAGTAATTCGACTTTTTATGGTCTAACGTTTTTCTAACATGTTGATTAGAATAGTTAAATTACGAACCTCCGCTACCTCGATAGTAAAACCAAGTTGTCCATGTTGTTGGAAACACAGGTCATCCGACATGAGCATTCGTTCCCCTAGAAAGAAGCATATGCTATTTGGGAGTCGCGGTGCTCTGGAGGATTGGAACGTTGAATTTTCTAGATCGTTAAATCAGGTAACCCATTATCTTCGAAGATAGGATACTTCTAAAACATTTTATGAATAAGATAACGGATCTTGACATTCTCAAAGAAGAAGACGAGAGATCCTAGTTTTTTGGAGTTTTCATTATGCTTTGCTTTCGAAATTTGGTCATGCTTGATACTAAAATCAAGGAATCAATTTTATTGAGAACAAATGTTATTCCACATGTTTCGAGGAACCCTTAGAAAACGGACCCCGGCTACATTCGATCGTGAAGTCAAGTAATCCTTATTTTATGAGATTTGTTTATTCATCCAGAATCCTCGGCTTTAGTCGAAAGAAGCACTTGCTTTCAATGTGTCGTTGTTTCTTGCAGATTTGGGAATTTAGTCATCTTCAGTCGCAGAATCATGTAATTCGGCTTATTTACGGTCTAACGTTTTTTGAACACGTTCATTAGAATAGTTAAATTACGTACCTCAGCTATCTCGATAGTAAAACCATGTTGTCCATCTTGTTGGAAACGCAGGTCATCCAATGTGAGCTCTCGTTCATCTCCAAAGAAGCAAATGTTATTTGGTAGACGTAATGCTCTTTGGGATTAGAAAGTTGAATTTTCCAAATCGTTAAATCAGGTAATCCTTTGCCTGCATAGCTAGGATACTTCTAAAACTTTTTAGGAATAAGAGGACAGATCTTGACATTCTCAAAGAAGAAGCCGAGAGATCCTCGTTTTTTGGAGTTTTCGTTATGCTTCGCATTCGAAATTTGGTAATGCTTGATGGTAAAATCAAAGAATCCATCTTATTGAGAACAAATGTTATTCCAGATGTTTTGATGAACCCATGGAAAACAGAACCCCGCTACTTTCTATCGTGAAGTCATGTAATCCTTATTTTAGGAGATTTGTTTATTCATCCAGAATCCTCGGCTTTAGTTAAGGGGAGCTCTTGATTTCAAATTGTCGTTGTTTCCTGCGGATTTGGAAATTTTGTAATCTTCAGTCGTAGAATCTAGTAATTCAACCTTTTACGGTCTACCGTTTTTTGAACATGTTCATTTGAATGGTGAAATTACGAAACTCCGCTATCTCGATAGTAGAACCAAGTTATGCAACTTGTTGGAAACGCAAGTGATCTGATGTGAGCATTCGTCCCTCTAGAAAGAAGCATATGCTATTTGAAAGCCGCGATGCACTGAGGGATTGGAACGTTGAATTCTCTAATTCGTTTAATCAGGTAATCCTTTGTCTACGTAGCTAGGATACTTCTAAAACTTTTTATAAATAAGATGACGGATCTTGACATTCTCAAAGAAGAAGCCGATAGATGATTGTTTTTTGGAGTTTTCGTTATGCTTCCCATTCGAAATCTGGTTATGCTAGATACTAAAATCAAAGAATCCATCTTATTGAGAAGCAATGTCATTCCAGATGTTCCGACGAACCTTTAGGAAATGGACCCCGGCTACATTCGATCGTGAAGTCAAGTAATCCTTATTTTCGTTGAATTGTTTATACATCCAGAATCCTTGGCTTTAGTCAAAAGAAGCACTTGCTTTCAAAGTGTTGTTGTTTCTTGCAGATTTGGAAATTTAGTCATTCTCAGTCGCAGAATCAAGTAATTCGACTTTTTATGGTCTAACGTTTCTTTAACATGTTCATTAGAATAGTTAAACTACGAACCTCCGCTACCTCGATAGTAAAACCAAGTTGTCCATGTTGTTGGAAACGCAGGTCATCTGACGTGAGCATTCGTTCCCCTAGAAAGAAGCATATGCTATTTGGGAGCTGCGGTGCTCTAGAGGATTGGAATGTTGAATTTTCCAGATCATTAAATCAGGTAATCCTTTATCTTCGTCGCTAAGATACTCCTAAAACTTTTTATGAATAAGATGACGGATCTTGACATTCTCAAAGAAGAAGATGAGAGATCCTAGTTTTTTGGAGTTTTCGTTATGCTTCGCTTTCGAAATCTGGTCATGCTTGATACTAAAATCAAAGAATCCATCTTATTGAGAACAAATGTTATTCCACATGTTCTGAGGAACCCTTAGAAAATGGACACCGGCTACATTTGATCGTGAAGTCAAGTAATCCTTATTTTAGGAGATTTGTTTATTCATCCAGATTCCTCGGCTTTAGTCGGAAGAAGCACTTGCTTTCAATGTGTCGTTGTTTCTTGCAGATTTAGAAATTTAGTCATCCTCAGTCACAGAATCATGTAATTCGGCTTTTTATGGTCTAACGTTTTTTGAACATGTTCGTTAGAATAGTTAAATTATGAACCTTCGCTATCTTGATAGTAAAACCATGTTGTCCATCTTGTTAGAAACACAGGTCATCCAATGTGAGCTCTCGTTCGTCTAGAAAGAAGCATATGCTATTTGGTAGATACAGTGCTCTACGGGATTAGAACGTTGAATTTTCCAAATCGTTAAATCAGGTAATCCTTTACCTTCATAGCTAGGATACTTCTAAAACTTTTTAGGAATAAGAGGACGGATCTTGACATTCTCAAAGAAGAAGCCGAGAGATCCTTGTTTTTTAGAGTTTTTGTTATGCTTCGCATTCGAAATTTGGTAATGCTTGATGGTAAAATCAAAGAATCCATCTTATTGAGAACAAATGTTATTCCAGTTGTTCTGATGAACCCATGGAAAACAGAACCCCGCTACTTTCCATCGTGAAGTCATGTAATCCTTATTTTAGGAGATTTGTTTATTCATCCAGAATCCTCAGTTTTAGTCGAGGGAAGCTCTTGATTTTAAATTGTCGTTGTTTCTTGCGGATTTGGAAATTTAG
This sequence comes from Lumnitzera littorea, assembly GCA_024138015.1. Classification (NCBI taxonomy): domain Eukaryota; kingdom Viridiplantae; phylum Streptophyta; class Magnoliopsida; order Myrtales; family Combretaceae; genus Lumnitzera; species Lumnitzera littorea. Next base: position 633,849 of record JAMXBB010000013.1, read on the forward strand.
TCATCCTCAATCGCAGAATCAAGTAATTCGACCTTTTATGGTCTACCGTTTTTTGAACATGTTCATTTGAATAGTGAAATTACAAACCTCCGCTATCTCGATAGTAAAACCATGTTGTCCAACTTGTTAGAAATGTAGGTGATCCGACGTGAGCATTCGTCCCTCTAGAAAGAAGCATATGCTATTTGGAAGCCGTGGTGCACTGGGGGATTAGAACGTTGAATTCTCCAAATCGTTTAATCAGGTAATCCTTTGTGTGCGTAGCTAGGACACTTCTAAAACTTTTTATGAATAAGATGATGGATCTTGACATTCTCAAAGAAGAAGCTGAGATATGATTGTTTTTTGGAGTTTTCGTTATGCTTCACATTCGAAATCTGGTTATGCTTGATACTAAAATCAAAGAATCCATCTTATTGAGAACAAATGTTATTCTAGATGTTTCGACATACCTTTAGAAAACGGACCCTGGCTACATTCGATTGTGAAGTCAAGTAACCCTTATTTTAGGTGATTTGTTTATTCATCCAGAATCCTTGGCTTTAGTCAAAAGAAGATCTTGCTTTCAAAGTGTTGTTGTTTCCTACAGATTTGGAAATTTAGTCATTCTCAGTCGCAGAATCAAGTAAGTCGACTTTTTATGGTCTAACGTTTTTTGGACATATTCATTAGAATTGTTAAATTACAAACCTCCACTATCTCGATAGTAAAACCAAGTTGTCTATCTTGTTAGAGACGCAGGTCATCCAACGTAAGCATTCATTACTCTAGAAAGAAGAATATGCTATTTGGGAGCCACGGTGCTCTTCGGAATTAGAACGTTGATTTTTTCAAATCGTTAGATCAAGTAATCCCTTGTCTGCGTAGCTAGGATACTTGTAAAACTTTTTATGAATAAGATGACGGATCTTGACATTCTTAAAGAAGAAGCCGAGAGATCATTGTTTTTTGGAGTTTTCGTTATGCTTCGCATTCGAAATCTGGTTATGCTTGATACTAAAATCAAAGAATCCATCTTATTGAGATCAAATCTTAATCCAATTGTTCCGATGAACCCTTAGAAAACTAACCCCGGTTACTTTCTATCGTGAAGTTAAATAAACCTTATTTTAGGAGATTTGTTTATTCATCTAGAATCCTCGGCTCTAGTCGAAAGAAGCACTTGATTTCAAAGTGTCGTTATTTCGTACAGGTTTGGAAATTTTTTCATCTTCAGTCGTAGAATCAAGTAATTATACTTTTTATGGTCTAACATTTTTTGAACATGTTCATTAGAATAGTTAAATTACGAACTTCCGCTATCTCGATGGTAAAACCATGTTGTCCATCTTGTTGGAAATGCAAGTCATCCGACATGAGCTTTCGTTCATCTACCAAGATGCATAAGCTATTTAGGAGTCGCGGTGCTCTAGCGAATTAAAACGTTCAATTTTCCAAATCGTTAAATTAGGTATTCCATTGTCTATATAGCTAGGATACTACTAAAACTTTTTAGGAATAAGATGACAGATCTTGACATTCTCCAAGAAGAAGCCGAGAGATCCTTGTTTTTTGGTGTTTTCATTATGCTTTGCATTCGAAATCTGGTTTTGCTTGATACTAAAATCCAAGAATTCATCTTATTGAGAACAAATGTTATTCTAGATGTTCCGACGAACCCCTAGAAAATGGACCCCAGCTACTTTCTATCGTGAAGTCACGTAATCCTTATTTTAGGAGGTTTGTTTATTCATCCAGAATCCTCGGCTTTAGTTGAAAGAAGCTCTTTCTTTCAAAGTGTTGATGTTTCCTGTAGATTAGGAAATTTTGTAATCCTCAGTTGCAGAATCAAGTAATTCGACTTTTTATGGTCTAACATTTTTTGATCATGTTCATTAGAATAGTTAAATTACGAACCTCCGCTATCTAGATAGTAAAACCTAGTTGTTCATCTTGTTAGAAACGCAGGTCATCCGATGTGAGCATCCCTTCCTTTAGAAAGAAGCATTTTCTATTTGGGAGCCGCGGTGCTCTAGGGGATTTAAACGTTGAATTTTCCAAATCGTTAAATCAGGTAATCCTTTGTCTGCGTAGCTAGGATACTTCTAAAACATTTTATGAATAAGATGACTGTCGAGTGTGATTTTTTGATTTTATGTTTAAAATTGATTTCTCATTTCTCAATTAATACTAAACCCTAACCCATTTAATATTAATCATCGACTAAAAAAATTAAGAAAATCCGGTTTTTTATTAAAAATAATTTTTGGAGTCGCTACCCAACCGAAGTCGAGAAAAGAAAAAGAAACCGTAATCAATTGGGTGGATTAATTACGATTTGACTACTGGTCTTTGATTTCAAATTTAATGAAGAACCAAAGGGTTCCGAATTCGAGAGCTAACCTATTAAACCCTAACGGAAACCACTATTTATTTGCCAAAATTAGGATTATTTTTCTAATTATAATATTTAAAATAAATAAATAAATAAAAATCAAAAGAAAAAAGAACCTAAGTTTCTACATATTTTATCGTCGCCTCGAAGGTGCCTACGTACTCGCTAGCTGGGATCAAACGATCGTAGTTCTTTTCCGAAAACTTTAATGTGTTAGTTTTTTTTATAAAAGAAATAATTAGTTGAATTTACATTTTTATTAATTATTTTATTTTTATTAAGAAAAATCCTTAGAAACCTAATTTTTATTCCTAATTATAAAAAAAAAACCTAAAAACCTAATTTTTGAATAGCACTAAATTAAAATTTTTATTTTAAAAACAACTAAATGATAATTTTTTTATTTTCAAGAAAAACCCTAAAGATTTTATAAAATATGCAATGTTCTACATGATGAAACTTTTATATAGAAAATACGCTTAAAACATTAAAAAAGAAAGAAAGAAAGAAAGAAAAAAAGAATTTCTAACCATAGAAAAGATGCCTTAATCATAGAAAAGATATCTAAGTCATAGAAAAGATGTTTAAACTATGAAAAAGATTTTTAAACCATTAAAAAAAATCTAAATCATAGAAAAAAAACTTAAACTATGGAAAAGACATCTAAACTATGGAAAAGACATCTAAATTATAGAAAAGACATCTAAACTATCAAAAAGACATCTAAACTATGGAAAAGATGTCTAACCATAGAAAAGAAGTCAATTAAAGATTTTTTTTTTATCAATATCAAAATGATTTTTTAATTTAGAATAATTACATATTTTATCGTCGCCCCGAAAGTACTTACGTATCCGTTAGTCGGGATCAGACGATCGTAGTTCTTTCCAAAAAAAAAAACTTTAGTGTGTTGGTTGATTTTAATTTTGAAAACTGACTGAGTTTACGTGTTTAATTGATTTAGTTTATTCAAAAATAAATAAATAAATAAAGAGCTCTAACTTGTAAGTGATCAAAAGACTCCTTAAAACACTATAATCTTTTTGTAAAAAATTTTCCTTTCGTTAATTTTTGTTTCTAAAAATAATTTCCTATATGAGAATTTCTAAAAAAAACTAATTCTAAAGGAATCCTAGAT
>JAMXBB010000013.1:639841-663418 GCA_024138015.1 Lumnitzera littorea
ATAACCAGAATTCGAATGCGAAGCATAACGAAAACACTGAAAAACAATGATCTCTCGGCTTCTTCTTTGAGAATATCAAGATCCGTCATCTTATTCTTAAAAAGTTTTAGAAGTATCCTAGCTACGCAGACAAAGGATTACCTGATTTAACGATTTAGAAAATTCAACGTTCCAATCCCCTAGAGCACTGAGGCTCCCAACATTCCATCTTAATCTTTCTAGAGGAACGAATGCTAATGTCGAATCACCTGCGTTTCCAACAAGAAGGACAACTTGGATTTACTATCGGGATAGCAGAGGTTCGTAATTTAACTATTCTAATGAACATGTTCAAAAAACGTTAGACCATAAAAAGTTGAATTACTTGATTCTGCAACTGAGGATGACTAAATTTCCAAATCTATAGGAAACAACAACACTTTGAAAGTAAGAGCTTCTTTCGACTAAAGCCGAGGATTCTAGATCAATAAACAAATCTCCTAAACGAAGGATTACTTGACTTCACGATCGAAAGTGGCCGAGGTTCGTTTTCTAAGGATTCGTCGGAACATTTGGAATAACATTTGTTCTCAATAAGATGGATTCTATGATTTTAGTATGAAGCATAAAGATTTCAAAAAGCAAAGCATTACGAAAACTCCAGAAAACAAGGATCTTTCGGCTTCTTCTTTGAGAATGTCAAGATCCATCATCTTATTTATAAAAAGTTTTAGAAGAATCCTTGCTACGTAGACGAAGGATTACCTGATTTAACGATTTGGAAAATTCAACGTTCCAATCCCCTAGAACACCGCGGCTCCCAAATAGCATATGCTTCTTTCTAGAGGAGCGAATGCTCACGTCGGATGACCTGCATTTCCAACAAGATGGACAACTAGGTTTTACTATCGAGATAGCGGAGGTTCGTAATTTAACTATTCTAATGAACAGGTTCGAAATACGTTAGACCATAAAAAGTCGAATTACTTGATTCTACGACTGAGGATAACAAAATTTCTAAATCTACAGGAAACAACGACACTTTTGGAAGCAAGAGCTTCTTTCGACTAAAGCCAAGGATTTTGGATGAATAAACAAATCTCCTAAAATAAGGATTACTTGACTGCACGATCGAAAGTAACCGAGCTCCGTTCTCTAAGGGTTCGTCGGAACATCTGGAATAACATTTGGTCTCAATAAGATGGATTCTTTGATTTTAGTATCAAGCATAACCGGATTTCGAAAGCCAAGCATAACGAAAATTCCAAGTAACAAGGATCTCTTGGCTTGTTCTTTAAGAATGTCAAGATCCATCATCTTATTCGTAAAAAGCTTTAGAAGTATCCTAGCTATGCAGACAAAGGATTACCTAATTTAACGATTTGGAAAATTCAACGTTCCAACCCCCCAGAGCACCACAGCTCCCAAATATCTTATGCTTCTCTCTCGAGGAACGAATGGTCACGTCGGATGACCTGCGTTTCCAACAAGATGGACAACTTGGTTTTAGTATCGAGATAGCGGAGGTTGGTAATTTAACTATTCTAATGAACATGTTCAAAAACGTTAGACCATAAAAAAGTCGAATTACTTGATTCTACGACTAAGGATGACTAAATTACCAAATACATAGGAAACAACGACACTATGAAAGCAAGAGCTTCTTTCGACTAAAGCCTAGGATTCTGGATGAATAAACAAATCTCCTAAAATAAGGATTACTTGACTTCATGATCGAAAGTAACAAGGGTCCGTTTTCTAAGGGTTCATCGGAACATTTGGAAAAAGATTTGACCTCAATAAGATGGATTCTTTGATTTTAGTATCAAGCATAACCATATTTCGAATGCGAAGCATAACGAAAACTCCAAAAAACAATGATCCCTTGGCTTCTTCTTTAAGAATGTCAAGATCCGTCATCTTATTTAGAAAAAGTTTTAGAAGTATCCTAACTACGTAGACAAAGGATTACCTTATTTAACGACTTTGAAAATTCAACGTTCCAATCCCCCAGAGCACCGCGACTCCCAAATAGCATATGCTTCTTTCTAGAGGAACGAATGCTTACGTCGGATGACCTGCGTTTCCAACAAGATGGACAACTTGGTTTTACTATCGAGATAGCGGAGGTTCATAATTTAACTATTCTAATGAACATGTTCAGAAAATGTTAGACCATAAAAAAGTCGAATTACTTGATTCTACGATTGAGGATGACTAAATTACCAAATACACAGTAAACAACGACACTTTGAAAGCAAGAGTTTCTTTCGACTACAGCCGAGGATTCTGGATGAATAACCTAATCTCCTAAAATAAGGATTACTTGACTTCACGATCGAAAGTAACAAGGGTACGTTTTCTATGGGTTCATAGGAACATTAGGAATCAGATTTGATCTCAATAAGATGGATTCTTTGATTTTAGTATCAAGCATAACCAGATTTCAGATGCAAAGCATAACGAAAACTCCAAAAAACAATGATCTCATGACTTCTTCGTTGAGAATGTCAAGATCCGTCATCTTATTCAGAAAAAGTTTTAGAAGTATCCTAGCTACACTAACAAAGGATTACCTTATTTAACGATTTAGAAAATTCAACGTTCCAATCCCCCATAGCACCGTGGCTCCCAAATAGCATACGCTTCTTGCTAAAGGAACGAATGCTCACGTCGGATGACCTTGGTTTCTAACAAGATGGACAACTTGGTTTTGCTATCGAGATAGCGGAGGTTCGTAATTTAACTATTCTAATGAACATGTTCAAAAAACGTTAGACCATGAAAAGTCAAATTACTTGATTCTGCGACTGAGGATGACAAAATTTCCAAATCCACAGGAAACAACGACACTTTGAAATCAAGAGCTTCCCTCGACTAAAGCTGAAGATTCTGAATGAATAAACAAATCTCCTAAAATAAGGATTACTTGACTTCACGATCGAAAGTAGCCGGGGTCCGTTTTCTAAGGGTTCGTCGGAACATCTGGATTAACATTTGTTCTCAATAGAATGGATTCTTTGATTTTAGTATCAAGCATAACCAGATTTCGAAAACGACGCATAACGAAACCTCCATGAAACAAGGATCTCTCGGCTTCTTCTTTGAGGATGTCAAGATCCGTCATCTTATTCATAAAAAGTTTTAGAAGTATCCTAGTTATGCAGACAAAGGATTACCTAATTTGATGATTTGGAAAACTCAACGTTCCAATCCCCCAGAGCACCACGACTCCCAAATAGCATATGCTTTTTTCTAGAGGAACGAATGCTCACGTCCGATGACCTGCGTTTCCAACAAGATGGACAACTTGGTTTTACTATCAAGATAGTGGAGGTTCGTAATTTAACTATTCTAATGAACATGTTCAGGAAATGTTAGACCATGAAAAAGTCGAATTACTTGATTCTACGATTGAGGATGACTAAATTACCAAATACACAGCAAATAACGACACTTTGAAAGCAAGAGCTTCTTTCGAGCAAAGCCGAGGATTCTGGATGAATAAACAGATCTTATAAAATAAGGATTACTTGACTTCACGATCGAAAGTAACTAAGGTCCGTTTTTTAAGGGTTCATCGGAATGTTTGGAATAAGATTTGATCTCAATAAGATGGATTCTTTGATTTTAGTATCAAGCATAACTAGATTTCGAATGCGAAGCGTAATAGAAACTCCAAAAAATAAGGCTCTCTTGGTTTCTTCTTGGAGAATGTCAAGATCTGTCATCTTATTCCTAAAAATTTTTAGAAGTATCCTAGCTATTGTCAGGACCCTAAAGGGGGCCTAATAGATTTACCTAAAATTTCCATAACATGTGTGCACCCATGATATGAAAACCGTCTTGCAAGTTAGAGATTATAAGACTCTAAATAATAAATCACTAAAATTAATGATTTTCAAGTAAATAATTTATTATAACATGACATAATATATAATTATAAATAACTATGGATGTTCGATATCCCATAGCTCCTCAGAACCGCAGAGAATCGGTATCCCCTACCAAATAATAAGACAGGATTACCAACATTATAAAACTGCAGGTAGAATTAAATTATATTAAATTCTAACATGTGAATATTTTCTACAAAGAGTGTTTATATATCATCTATAAAAATCTCAACTAATCTTAACACTAATGTACAAATCTTCATCTCGCCCTTAGCACTCGAGACTTATCCCAATCCCATCGTATGTAAACCCGCAAAAGAAAGACTATTGGGGAATAAGCTACAAGAGCTTAGTGAGCTATCCCTCATACCATACTGGCAAACAAGTTATCAAACAAATTATTACAACCACATGAATGCATGTACACACAGACTGCCAAACAATATATGCAGTTGATCAGTACTGCATATAATATCGGATTTTAACGCCCTCTGAGATAAGGGTTGGAGATTCATCGGCACCAATCACGACCGGGCTCTAGCACCTGGGTTTTTTTACCCATAACTTTGAATTCCATATTTCACAAAAACACATTTCCATTTCCAAAAATCCAATAGTTCACAAAGTCCCAGGCCTAGCGGTGAGGTGACCCCCGTAGTCCACACTCACACCCTACACTAGTAGTCTCTAGATGCGACCCCCAGCCACCCACGGTTAGCGTCTCCTACGCCAATAGAACCCGCGAGCCAAGGGTAGGGTCTTGTTGTACCTATGGTCCTACACAGTACTAATCAAATCATGTGGGAATCCATCCCTCCAAGGCCCTTCATTACCAACCGTGTGAAGTGACGGCCAGAATAAGTAATGCGATGCATGAATAATGCATGACCCTTTTGATTCAAGATAAGTCAAATATAATTAGGTCAAATTATAAGGCGATCAATCAATATCAGCAAACCATCCAAATCATATAAAAATCAATCATACCATCAAATCATCAATTATTGTATTTAACAATATTTCTTATAACAATCAATCAATATCAAGTACACGCATATCCCGAAACCCCATGCATCAAGTTATTGTTATTCAATTTAAGTGCACTAACTACAAGCACAAATAAGTATAGAGTCATCGGGAATACTCACTTTACTATGACAACTCGCTCTAGTTGTAATAACTGATCGGGAGATCCTCGCCCTCGTCGGGATCACCTGATCATTACGAGATAACAGAGATAATAAGTAGTTGACTCAACTAATGTTTCTAGATATCTATCTACCTAATTCTACTTAGATTACTATAAGCCCTTATTCGATTAAACCTAATTGCTAATCGCACGTAACTTTTTCATTTTATTTTCAATATTTACCAATTTATAGTCGTTTTTCATCGTTTTCGGACGTACATTCACACGATAATGTCCGTTTTGGACGTTAAGACCCATGTTTTATGATATGGGCTAAATTTATTGAAATTTTATCTTATTAAAGTTTAATTACTCCTATTGGCTAGTTTTATGTTCCATTTTAGTAATTAATGATTTAATTAGCCATTTAGTCTTATACCTAGGGGCTTTTACTTTGCTATTATTAATTTATGTACTTAATTAAGTATGATTCAATTTAGAAAGTGTATTAGGGTTTACTAATTTAGGATCTTAATTATGATACACTCTTCTTCTTTTCTTAGTTTATAATCTTTGCTTATGTCATGCTTACATCATCATTTGCTTATGTCATCGCTTATGTCATCATGTGCTTACCTCATCACTTACTTCATCATTTAATTACCTAAGCTTCACCTCATGCTTATGTCATGTCTTAATGTCTTATGTATACTTTAATTAAACTACTATATACATATACCTTTACTATGCTTATATGTATACTAGTATACTTAAACATAGACTTATACATGTACTTATACTTATACCGTATTTATACTTGTATACATACTCATATACTTATACGGTCATATATGTATTTTTATACAAAAATTCGTATGCCTAATCTTTTCCTTAAGAAAAGCTTCCTAATTCCATTCTTTTGTATTTTTATGTATGTATTTAGTGTAGTATACACATATATAGCTAGATATGGTCTTAATTCAAGTTATGTACATGATAAATACTCATGTACAAAGGTTCACATACTTGTACTCTTTTAATATTCCCTTATGTGTACATACTTATAAGCATATACTCATGTCTTCCTTTCTTCTTCTTCATAATTCCTAATTCCTACACTTAAAGATGGGAACTTTGTTTCCTCTTCTTCAAGACAACACTAAACACATAACTACTCACATAATCTACCTAATTAACTAACTAATGAAGAAGATAAAACAAGATAAAGTAACTTAGATACATACCTTTAATTGTGTTGAAATTGAGAAGACAAAAGGAGGAGTGATGAGAGTGAAATGGGAAGAAGAAGCTCACAGCAATGGAGGGTATGTTTTGTTTTGTTTCTTTTGTCTTGTTTTCATTATGGAAGACAACAAATGGTGGGACCAAAATGGGCAATAAGTGGACGGCAACAATTGGGAAAAAGGGGAAAAGAAAAATCAAAAGAAAAGGAAAAGAAAAGCCATAATGAAGAAGAAGATATTTTCCTTATCTTTTAGTCTTTTGTTGACTTTTCAAAGTGTTGACTTGGTCAACCCTTTGACTTTGGTCAATATGCATTATCTTAGTCAACATTCCTTAAGTATGTGCAATTTTGTGCACATAATGTAGTAATTAAGGGAAATTAGGGGAAAAATGAAGGAAATGAGATATTTGATGAATTGATTAGTAAACATAGTTGATGAGGTCTTACTTTAGGTCTTTATAGCTTATATATCTCATTTGATAAACTACTTTGGATAACAAATGCAAAAAGTACTAATTTGAGTATTAAAGTTCACTACATGTAACCTAATCTTTAACTATAACCCTAACTCTAAGTGAGACTATCCTAATCACATACTTAAGGGATAAATATATTCTATGACTCATTATCTTAGTTTCTAATGGATTACTTGAGGATTCGAATCATATAAGCATGAATGAGGGTCATCTCTAATCTTTTACTAATGATTTAACAAAATATGAGCATTATATTATCAATTAGGGTTTTAGGGTATATCATGGTGAATTAGTGCTTTTATATCCTTAAAGTTATAGTTTTAGGGTTTTTATTACTTTAGGGCACAATCTCTAATGTTTTTACACATTTGAGGTTTCATATATTCTTACGCGATTAAATCTTCGATTGTCATCTTAGGGTTTTGATGAGGTTCGAGGTTTTAGGGTCTTCATATGCGGTTAAGGGTTCAATTGAGGATTTAAGGTTTTTTGTATCTACTTTAGGTTTTGGATTGAGATTTTAATCAGTTTTAAATCTTACTGGCTCTTTTGAGTTCGAGAAATCATCTACAGTTTAGACGTTTGTTTCTATACTTAGAAAGCTAAATTCGCGAGGTTTACAACTATGCAGACAATGGAATACCTGATTTCACGATTTGGAAAATTCAACGTTCAAATCCCCCAGAGCACCATGGCTCCCAAATAGCATATGCTTCTTTCTAGACAAGCGAAAGCTCACGTCAGATGACCTACGTTTCCAACAAGATGGACAACATGGTTTTTCTATCGAGATAGCGGAGGTACGGAATTTAACTATTCTAATGAACATGTTCAAAAAACGTTAGACCATAAAAAGTTGAATTACTTGATATTGTGACTGAGGATGACTAAATTTCCAAATCCGTAGGAAACAACGACACTTTTGAAAGCAAGAGCTTCTTTCGACTAAAGTTGAGGATTCTGGATGAATAAACAAATCTTCTAAAATAAGGATTACTTGACTTTATGATCGAATGTAATCGAGATCCATTTTATAAGGGTTCATCGGATCATTTGGAATAAGATTTCATCTCAATAAGATGGATTCTTTGATTTTAATATCAAGCATAACCAGATTTCGAATACGAAGCATAACGAAAACTCTAAAAAACAAGGATCTCTCGACTTCTTCTTTAAGAATGTCAAGATCTGTCATCTTATTCCTAAAAAGTTTTAGAAGTATCATAGCTACGCAGACAAAGGATTACCTGATTTAACGATTTGGAAAATTCAATGTTCCAATCCTCTACAGTACTGCGGCTCCCAAATAGCATATGCTTCTTTCTAGAGGAACGAATGCTCACATCGGATGACCTGCGTTTCCAACAAGATGGACAATATAGTTTTACTATCAAGATAGTGGAGGTTCGTAATTTAACTATTCTAATGAGCATGTTCACAAAACAATAGACCATAAAGAGTCGAATTACTTGATATTGTGACTGAGGATGACTAAATTTCCAAATCTGTAAGAAACAACGACACTTTGAAAGCAAGAGCTTCTTTTGACTAAAGCCGAGGATTCTGGATGAATAAACAAATCTCCTTAAATAAGGATTACATGACCTCACGAGCGAATGTAGCCGAGGACCGTTTTCTAAGGCTTCATCGGAACATGTGGAATAACATTTGTTCTCAATACGATGGATTCTTTGATTTCATTATCAAGCATGACCAGATTTGGAAAGCGAAGCATAACGAAAACTCTAAAAAACAAGGATCTCTCAGCTTCTTCTTTGGGAATGTCAAGATCCGTCATCTTATTCATAAAATGTTTTAGAGGTATCCTAGCTACGTAGACAAAGGATTACTTGATTTAACAATTTAGAAAATTCAATGTTCTAATCCCCCAGAGCTCCGCGGCTCCCAAATAGCATATGCTTCTTTCTAGAGGAACGAATGCTCACGTTGAATGACCTGCGTTTCCAACAAGATGGATAACATGGTTTCACTATCGTGATAGTGGAGGTTCACAATTTAACTATTCTAATGAACATGTTCAAAAAACATTAGACCATAAAAAGTCGAATTACTTTATTCTGCAACTGAGGATAACAAAATTTCCAAATCCATAAGAAACAACGACACTTTGAAAGCAAGACCTTCTTTCTACTAAAGCCGAGGATTCTGGATGAGTAAACAAATCTCCAAAAATAAGGATTACTTGACTTTACGGTCGAAAGTAACCGGGGTCCATTTTCTAAGGGATCATCAGAACATTTGGAATAAGATTTGATCTCAATAAGAAGGATTCTTTGATTTTAGTATCAAGCATAACTAGATTTTCAATGTGAAGCATAACGAAAACGCCAAAAAACAAGGATCTCTCGGCTTCTTCTTTGAGAATGCCAAGATCCATCATCTTATTCATAAAAAGTTTTAGAAGAATCCTAGCTACATTGACGAAGGATTACCTGATTTAACGATTTGGAAAATTCAACGTTCCAATCCTCTAGAGCACTACGGCTCACAAATAGCATATGCTTCTTTCTAGAGGAATGAATGCTAACGTCGGATGACCTACGTTTCCAACAAGATGGACAACTAGGTTTTACTATCGAGATAGCGGAGGTTCGTAATTTAACTATTCTAATGAACATGTTCGAAAAACGTTAAACCATAAAAAGTCGAATTACTTGATTTTGCAACTAAGGATAACAAAATTTCCAAATCCACAAGAAACAACGACACTTTTGAAAGCAAGTGCTTCTTTCGACTAAAGCCGAGGATTCTGGATGAATAAACAAATCACCTAAAATAAGGATTACTTGACTTCATGATCGAAAGTATTCGGGATTTGTTTTATAAGGGTTCATCGGATCAACTGGAATAAGATTTCATCTCAATAAGATGGATTCTTTGATTTTAATATCAAGCATAACCAGATTTCGAATGCGAAGCATAACGAAAACTCCAAAAAACAAGGATCTCTCGGCTTCTTTTTAGAGAATGTCAAGATCTATGATCTTATTCCTAAAAAGTTTTAGAAGTATCCTAGCTACGCAGACAAAGGATTACCTGATTTAACGATTTGAAAAATTCAACATTCCAATCCCCCAAAGCACCGCGGCTCCCAAATAGCATATGCTTCTTTCTAGAGGAACGAATGCTCACGTCGGATGACCTGCGTTTCCAACAAGATGGACAACTAGGTTTTACTATCAAGATTGTAGAGGTTCCTAATTTAACTATTCTAATGAACATGTTCAAAAAACGTTAGACCATAAAAAGTCGAATTACATGATTTTGCGACTAAGGATAACAAAACTTCCAAATCCATAGGAAACAAAGACACTGTGAAAGCAAGAGCATCTTTCGACTAAAGCCGAGGATTATGGATGAATAAACAAATCTCCTAAAGTAAGGATTACTACACTTTACGATCGAATGTGACCGGGCTCCGTTTTCTAAGGGTTCATCGGATCATTTGGAATAAGATTTGATCTCAATAAGATAGATTCATTGATTTTAGTATCAGGCATAACTAGATTTCGAATGCGAAGCATAACGAAAAGTCCATAAAACAAAGATCTCGTGGCTTCTTCTTTGAGAATGTCAAGATTCGAAGTCTTATTCATAAAAAGTTTTAGAAGAATCCTTGCTACGCAAACGAAGGATTACCTGATTTAACGATTTGGAAAATTCAACGTTCCAATCCCACAGAGCACCGTAGCTCCCAAATAGCATATGCTTCTTACTAGAGGAATGAATGCTCACGTCGAATGACCTACGTTTCCAACAAGGTGGACAACTTGGTTTTACTATCGAGATAGCAGAGGTTCATAATTTAACTATTCTAATGAACATGTTCAAAAAACATTAGACCATAAAGAGTCAAATTACTTAATTCTACGACTAAGGATAACAAAATTTCCAAATCCACAGGAAGCATCGACACTTTGAAAGAAAGAGCTTCTTTCGACTAAAGCCGAGGATTCTGGATGAATAAACAAATCTCCTAAAATAAGGATTACTTGACTTCACGATCGAAAGTAACCGAGGTCCATTTTCTAAGGGTTCATCGGAACATTTGGAATAAGATTTGATCTCAATAAGAAGGATTCTTTGATTTTAGTATCAAGCATAATTAGATTTCGACTGCGAAGCATAACGAAAACTCCAAAAAACAATGATCTCTCGGCTTCTTCTTTGAGAATGTCAAGATCCATCATCTTATTCATAAAAAGTTTTAGAAGAATCCTTGCTACGTAAACGAAGGATTACCTGATTTAAGGATTTGGAAAATTCAACGTTCCAATCCCCCAGAGCACCGTGGCTCCCAAATAGCATATGCTTCTTTCTAGAGGAACGAATGCTCATGTGGAATGAACTGCGTTTCCAACAAGATGGATAACATGGTTTCACTATCGTGATAGCGGAGGTTCACAATTTAACTATTTTAATGAACATGTTCAAAAAACATTAGACCATAAAAAGTCGAATTACTTTATTCTGCCACTGTGGATAACAAAATTTCCAAATCCACAAGAAACAACGACACTTTGAAAGCAAGGGCTTCTTTCGACTAAAGTAGAGGATTCTGGATGAATAAACAAATCTCTAAAAATAAGGATTACTTGACTTCACGATCGAAAGTAACCAGGGTCCGTTTTCTAAGGGATCATCAGAACATTTGGAATAAGATTTGATCTCAATAAGATGGATTCATTGATTTTAGTATCATGCATAACTAGATTTCGAATGCAAAGCATAACGAAAACGCCAAAAAACAAGGATCTCTCGGCTTCTTCTTTGAGAATGATAAGATCCATCATCTTATTCATAAAAAGTTTTAGATGAATCCTAGCTACGCAGACAAAGAATTACCTGATTTAATGATTTGGAAAATTCAACATTCCAATCCCCCATAGCACCGCGGCTCCCAAATAGCATATGCTTCTTTCTAGTGGAACGAATGCTAACGTCGGATGACCTACGTTTCCAACAAGATGGACAACTAGGTTTTACTATCGAGATAGCGGAGGTTCGTAATTTAACTATTCTAATGAACATGTTCAAAAAATGTTAGACCATAAAAATTCGAATTACTTGATTCTGCAACTAAGCATAAGAAAATTTCCAAAACCACAGGAAACAACGACACTTTTGAAAGCAAGAGCTTCTTTCGACTAAAGCTGAGGATTCTGGATGAATAAACAAATCTCCTAAAATAATGATTACTTGACTTCACGATCGAAAGTAATCGGGATCCATTCTTTAAGGGTTCATCGGATCATTTGGAATAAGATTTCATCTCAATAAGATGGATTCTTTGATTTTAATATCAAGTATAACTAGATTTCGAATGCGAAGCATAACGAAAACTCCCAAAAACAAGGATCTCTCAGCTTCGTTTTCAAGAATGTCAAGATCTATCTTCTTATTCCTAAAAATTTTTAGAAATATCCTAGCTACGCAGACAAAGGATTACCTGATTTAATGATTTGGAAAATTCAACGTTCCAATCCCCCAGAGCATCGCGGCTCCCAAATAGCAGATGGTTCTTTCTAGAGGAGTGAATGCTCACGTCGGATGACCTGCGTTTCCAACAAGATGGACAACTAGGTTTTACTATCGAGATTATAGAGGTTCGTAATTTAACTATTCTAATGAACATGTTCAAAAAACATTAGACCATAAAAAGTCGAATTACATGATTCTACGACTAAGGATAACAAAATTTCCAAATCCATAGGAAACAAAGACACTGTGAAAGCAAGAGCTTCTTTCGACTAAAGCCGAGGATTATGGATGAATAAACAAATCTCCTAAAGTAAGGATTACTTGACTTCACGATGGAAAGTAACCGGGGTTCGTTTTCTAAGGGTTCATCGGATCATTTGGAATAAGATTTGATCTCAATAAGATGGATTCTTTGATTTTAGTATCAGGCATAACTAGATTTTGAATGCGAAGCATAACAAAAAGTCCATAAAACAAAGATCTCTTGGCTTCTTCTTTGAGAATGTCAAGATTCGTCGTCTTATTCATAAATAGTTTTAGAAGTATCCTAGCTAAATTGACAAAGGATTATCTAATTTAACGATTTAGAAAATTCAATGTTCCAATCCCGCAGAGCACCGCGGCTCCTAAATAGCATATGCTTCCTTCTAGAGGAGCGAATGCTCACGTCGAATGACTTGCGTTTTCAACAAGATGGACAACTTGGTTTTACTATCGAGATAGCAGAGGTTCATAATTTAACTATTCTAATGAACTTGTTCAAAAAACATTAGACCATAAATAGTCGAATTACTTGATTCTGCGACTAAGGATAACAAAATTTCCAAATCCACAGGAAGCATTGACACTTTGAAAGCAAGGGCTTCTTTCGGCTAAAGCCGAGGATTTTGGATGAATAAACAAATCTCCTAAAATAAGGATTACTTGACTTCACGATCGAAAGTAACCGAGGTCCGTTTTCTAAGGGTTCATCGGAACATTTGGAATAAGATTTGATCTCAATAAGAAGGATTCTTTGATTTTAGTATCAAGCATAATTAGATTTCGACTGCGAAGCATAACGAAAACTCCAAAAAACAATGATCTCTCGGCTTCTTCTTTGAGAATGTCAAGATCCATCATCTTATTCATAAAAAGTTTTAGAAGAATCCTTGCTACGAAAACGAAGGATTACCTGATTTAAGGATTTGGAAAATTCAACGTTCCAATCCCCCAGAGCACCGCGGCTCCCAACTAGCATATGCTTCTTTATAGAGGAGCGAATGCTCACGTCGGATGACCAGCATTTCCAACAAGATGGATAACTAGGTTTTACTATCGAGATAGCGGAGGTTCGTAATTTAACTATTCTAATGAACATGTTCAAGAAATGTTTGACCATAAAAAGTCGAATTAGTTGATTCTGCGACTGAGGATAACAAAATTTCCAAATCCACCGGAAACAATGATACTTTTGAAAGCATGAGCTTCTTTCGACTAAAGCTGAGGAATCTAGATCGAAAGTAACCGGGGTCCGTTTTCTAAGGGTACATCGGATCATTTGGAATAAGATTTGATCTCAATAAGATGGATTTTTTTATTTTAGTATCAGGCATAACTAGATTTCGAATGCGAAGCATAACGAAAACTCCAAAAAACGAGGATCTCTCGGCTTCTTCTTAGAGAATGTCAAGGTCTATCATCTTATTCGTAAAAAGTTTTAGAAGTATCCTAGCTATGCAGACAAAAGATTACTTGATTTACCGATTTGAAAAAGTTAACGTTCCAATCCCCCAGAGCACCGCGGCTCCCAAATAGCATATGCTTCTTTCTAGAGAAACAAATGCTCACGTCGGATGACTTTCATTTCCAACAAGATGGACAACTAGGTTTTACTATCGAGATAGTAGAGGTTCATAATTTAACTATTCTAATGAACATGTTCAAAAAACGTTAGACCATAAAAAGTCGAATTACATGATTCTGCGACTGAGGATAACAAAATTTCCAAATCCATAGGGTACAACGACACTTTGAAAGCTAGAGCTTCTTTCGACTAAAGCCGAGGATTCTGGATGGATAAACAAATCTCCTAAAATAAGGATTACTTGACTTCACGATCGAAAGTAACTGGGGTCCGTTTTCTAAGGGTTCATCGGATCATTTAGAATATGATTTGATCTCAATAAGATGGATTCTTTAATTTTAGTATCAAGCATAACCAGATTTCGAATGCGATGCATAACGAAAACTCCAAAAAACAAGGATCTCTCGACTTCTTTGAGAATTTCAAGATCCGTCATCTTATTCATAAAAAGTTTTAGAAGTTTCCTAGCTATGCAGACAAGGGATTACCTAATTTAATGATTTGGAAAATTCAACGTTCCAATGCCCTAGAGCACCGCGGCTCCCAAATAGCATATGCTTCCTTCTAGAGGAACGAATACTCACGTCGAATGACCTACGTTTCCAACAAGATGGACAACTAGGTTTTACAATCGAGATAGCAGAGATTTGTAATTTTACTATTCTAATGAACATGTTCAAAAAACGTTAGACCATAAAAAGTCAAATTACTTGATTCTGCGACTAAGGATAGCTATATTACCAAATCCGCAGGAAACAAGGACACTTTGAAAGCAAGTGCTTCTTTCAAGAAAAGCCGAGGATTCTGGATGAATAAACAAATATCCTAAAATAAGCATTACTTAACTTCGTGGTCGAAAGTAGCCGGGGTCCGTTTTCTAAGGGTTCATCAGAACATTTGGAATAAGATTTGATCTCAATAAGATGGATTCTTTGATTTTAGTATCAAGCATACCCAGATTTGGAATGCGATGCAAAACGAAAACTCCAAAATATAAGGATCTCTCGGCTTCTTCTATGAGAATGTCAAGATCCGTCATCTTATTCATAAAAAGTTTTAGAAGTATCCTTGCTACGCAGACAAAGGATTACTTGATTTAACGATTTGGAAAATTCAACGCTCCCAAATAGCATATGCTTCCTTCTGGAGGAATGAATGCTTACGTCAGATGACCTACGTTTCCAACAAGATGGACAACTAGTTTTTACTATCGAGATAGCGGAGGTTCATAATTTAACTATTCTAATGAACATGTTCAAAAAATGTTAGACCATAAAAAGTCAAATTACTTGATTCTACGACTGAGGATGACTATATTACCAAATCCGCAGGAAACAATGATACTTTGAAAGCAAGTGCTTCTTTCGAGATTGATTCTTTGATTTCAGTATCAAGCATAACCAAACTTCGAAACCGAGGCATAACGAAAAATCCTAAAAGCAACGATTACNTCATAAAAAGTATTAGAGGAATCCCAGCTACGCAAACAAATGATTACTCACGTCGGATGACTTACGTTTCCAACAAGATGGACCACTTGCTTTTACTATCGACATAGCCGAGTTCGTAATTTAATGATTCAAATGAACATGTTGAAAAAGGTTAGACCATAAAAAGTCTAATTCCTTGATCCTACGACCGAGGTTGACTAAATTTCCAAATCAGGGGCAAACAACGACGTATAAAATGCAATAGATTCCCACAAGAAGTGTCGAGGTTTCAAGATAGATAAACAAATCTCCTAAAATAAGCATTACATGAATTCACGATTGTGAGTTTCCAGCATCGACATTGGTAGGGATCATCGGAACTTCTGGAATATAATTTGATCTGAAAAATATTGATTCCTTGATTTCATTATCGAGCATAACCAGACTTCAAAACCGAGGCATAACGAAAACTCCTAAAACCAACGATCACTCGATTTCTTCCTTTAGGATGTCAAGATCCGTCATGTTATTCATAAAAATTATTAAAAGAATCCTAGCTACGCAGACAAATGATTTCCTGATTTAACGATTTTGAAAATGAAAAATTGCTATTCCGAAGAGCATCGTGGCTCCCAAATAGCATACGCTTCATTCTTGAACAACGAATGCTCACGTCGGATGACTTACCTTTCCAACAAGATGGACCACTTGCTTTTACTATCGAGATAACCGAGTTTCGTAATTTAATGATTCAAATGAACATGTTGAAAAAGGTTAGACCATAAAAAGTGTAATTACTTGATTCTACGACCGAAGATGACTATATTTCCAAATCAGGAGCAAACAACGACGCTGAAAATGCAATAGATTCCCCCAAGAAGTGTCGAGGTTTCAAGATAGATAAACAAATCTCCTAAAATATGCATTACATGAATTCACGATTGTGAGTTTCTAGCATCGACATTGGTAGGGTTCATCGGAACTTCTGGAATATAATTTGATCGAAAAAATATTGATTCCTTGATTTCATTATCGAGCATAACCAGACTTCAAAACCGAGGCATAACGAAAACTTCTAAAACCAACGATCACTCGATTTCTTCCTTTAGGATGTCAGGATCCGTTATCTTATTCATAAGAAGTATTCGAAGAATCCTAGGTACGCAGACAAATGATTACCTGATTTAACGATTTTGAAAATGAAAAATTCCTATTACGATGAGCATCGTGGCTCCCAAATAGCATATGCTTCATTCTTGAACAACGAATGCTTACGTCGGATGACTTACGTTTCCAACAAGATGGACCACTTGCTTTTACTATCGACATAGCCGAGTTTCGTAATTTAATGATTCAAATGAACATGTTGAAAAAGGTTAGACTATAAAATGTCTAATTACTTGATTCTACGACCGAGGGTGACTAAATTTCCAAATCAGGAGCAAACGACGACGCTTAAAATGCAATAGATTCCCACAAGAAGTGTCGAGGTTTCAAGATAGATAAACAAATCTCCTAAAATAAGCATTACATGAATTCACGATTGGGAGTTTCCAGCATCGACATTGGTAGGGATCATCGGAACTTCTGGAATATAATTTGATCTAAAAAATATTGATTCCTTGATTTCATTATCGAGCATAACCAGACTTCAAAACCGAGGCATAACGAAAACTCCTAAAACCAACGATCACTCGATTTCTTCCTTTAGGATGTCACGATCCATCATGTTATTCATAAGAAGTATTAAAAGAATCCTAGCTACGCAGACAAGCGATTTCCTGATTTAACGATTTTGAAAATGAAAAATTGCTATTCCGAAGAGCATCGTGGCTCCCAAATAGCATACGCTTCATTCTTGAACAACGAATGCTCACGTCGGATGACTTACGTTTCCAACAAGATGGACCACTTGCTTTTACTATCGACATAGCCGAGTTTCGTAATTTAATTATTCAAATGAACATGTTGAAAAAGGTTAGACCACAAAAAGTCTAATTACTTGATTTTACGACCGAGGATGACTAAATTTCCAAATCAGGAGCAAACAACGACGCTGAAAATGCAATAGATTCCCACAAGAAGTGTCGAGGTTTCAAGATAGATAAACAAATCTCCTAAAATATGCATTACATGAATTCACGATTTGTGGGTTTCTAGCATCGACATTGGTAGGGTTCATCGGAACTTCTGGAATATAATTTGATCCAAAAAATATTTATTCCTTGATTTCATTATCGAGCATAACCAGACTTCAAAACCGAGGCATAACGAAAACTTCTAAAGCCAACGATTACTCGATTTCTTCCTTTAGGATGTCAGGATCCGTCATCTTATTCATAAGAAGTATTCGAAGAATCCTAGGTACGCAGACAAATAATTACCTGATTTGACGATTTTGAAAATGAAAAATTGCTATTCCGAAGAGCATCGTGGCTCCCAAATAGCATATGCTTCATTCTTGAACAACGAATACTCACGTCGGATGACTTACGTTTCCAACAAGATGGACCACTTGCTTTTACTATCGACATTGCCGAGTTTCGTAATTTAATGAATCAAATGAACATGTTGAAAAAGGTTAGAGCATAAAAATTCTAATTACTTGATTCTACGACCGAGGATGACTAAATTTCCAAATTAGGACCAAACAACGACGCTGAAAATGCAATAGAATCTCCCAAGAAGTGTCGAGGTTTCAAGATAGATAAATAAATCTCCTAAAATAAGCATTACATGAATTCACGATTGTGAGTTTCTAGCATCGACATTGGTAGGGTTCATCGGAACTTCTGGAATATATTTTGATCTAAAAATATTGATTCCTTGATTTCATTATCGAGCATAACCAGACTTCAAAACCGAGGCATAACGAAAACTTCTAAAACCAACGATAACTCGATTTCTTCCTTTAGGATATCAAGATCCGTCATCTTATTCATAAGAAGTATTCGAAGAATCCAAGGTACGCAGACAAATGATTACCTGATTTAACGATTTTGAAAATGAAAAATTCCTATTACGAAGAACATCATGGCTCCCAAATAGCATATGCTTCATTCTTGAACAACGAATGCTCACGTCGGATGACTTAGGTTTCCAACAAGATGGACCACTTGCTTTTACTATCGACATAGCCGAGTTTCGTAATTTAATGATTCAAATGAACATGTTGAAAAAGGTTAGACCAAAAAAAGTCTAATTACTTGATTCTACGACCGAGGATGACTAAATTTCCACATCAGGAGGAAACAACGACACTTAAAATGCAATAGATTCCCACAAGAAGTGTCGAGGTTTCAAGATAGATAAACAAATCTCCTAAAATAAGCATTACATGAATTCACGATTGTGAGTTTCTAGCATCGACATTGGTAGGGTTCATCGGAACTTCTGGAATATAATTTTATCGAAAAAATATTGATTCCTTGATTTCATTATCGAGCATAACCAGACTTCAAAACATAACGAAATGTTCTAAAACCAACGATCACTCGATTTCTTCCTTTAGGATGTCAGGATCCGTCATCTTATTTATAAGAAGTATTCGAAGAATCCGAGGTACGCAGACAAATGATTACCCGATTTAACGATTTTGAAAATGAAAATTTCCAATTACGAAGAGCATCGTGGCTCCCAAATAGCATATGCTTCGTTCATGAACAACGAATGCTCACGTCGGATGACTTACGTTTCCAACAAGATGGACCACTTGCTTTTACTATCGACATAGCCGACTTTCGTAATTTAATGATTCAAATGAACATGTTGAAAAAGGTTAGACCAGAAAAAGTCTAATTACTTGATTCTACGACCGAGGTTGACTAAATTTCCAAATCAGGAGCAAACAACGACGCTGAAAATGCAATAGATTCCCCCAAGAAGTGTCGAGGTTTCAAGATAGATAAACAAATCTCCTAAAATAAGCATTACATGAATTCACGATTGCGAGTTTCCAGCATCCACATTGGTAGGGTTCATCGGAACTTCTGGAATATAATTTGATCTAAAAAATATTGATTCCTCGATTTCATTATCGAGCATAACCAGACTTCACAACCGAGGCGTAACGAATACTCCTAAAACCAACGATCACTCGATTTCTTCCTTTAGGATGTCAAGATCCGTCATCTTATTCATAAGAAGTATTAGAAGAATCCTAGGTACGCAGACAAATGATTTCCTGATTTAACGATTTTGAAAATGAAAAATTGCTATTCCGAAGAGCATCGTGGCTCCCAAATAGCATATTCTTCGTTCTTGAGCAACGAATGCTCACGTCGAATGACTTACGTTTCCAACAAGATGGACCACTTGCTTTTACTATCGACATAGCCGAGTTTCGTAATTTAATGAATCAAATGAACATGTTGAAAAAGGTTAGACCATAAAAATTCTAATTGCTTGATTCTACGACCGAGGATGACTAAATTTCCAAATCAAGAGCAAACAACGACAATGAAAATGCAATAGATTCCCCCAAGAAGTGTCGAGGTTTCAAGATAGATAAACAAATCTCCTAAAATAAGCATTACATGAATTCACGATTGCGAGTTTCCAGCATCAACATTCGTAGGGTTCATCGGAACTTCTGGAATATAATTTGATCCAAAAAATATTGATTCCTTGATTTCATTATCGAGCATAACCAGACTTCAAAACCGAGGCATAACGAAAACACCTAAAACCAACGATCACTCGATTTCTTCCTTTAGGATGTCAAGATCCGTCATCTTATTCATAAGAAGTATTAGAAGAATCCTAGCTACGCAGACAAATGATTTCCTGATTTAACGATTTTGAAAATGAAAAATTGCTATTCCGAAGAGCATCGTAGCTCCCAAATAGCATATGCTTCGTTCTTGAACAACGAATGCTCACGTCGAATGACTTAGGTTTCCAACAAGATGGACCACTGGCTTTTACTATCGAGATAGCCGAGTTTCGTAATTTAATGAATCAAATGAACATGTTGAAAAAGGTTAGACCATAAAAATTCTAATTACTTGATTCTACGACCGAGGATGACTAAATTTCCAAATCAGGAGCAAACAACGACGCTGAAAATGCAATACATTCCCCCAAGAAGTGTCGAGGTTTCAAGATAGATAAACAAATCTCCTAAAATATGCATTACATGAATTCACGATTGGGAGTTTCCAGCATCGACATTGGTAGGGATCATCGGAACTTCTGGAATATAATTTGATCTCAAAAATATTGATTCCTTGATTTCATTATCGAGCATAACCAGACTTCAAAACCGGGGCATAACGAAAACTCCTAAAACCAACGATCACTCGATTTCTTCCTTTAGGATGTCACGATCCATCTTGTTATTCATAAGAAGTATCAAAAGAATCCTAGCTACGCAGACAAATGATTTCCTGATTTAACGATTTTGAAAATGAAAAATTGCTATTCCGAAGAGCATCGTGGCTCCCAAATAGCATACGCTCCATTCTTGAACAACGAATGCTCACGTCGGATGACTTACGTTTCCAACAAGATGGACCACTTGCTTTTACTATCGACATAGCCGAGTTTCGTAATTTAATTATTCAAATGAACATGTTGAAAAAGGTTAGACCACAAAAAGTCTAATTACTTGATTCTACGACCGAGGATGACTAAATTTCCAAATCAGGAGCAAACAACGACGCTGAAAATGCAATAGATTCCCACAAGAAGTGTCGAGGTTTCAAGATAGATAAACAAATCTCCTAAAATATGCATTACATGAATTCACGATTTGTGGGTTTCTAGCATCGACATTGGTAGGGTTCATCGGAACTTCTGGAATATAATTTGATCCAAAAAATATTGATTCCTTGATTTCATTATCGAGCATAACCAGACTTCAAAACCGAGGCATAACGAAATCTTCTAAAACCAACGATCACTCGATTTCTTCCTTTAGGATGTCAGGATCCGTCATCTTATTCATAAGAAGTATTAGAAGAAGCCAAGGTACGCAGACAAATGATTTCCCGATTTAACGATTTTGAAAATGAAAATTTCCAATTACGAAGAGCATCGTGGCTCCCAAATAGCATATGCATCATTCTTGAACAACGAATGCTCACGTCGGATGACTTACGTTTCCAACAAGATGGACCACTTGCTTTTAATATCGACATAGCCGAGTTTCGTAATTTAATGATTCAAATGAACATGTTGAAAAAGGTTAGACCATAAAAAGTCTAATTACTTGATTCTACGATCGAGGATGACTAAATTTCCAAATCAGGAGCAAACAACGACGCTTAAAATGCAATAGATTCCCACAAGAAGTGTCGAGGTTTCAAGATAGATAAACAAATCTCCTAAAATAAGCATTACATGAATTCACGATTGTGAGTTTCCAGCTTCGACATTGGTAGGGATCATCGGAACTTCTGGAATATAATTTGATCTAAAAAATATTGATTCCTTGATTTCATTATCGAGCATAACCAGACTTCAAAACCGAGGCATAACGAAAACTGCTAAAACCAACGATCACTCGATTTCTTCCTTTAGGATGTCAGGATCCGTCATCTTATTCATAAGAAGTATTCGAAGAATCCTAGCTACGCAGACAAATGATTTCCTGATTTAACGATTTTGAAAATCAAAAATTACTATTCCGAAGAGCATCGTGGCTCCCAAATAGCATATGCTTCCTTCTTGAACAACGAATGCTCACGTCGAATGACTTACGTTTCCAACAAGATGGACCACTTGCTTTTACTATCGACATTGCCGAGTTTCGTAATTTAATGAATCAAATGAACATGTTGAAAAAGGTTAGACCATAAAAATTCTAATTACTTGATTCTACGACCGAGGGTGACTAAATTTCCAAATTAGGAGCAAACAACGACGCTGAAAATGCAATAGATTCTCCCAAGAAGTGTCGAGGTTTCAAGATAGATAAACAAATCTCCTAAAATAAGCATTACATGAATTCACGATTGGGAGTTTCCAGCATCGATATTGGTAGGGATCATCGGAACTTCTGGAATATAATTTGATCTAAAAAATATTGATTCCTTGATTTCATTATCGAGCATAACCAGACTTCAAAACCGAGGCATAACGAAAACTCCTAAAACCAACGATCACTCGATTTCTTCCTTTAGGATGTCAGGATCCGTCATCTTATTCATAAGAAGTATTAGAAGAATCCTAGCTACGCAGACAAATGATTTCCTGATTTAATGATTTTGAAAATGAGAAATTGCTATTCCGAAGAGCATCGTGGCTCCCAAATAGCATACGCTTCATTCTTGAACAACGATTGCTCACGTCGGATGACTTACGTTTCCAACAAGATGGACCACTTGCTTTTACTATCGACATAGCCGAGCTTCGTAATTTAATGATTCAAATGAACATGTTGAAAAAGGTTAGACCATAAAAAGTCTATTTACTTGATTCGACGACCGAGGATGACTAAATTTCCAAATCAGGAGCAAACAACGACGCTGAAAATGCAATAGATTCCCCCAAAAAGTGTCGAGGTTTCAAGATAGATAAACAAATCTCCTAAAATAAGCATTACATGAATTCACGATTGTGAGTTTCCAGCATCGACATTGGTACGGATCATCGGAACTTCTGGAATATAATTTGATCTAAAAAATATTGATTCCTTGATTTCATTATCGAGCATGACAAGACTTCAAAACCGAGGCAAAACGAAAACTCCTAAAACCAACGATCACTCGATTTGTTCCTTTAGGATGTCAAGATCCGTCATCTTATTCATAAGTAGTATTCGAAGAATCCTAGGTACGCAGACAAATGATTACCCGATTTAACGATTTTGAAAATGAAAATTTCCTATTACGAAGAGCATCGTGGCTCCCAAATAGCATATGCTTCGTTCATGAACAACGAATGCTCACGTCGGATGACTTACGTTTCCAGCAAGATGGACCACTTGTTTTTACTATCGACATAGCCGAGTTTCGTAATTTAATGATTCAAATGAACATGTTGAAAAAGGTTAAACCAAAAAAAGTCTCATTACTTGATTCTACGACCGAGGATGACTAAATTTCCAAATCAGGAGGAAACAACGACGCT
>JAMXBB010000014.1:0-47014 GCA_024138015.1 Lumnitzera littorea
TGTCAAACGATTAAAATCCTCAAATATTGAAAGGAGTCCATCTCCTCAAAATACAAACTCTTCAACAAAACATAAACCATCAATAACATAGATAACACCCTAATTAGTCATCATAGAAATATAAATACTCGATTCCATCCTCCTCCTAGATGTTATCGACAAACATCTCCTCATAAATAAGAAGGTCCTTAGATCTGGCACCTGAAAGAGAAAAGAATGAGCCGAGGCCCAATACGGGTGTATAAACACATACGCATGCCAGATCATTGACATACAAATATGTAATTAATAATAGATAATACAATCAACAGTTTAATTATCTCAATTTAGTCCCGCAAAACAACAAATAGGTATTCAAACCCTACCACTCTTGGTCTTCACCCACATACATAGATGGATATAATAATACTTTTTCCTTTAAGTCCTTTACGCCCAGAAACTAAAGTCCAAAACCTAATATTCTAGCTGCATCGTCCTATATAAAAGTCCACTAGGGAAACCTCGCACATGATTAGTAGTTGCTCCTCTAGGGAACTACCACTACGGGCCCCTAGAGTGAGCAGATCAAGCAAAACTGGAAAACCAAATTAATTAGGTCAAATATAAATTTAGTCTGGTTTGATTACTAATTCATATCAAACACAAGCAACAATCAACACCACGTACCTATAATTGTTACAAGATCGAATACTATACTCTGGTCTCAAACCGAACAAAAGTCAAACCTCAACAAAGGAAATCAAACACTACGAATCTAAAAGAAAACAAGTAGCATGTTAACCCTTAAGCAAACTAAAGCTAAATCCTACTTGGGAGTTATTTAAGAGCTTATGATCTACTCAAATAAGGTCCCGAAAGAAATCGTTAAATCAAATGATAGTAATAACAAAATATGAGTAAACTAAAAAGGCGACATAACTATATATATATATATATATAAAATCACTTTTATAGTAACTTGTAAAGTGCATAATATAAATAAAAGGAAGTATATAATGGATACAATACTAAAGTACTGAATATATAGTTTATTGAATCGGCAAGGTAAATAAGTATTTAACTGGAAAATAATATAATTTGTAACCACTCATAAGAAAATACATAATGATAGGTGACACGTAAAACGAATATACCAAGTGTAATGTGATTTACTATATAAATACACAGAAACTTAGCCTTAACATAAATATCTATAATCAATATA
Organism: Lumnitzera littorea; assembly: GCA_024138015.1. Taxonomy (NCBI): domain Eukaryota; kingdom Viridiplantae; phylum Streptophyta; class Magnoliopsida; order Myrtales; family Combretaceae; genus Lumnitzera; species Lumnitzera littorea. The sequence continues at coordinate 1,205 of JAMXBB010000014.1, forward strand.
CCAAATATGATAAAAATATACTATATATTCATAATACTAAGGTGAAGGAAATACTTGGATCGGAATACCGTTGATATCCAAAAAAATAAGACATAGTAACAATAATATAGTATTATAGCAGACCAAATTGACCTTTAGGACATTTGTACAAAATATGATTATTAGCATAATTCTGTAAATAAACAAAAATTAGTGACCTATTTGAATATAACAGAAAACAGAAAATTGCCCCTAACATAATTATCTATAACTAATATTTCAAATACGATAAAATATATTTAACAATAATAGTAATCTTCATATAAAAATAATTCTATATAATATGGTAATCAACTAATTTATTAGTAGTAATTGAATATAACCATACTTAATTTGACACTAACAACAACAATAGATAAAAATAATAGTAAGATATACACTATGAGTACGATACCAAATACGAAATCGAAAATGGCTCACAAATTCAATACAAAAAGAGAATCACCGAATGGGCACGAGCGAGAACCTAACATAAACAATAATACAGAAATTATAACTTGTAAAATAATATATTTAGATAATTAATTAATAATATTTAACGGATTAACTCGGAATATGTAGATAATGGGAACATAACCATTTTTTTTTTTTTTTTTTTTTTTGCAAGGAGGTTTAGAGCTTGAAATGTCTGAATTGAAATTAGTGGGGGCAAGTGTTTGAAACGAAGGGGATCGGGGATTTTCGACGTTTTGGAATTGGGGAAAGGGATTTAGTTGGGAGGGAGGTTTGGTGATAGGGACAAATGGGGCTAGAGTGAGGTTAGCTGACGAAGGATTTTGGGGAAATTTTGGAGGTAAGGTCGGTGTTGAAGAAAAGAGAATGGATGGTGACGAGAGGAAGAATGGAGGGGAAGGGAATGAAAGAAAGAAAGAAAAAAAAAAATGCCGAGAGAGAGAGAGTTGAAATGATAGCTAAGAGAGAGAGAGAGAGAGAAAGAGCTTTGCAGTTGGGGGAGAAAAAAAATTATGAAATAAGGTTTAGGGTAAGGTTCTAGAATATTTCAGAATGAGGATTTATACCTAAAATAGAAAGGTAAAGAGTTAATTGAGATGAAAAAGTATAGTATTTAGAAAAACAATCATATATATAAATATCGTAATGTAAAGTATTAATAAAACTTTTATATCCTATACGTAAAATATAAAATTTAATAAGTACGTAAAATAGAAATTTTAAAATAATCAAATCGAGACCTAAATTTTTTTTTCTAATGTTACTAACTTAAAAGAGTTTACGATTTAAATAAAATACTAACTAACTAGGGTGTTTCAATCTCAATAGATCAAAACGTAACCCTCATCATTACTTATACAACTTCAATGCTTCATGCGCAACGTTAGCATTTCTTCTCAAGGAAATCATAGTAAGAAGTAGGGTTAAGGGGGTACAGGTGAGTAAGGTATGAGAATCTCTTTGTACCCTATCTTGTAGGTACAAGATTTGAAACTTTGCTTTCTATATCTTACCTTGTAGCATCTTGGAACTATCTTGTACCTATAGGATATAAGGTACCCTTTAGAACCTCTAATTTTTTTTTCCTTATAAATTTCAATATGAGAAATTTTCAAAAGATAAAACAAACCTGACTCTTTTTTTTTTTTTTCAAAAGAAATTATTTGATTTAGTTAATCTTTCAAATGACACAAATGAATGGAGTTCATTGAAGTTTATTTCTAGCCTTTTTTTTTTTTTCCTTCAAATGGTTCTTTAACCATTATTATTATGGATGAATTTTATAAAAGCATCATACAAAACATTTTTTTTTTTGTGTAAATAAAACATTCATTTATATAAAATCTAAATTATAGAGATATTTGAGGAAATAAACATACTATTTAAAAAAATGAAAGTATTAAACACCATATTGAATGTGAGATTTACAATTTTTGTTAAGATTTGAATAAAAGATTAATAAGATTATATAATTCAATAATTATGGATGTGATGATAATATAGGATTAAAACAATTAATCATGAGAAAATGAAGTCATAACATCAAAAATGGAACAAAATATTATTTTAAACTAAAATATTTTTCTTTCTCAAGATATATATAATCTCTCTATACATTAAAAAAATTAGATTTCGCTTTACTAATAATACCAAATCTTTTGTAAAACATAAAAGAAAAAAACTATTTTACTATAAAAAATAAATAATGGTTGTACATGTGGTTTGTAGGTGAAGCGAGAAGTAGAAACAAGCTGCTCCAAGTAGGCTTCATTCGTTAAGAGAAATACCCCACCTAGCTCGCTAATACAATACTCGTTAAGAAAGCAAATGGAAAGTGGCGCATGTGTATCGATTATACTAACTTTAACAAAGTATACCCCAAGGATTGTTTCCCCCTATCATGTATAGACCAGCTCGTCGATTCGACGTCAGGTCACGCACTTCTCAGTTTTATAGACTCCTACTTTGGATACAACTAGATTTGAATGGCTCCTTAAGACGAAGTCTATACATCTTTTGTTATAGACTTCAAAACCTATTGTTATAGAGTAATGCCCTTTACTTTAAAAAACGCCGAGGCTACATATTAAAGGTTGGTCACCTACATCTTTAAGCCATAAATAAGTAAGAACATCAAGGTCTACGTCGATAGCATGATCGCTAAGAGCAAATCTATAAAAGACCACACTAACAACCTTTAGGAGATTTTCCAAACCCTTTGCTAATTCTAAATGAAACTTAACCCCCAAATGTGTGTCTTTGGGGTTACATAAGGGAAATTCCTTGGTTTTATGGTGATAGAACAAAGGATAGAATCTAACCTTGACAAAATCAAAGCAATCAAGGACATGCAAGCCTCGACTAAAATTAAAGAGGTCCAGTGACTAACAGGAAGGATAGCTGCCCTTAATGACTTTGTATCCTGAAGTGCCAAAAAATGTGTGGAATTTTTTAACCTATTCACACACCTCACTAAGTTCAAGTGGACACCAGAATGTTAGTAAGCTTTCCAAGATTTGAAGAACTTCTTGCCGATTCCACCTATACTCTCCAAACTAATACTTGGAGAAGAACTATAATTATACCTCGTAATTAGTAATAAGGCATTACACTTAGTACTTGTTCGAGTCGACGACCATAACCACTAACTAGTCTACTATGTTAGTTACATCCTTGAAGGGCTAGAGCTTAGATACACCAAAATGGAAAAGCTTGCCCTTGCGGTAGTGACAACTTGAAAGCTTAAGCCCTACTTCCAATCATATCCAATCGTCATACTAATAGACATACTATTAAGAATCGCTTTGCAAAGGGTTGACACTTATGGTCGAATGATGAAGTACTCTCTTGAGCTTAGCACCTATGGAGTCCTACTCCGCCCAATACAGATAATCAAAGCATAGGTTCTCGTAGACCTTATAGCTGAATACACCAAAGCGAACGAACCTCAACTCGAGCTCACCATACTCGTTTGGATACTCTACATTGACAGCTCCTCTACTAAGGGGAGAACTGAGGTCAGTATCATACTACAAGGCCCACATGAAACAAAAATCCTTTATGCCTTGAAATTTGGTTTCCTAACGAGTAACAACAAGTGAATACGAGACACTCATCGTTGGCTTAAAAATTGCCAAAGACATCAGAGCAAAAATGTTTAGAATACACTCAGATTCCATGTTGATTGTATAACAAGTCAAGGGAGAATATGTGACTAAGACCAAGATGATGGCTAAGTATCTAAATTTAGTATAAGGTCTTCTTAGAAATTAACTTCCTTGGAAGCCAACAAGATCCTTTAAGTAGAAAATGCGAAGGCAGATAGATAATCCAGGATAGCTTCGCCCGCTATCTTTTCATACAGTATCTCCCAAAGTGAAGTACAAAGGTACAACATCAACAAGTCACCGAGAAGATAGAAGTAACCCTCAAGCCCTCTTGGATGGACTCCTTTATACAATACCTCAAGACAATGGCATTACTTGAGGACCAAGTGGAGGCATAGAAGCTAACTTACGTCGCTGTCAACTATACATAGGTCAACAATGTACTCTACCAATGAGGACAATACTCCAGTCCTCGAATGCCTCCAGATAGAAGAAGGTGCCTAGGTCTTCGAGGAGCTCCATGTAGGGTTATTATTGGTTAACGATGAAAGAAGACACCAAGACCTAGTCTAAAAATGCCATTCCTACCAAAAGCAGGTACCAATCACTTACTCCTCCAATTTGTAGTTACACCTCTTGATAAGCCCATGGCCATTTGCACAATGGGGATTAGATGCCTTTGGTCCCTTTCCAAAAGCCTCGTTGGGTTGACAATTCGTTTTGGTAGGAGTAGATTACTTCACCAAGTAAGCAAAAACATTGGCCGTAGTTACCATTACAGCCCGAGCTGTTAAAGGATTCATACTCACCCACATATTATTGTCTCATTTTAGAGTACTGTACAAGTTTATCACTAACAATGGAAGGCAATTCTACATCAATTGATTTAGAGACTTTGGTGATTCAAAAAAGAAAAAGTTCAAAGCTATTCTTAAGTACCCTCAACTTGTTGCTATTGTTGTTGCTCCTGCCTGCCTTCCCCATCACCACTTCCCTCCTCGAGGCCCGCATCCAAGCCATTAGTGGAAGCTCCTGATGAGTTACCAAATGGCTCACCACTTGGTCCACCTTAAGTAGCAGCCTCGGGTTCATCTAGCCAACATAGGAAGTATAAGTTCAAATCAAGCATATTCCACCAAACCTATTTCTCCATTCCTCCGCCATTGCATATTTAGCTATGGTGATGGCCTTCTTAATAAATGGGTCATTTAAGGTTTCTAGGAAAATATCCCACTTGACTTCGAGTGCCAACCCTTCTCCTTTCAAGAGCTTTGACTCCCTCTTAGCAAACTTAGCTTGCACTTTGTCCAGTTCTTCCCCCTTAGCCTTCAACTCAGTAGTCAGCTTATCTTTAGTAACTTTGCCGGATTCCTCAGCCCTCTTCAACCTATCCTTTAGCTTGCCCACTTGCCTAAGGAGCTACCTTTGTTGGTGTTTCAGATTGCTAAACGTGATGGCTAAGTCATCGCACACCTTTTGCTCTTCTTTTAGTGCCTTCTGGAGTCTATCAACCTTAGCCCTCACCCAACTTCCCTCTAATTGAAGATATGATCAGTCATAAGTGAAGATGAAATCTAGCAGATTATATAACTACAAGCACAACACATAATCGGTAATCAAACTAAGGTTGGGTACTTTAGTAGAAACGATCAAGCGGCTTACCTCATTATGCTACCTTAGTAATTCTGATGAGGCTTCCACGTAGTTTTACAAGCAACCAACTTCCCAAACCATAATTGTAGTTGCTTAATCTTCTTAGCAAGCCTATCGGCAAGTTGAATAGTACTTGCTCACCTTTAATGATGGACTAGTAGTTAGACATCCTTGTCATCGAGGATCTCAATTACAAGCACAACATCTTTCAAAGGATCGCTCAGAGCTCCAAGCTTTGAGCCCTCTTGCTCTATGTCCACTTAAGTAACTTTTATTAGAACCCCTGCGTGACAACTGCAACCTTGGCCTGAACCTCCTAAACCAAACCCCTACTAAAACCCCTCTAAACCAACCTCGAAGTATCTAGTAGCACTCCTATTGGCACATCACCATTGCCTTACTTTATAACCTCGAGAAGTGTCTATTACCTCCCACTTTTATTCGTTAACTTTTTAGAAGGGTGATGTAAGGTCTTCCCTTCCCCTTCCAATGCGGGCTATTTTCTCTTCTCAGCCCTTAAAGCACTCTCAAGCTGCCTGTTGTGCACAGCGAGAAGCTTCGCCCTCATTCTCTTTGTGGCTAATTTTGAAGCTATAAGAGAACCAACAAACTTATTAGGAAAATAGACTAAAACACAGATAATGCACTTATTAAGTCAAAGATGAGTAGCCTAATGTCCTCCATTCCAACGATGAGGTAACACAGTGTAGCAAACAACCTACCACCCCTCTTCGGTTGAACATAACAAATATCTATCTCCATCTCAAACGATGGTACACCATTCTTATGTTTTTGGTATATCGATAAAGGATTGGGTTTTCTCAAACTCACCAAATTTAATAGCTCGATGTTGGTCATTACATCTTCATCTCCTAGAGCCCTTAACTTCTTACCTTAAATAAGCCATCTCCACTAGGTTAGGAAATCAAGAAGATTGGGAGTGTGTACATGATAAAAGAACTCCTTTTATCCTTTGACCTTGTTCGGTAGTTTACAAAAAAAGTACTTAGAGCCTTGCCTTAGGTAGTGATGTATACCCATCCATCGGCCACTCTCTTTACATGGAAGAAGTGCCTAAACAGCTGTACAATCGGTTGTTGCAACTCCTAAATGCATAGAGCCTCAAATGCTAGTAGCTAAATCTATGCATTTACATTAAGACTCCTTAGAGCAACTTTGAAGTACCTAAAGAACTCCAAAAATAAGTTTGAAAAAGGGAGGCAAAGGCCTAACTCGAATAGCTTTGCATAAATACCAAACCATTGGTCATTCCCTATATCATACACTTGTTATCCACCTATAAGTACCTCTAATTGCCACCTAAGCACTTCTCCTATTACCCAACTAACCAACCTTAATTTCTCCTCGCTTGCTATGTAAGGAACATAGGCATACGCATGCTTGTTTATATTAATCGTCCACAACAACTGCCCAACTTTGTCCTCCTCACCATCTAAGGGGTACACATCACAACGATGTCACTATGTGCACTCCCTCCTCTCTTTCTAAGACAGTATCACCTTATCTTCTTCTCTTGTCATTGTCGCAATTTTAAGGGGAAATAGGGCAATCACCCCCTACCCAAGACAAGCCCCTACAACCTTCATCTACCTCCCACAAAATAAAAGGATGAGAAGACTTACTTTGATTGTTGATCGTGCTCTAATCAGCCATCATGAATGATTAACAAGGAATGGAAGTACACAAGGAAAAGCAACTAACTTGCAAGTAAAAATTTCAGCAAAGTTTCCTCTAAGTAAATAGTGTAAAGTAAAAACTGAGAACACATGCCTTCCTTTATATAGACAAACAAGGGGAGAAAGGGAATGGTTTCTCCTACTTTTGGAGCACAAACCCATGAAGGACGTGCATAAAACCTCAGGCACCTATATAGCCCATTCTTTACTTTCGTTTCAAGGGCAGCGCCAATGAGCAGATTCCAATGTTTGATGCTGCATCATCAATCCATAGAGTTGTTCTTCCATTGAAGGGTGTATTAATTGTCATGGCCGATCAAAAGGTAGCACAGAATCATGTCCTTATATTCCGCAATGGAGACTTAATCACACGAGCTTTCACATTCGTCGAAATCATTAATGTTTTGCTCATATATGTAGCAGGATCAAGATTGAAGGCAACGTTTTGGTTTATTGTTAGCTTTGGGTTTTTCCTTTGGATAGCTACTTATCCAGAAACTTTTGTTACTCTCAATATATGCATATTGATGTACATTATGGTGAAGCTTCATCAATTCAAGAGTTTCTGGATGCATTTGGGGGAGGTTCTTCAACCACTACACAATCAGCCATTTTCAGATGTGGAGCGTGCAAAATCTTTTGAAAACTATAGTTGGGTTCTAGTGTTGGAAATTCATTGTACATACTTCTTGAAACACCTTGCTATTTGTAATTAATTTCAAATGCATATATACTACTTTATTTCCATGGATTTGGATTCTTTATAGTTATTTTTTTAAAGTCTTTCTAAAGTTATTTTGTTAAGATGTAATCACATGGTCAGTCCATATATATTCGATGGAGTAAATAAATTTATACAAAACTCTAAATCTCTACCATTATGCCCTAATGTAACTATCAGAATCACCATAACATATTTTCCTGTCCTTTTCCAAAGACAGAATTCGCTCTTTCCTACCATATGATTTGAGACCTTGAAAAAATGAAAAATGGATTAATTCGATTGAATTTATCTAAGATGATGTTTTAACTTTAAGTCACGTTGCATAAAATTTTACTTCGCATATGATCTTTTTATTTTATTTTTCATCGAATTAGCTATTGGAGTAGTTCCTAATCCAGAGACCCCCTTTTCGTTTCTTCTAGTTCTATTACTCCTATCAAAGACGCGGCGCCCGGAGAATTTGGGCCGATGAATATTGTGGCCCAATTGAGATTGTATTGGTCATAAGTCATACCAAGCATAAGCAAGAAGAAAATAATTGATCTTGCTTTCTCTCTCTCCCTCCCCTGCCAACCATCCTTTGAGTCAGTTGCCTTCTCTGAGGTTCAAACATTCTAACTTTAGACAAACTTAAGAAATATTATTTTGAGCTTGAGCTTGAGTACTGAAACCATGAATTGGTAAAATGGGTTTCAAAAGAAGTGGTAGAAATTTAGAACAAAATATACCATTTTCATTTTTTAGATGTCCTTTTGAAATAATTTAGACACCTTTTTACGTTATTTTAGTAAGTATAGAAAAAAAAAAAGTTACCCAAGTATCGAAAACTCATTTAACAATACTCATTAAATTTTAATATGATCTTATTTAGTATCGAATGTAACTATTGATAGGTTTATCAATAATTCTAAGTTAATGAACTCATACTCTGGATTACTTCTTTGATTAAGTTAATCAGACCAACTTAATCCTTAAATTCCCTGACTGATCTCTTGTCCCTAAGGTCTTCCAATTGAAAAAAACCCGATCAGATTAAGCAAATTGCACTTAAAAAGATGATTTAAGGAATCACTAGCTTCTTCTGGGATACCACGGTAAGGATCAAAATGGTAAGGAGAATCTACTAAATAAAGGATTAGCTTAGTATTTTTGCTGAAGTAGTTTTCTGAGAGTCAAAAGACTTTCTTGCCTTTCGTTCACATGTATTTAAATATAACAATTAAAGTACATGACTGGAAAAAAGAAATATTGACGTAACTAAAGGATGGCGTTTTAATTGAAAATAAAGTATCTCGATATACAAGGGTAGGTTTATACCTAGGCATTGGGTGGAATCAGCTTTGAATTACTGGTTTACGGATCGGTAATACAGTGAATCGTGACCGACTTGTAAGCTAAGAGTTTTGAATTGGTTTACCAAGCCTAACAGTTCAAGAGTCGATTGAAGGATCTTAAACTTTTTTTTTTAATATTTAATTTTTTATTAATTTTTTTAATATATTAATAATTTTTAATAATATGATTTTTTCTTTATTTTTTTAAATTTATTAAGTCATTAATAATTTCTAATTTTTTATTAATTTCCAATTTAATACGATTTTAACTTTTTTATTTTTTTTCTCAATTTTTATTTTTTTCTCATATTCAAATCTTTAACATTTGAAATGTTTTACAAAAATTATTTACATTAATTGAAATTAAATTTTCTATTTATTCTTAACACATAATTAACTTATAATTATTTATCTATCATTAGTTTGATAATATTATTTTTAAAAAAATTATCTTTCACCATCGTAAATGAAGTAGCTTTAACATGTAATAACTTACAAAATATTATCAAATTATTTTTTTCAACTTAGTGGCATTTATTTTTCTTTCTTTTTTTTTTTAAGAGAATGAACCGATAGGGCCTATTTGTCAGTTTAATGGTAGGTCGACCAGTGGGTAGGCTCGGTAGTTTACGATCTGTCAGTTTGGACAGTTTTGCCCTCTTGAATCATTTAGGCTCTTAAAGCTTAGTAGTTTGCTAAAACAGTTCGACACGCTTACTTTTAGATCAGTTCATGGTTCGAAATTGGTTTTTGCCCAAATTTAGATAGGTTAATTTTATTCTACTTTTAATAGCAAGAAACCATCATTTGTACGGAAGACCTTATTTAACAAAGATCGACGACTAACAAGTAACTCACCTTATTCATTAATCAGAGGTTAATGAATGCTTTAAAGTTCAATGATAATACAAAAGGGTAAAGATAATTTAAAAAAAAAATGAAAAAAACGTTGGAAAATTAGTATACATAATAGAAATAAGTTTTTTCCCCCATTTTCTTTACCAATTGTGTATTATATTTTGTAAGGAGGAATTCAATATAATCTATGGCAAATCATGTCAATTAAAATGAAAGAGAAATAGAAATTGACACGATTGAAGGGAGGATGGTATAAAACTAATAAAATCATAAATTTATAGAATTATATAATAAAGTTCATAATTTTATCAAAAGTTCACACAAAAATGATTTAACATTTATTTTAACTAAGAAAAAAAATTATAAAGTTATAAACTCGTAAAATCATATTGTTAACTCGTGATTTTAATAATTAAGATGAAATTATTCTCAAGAAATGTATTCACAAGATATCAATCTATTAGACAAAATTGAAATCTGCATGATTTAAATCAATTCAGAAATCAATATATAGGAATCATACAGTAAAAAAAGAGTAATGGAAAAAAAAAATCTATAAAGTAAGAATATATACATTTTCTTAATGGAATTAATTTTGTAGCGGAGCTGGATGGATTCTTCTTTTATAGATTTAGTCTACATAAACAATAAATTTTGGGTCATGGATGTGTGACCCACACGAACAATGTTGCCAAGTCCTACAAAGTTAAGAGTGCAAAACACATGATTTATTTATAAACCGTAGTCTCTACAAAAAAAATTGACAATCGTAAATTTGGGACGTAGTTCAAGACACTGGCATGTAACCTGCTACTGTGTATATGGTTGCTTCTTCATTTTTAGCGTCTTCCACGTATTGCAAAAAATATATATATATATAATGGTATGGACCAGTAAAAATGAATCGCTAAACAAAAGTCTTAAGACAGTAATGGGCAGGTCAGATACAAGAAGACACAAACACAACCTAGGTAAATCTGTTTCTATTTTTATCTTTTTCCATGCCCATGTTACGTATATAAGGTTAAGTCGCCAAATAATACTCCATGAAGGCTTATTAGTTTCTTCGTAAAATCGCCAATGCGTTTGCCTTAATTGTCTCAAAATACTTCTCTATTCTTAAACAGTATTTGAGCTCAGGCTTACTGAAATAAAATTTATTTATTTTTTCTAACATGAAGAGATAAAAAGAAGTCATTACAATTGTTGGAAATACTAGGTCCATAAAAGACACCAAAATAAAGGATAAGTTTAAATCGTTGAGAATCGTCATAAAATGAGTACCTCATATCACAACTCAATTTGGCCCATTCCACAAAAAGGGTGAATATTAGTGTAGCAATTTAAGGAGTGACAAGGATTCATTAAGGGAGAACTAATGGGCGAAACCGAAAGATAGTTCCGGAAGGCATGAAGAGTTAGCTTTCGGAGAAGACTTCTTGCATTTGGGTTAATGTGATACTGTGATGTAGGCATTTTCTTGCGAACAACTGGGGTTTAGTTTTGTTGTCTCGGGGTATTTATTGGTAATGATTGGGTCTTGCACGTAGTAAGCTTATAAAATAAAATACTATGAGGAACACTGAGGTGTTATTTGTTATGGTTACTCTGATGCTTAAGTCAGTAGTGTATTCTGGAGAATAAATGATACTTAGAAGCAAAAAATAAGCTTTGGTATACAAAATATAGATAGTTATAAAGTTAGATAATAAACTGGTATTTATAATAAAGTAAAACTGAGTCAAACTAATAGTTAGAGGACTATTAGTGAGAGATATCCTCTTCCGCAAGTATGAGAGAGTAGGCTTATGATGTGCGACTTGTCCTACTTATATCAGAAGTAGCTGTTGACTTAATATCTTATTTTTATCTCATGCATTCTAACTATTAAGAAGCTTATTAAGCTCGGTTAGGTTGGGCTTAGGGCTTGAGCTTAGAGTGGCAAACATCAAGTAGTGAGGTGTGTCGGATTTGAACGAACTTGAAGGGCTCATGTTTAAAAAACCTTGCAAACACGTTTTAACCCCTAATCAGTAGCATATAACTAAACTTTTCATCCATTGGATCGGTAGACCAATTTCATTTACTAATGAATTTAGAATACCATTAAACTTAATTGACCTTTTTTGGGCTAGATTAACTACAAACAAATCTTAGGCTAATGATTAATTAAAGCTCATTAGTTCTCAAAATTGAGCCGGGCATGTATATTTAAGAAATTGAAAATTTAATGTTGAGTTAATTTGATAAAAAAAAACCTAGTTCCGGCTCGTTAACAATTCAATTGGTCGAAAACTTTAAATTTTTACATTTTGACCAATTTAGTTTTAAATGAGCCCTCATTTTCGCTACATTTTACTTAGAATCATCCTCTTTCAGTACTTCAAAAGCCGATTGGACTTGGCCTGACTGAAAAATTTACCATTCGTTATAAAATAAAGCTCTTTTTTTATTAAAAAAAAAACCTCAGTTTTTATTGGATTCACATATATATATATATATATATATATATATATATGTATGTAACAACTCAAAACTCATTTTAGGCTCAATAATGCTGAAACTTTATTTTATTTCAAAATTTTCTTATTTTTAGCCTTTTCTCAAGATTTTAAATTTTTTTTTTCAGAATTTTCGTTTTTTTATTCTCCTCTCTTTTATTCTATTTTTTTTTTTTAAATATTTTCTTTCTTTCTCTTCTTCTTTTTAAGTTTTCTATATAAAGGGTAACAAAAATGACAGTATTAACAACCTTTAGTTTCAATTTGGCCAATTACTAAGTTTTCCTTATATCACGTCTGATTGATTTTATAAGAGTGGAATATAATAATTATTTCTCTCTTATAGATCTATCCTACGTCTAGTTAGCAAAATAGTTATTCCATGAATTTGTTATTATAATAAAATGAGGAATTACTTTTATCTTACAAGATTTTATAGGAAACGCTATTTTTTGGGCTTTTTTTTTTTTTTTTTCCCAAAGCATTTAATATCTACCTATACGACTTTAAAAGAGATATAAGGAATAACAATTGCATCTCTACTCTGTTACTTAAATATTGTAATTTTATTCCTTTTTTATTCAATTATTTGGGATATTTTAGTATTAGCATGCCGTGCCAAGCTCACAGTTGTGGCCACTACTAATTTGATTATTAACCCTTTGAAGCCGTCATGGCTTACATGGTGTAACAACTGTACCTCCATTCAACCGTACAATTCAGAAGAGTTAAGGGAAAGAATCCACCAGCATTTTGTTTTGACAAACACAAACACAGGTTATAATATAGAATGCATACCAACACAAACACGAAATGATCATAATCTAGCTGAACAAACTCTTGTATTTTCTTGAATAGTATAGACCTTTCAGAAATGAATAGCAGATGATATTATCCATTTCATCTGTACAAAATATATATATACATATACCATGGTAAAACATGTTTATAATATACAGAGAAACTTGAAGAATGTCAAAATGAGATTTCACCATCAACTTCAGCCTCAAAATCAAAAGTAAGGACTAGCAAGCATATACTGCGGGTTACACCCCAGCAGGCAGCACCATGGATGTCGGTGAAGAAACAACGTGTGTGAACCGATTATAAATAAGTGTTTTCCACACAACATACCAAGACACACACACAAATATATATATATATGTTGTAGAATGAAGGACTTCAAATGCAGTAGTAATGTGGAAACTGAATGATTCTTCAGTCGATAAGGGGTTTTGCCAAGTCGAAGCTTCAGGAAATTCTTGGAACTCGCATGCCAAATCCGTGCTTTGCCCTCTCGACTCTGAATGAAAAATGTGATGGAAATTAGCAAAATATTTAGAAACTGAAAACTAGAGAAGTCCTCCTTAAGATAAATCAAGAAGAAGGGACATCTCATGATGAATTATGTCATTGTATAATTAAGACCAAAATCATGACCAGGCTTCTATAACAACATTCTCATTTTGAACCTGTAAGAGAATGCACGTACATGCTCAAAATTTGAGAAACTCTGTCATGTTAACAAACACAACACAATCATCGAATGATTGAGGATCACAAAGCTTACGTTGGAGCAAGTCTTCCGAGGTCATATAGCTGTTCACCAGTTTCTTCATCTAGGACTTTACCAGAAATGCCGACGGTATAAAACTTATCTGCTGCTGTGGGGAGTCCTCTGCCTGCTAGTAGATTTAGATCTCTCTTATTAAGCTCTCTCCCATTAACAAACACGCCCGTATTTCCAGCAGCACAATTGGGTGGCATCGAATATTTGAACTCTTCAATTGACGGCTGAAAAGCAAGGAGGAATTTCACTGAAACGAAACTCTTTAAATGAAGCAATAGGCCGTGTCAAAGGAGCAACGTACTTACAGGAATAATCCCAAGACATGGCAGGTTCATAACGCCCCAAAATCCAGCACGATAATCATACCTGCAAATTCAAATTTTATAGATCATGAACATCTGAAACGATATATTCCTTAAGAATTTCATGTTTTGATACCATGTACGCTAAAACATAAGGATTGCACTAAATTAGTAGATATATTTCTCGTCTATTCTGCATTGGTATGGAACTTACCAGTAATCTCCAGGCTGAATAGGCCCTGCAACCATTTTTGCTCTCCTGAGTTCATCGTCGGATATAGGATGCCCGTTGACAGTAACCTTAGGCCTTTCCTTCTCCGCGACCTGATTAGGTTCCAAGATTCCTCCAACGCTCTTCTTGAAAAGTCCTCCAAAGTAGGATTTGGTCTCTTTCCCTGTCTTCAACTGGTTTTCTTCTTTGCTTACTTCCATTGAGTCATTAGAGACATTAGTATTCGGGTATTCACCGAGAGAAACGCTAACCTCAGTAGGTTCAGACACATCATTAAATGAGCCATTTATAGACGAGCTTTTCTTTAAAGAAGCATTCTCATAGTTTTTGTCATAGCCGATGTTCTGCTCTTCAGGTTCAGCCTCAGAGATATCAAAACTATCAAACTGCTGGCACAAAGGAGAATCTGCCTCTGTTTGTGCCTTTGTTTCTTTCAATGGAAGCTCCATAGAAGCGAGGATGTTTCTCTGAATAATAACATGACTTTGACTATCCTCAGCAGTAGAGGAAAAAGATGAAGATGAAGATGAATTAATAACCTGCCTGTTGTTAGATTCACTAACATTCGCTTGATGATCCTCTAAGATATGGTCGTCTTCAGATTCTTCATGCTCAATATTGTTGCTAGACCCATCCTGACTGGAGTCGGCTTCTTTTGTGTCAACCACACCATCAGATTTTGTCTCACTAGCATCAGAAGAACGGCGAGAGGCTGAAGTATCCTGGTTTGGCATGTCAAAAGGGCCTTTATTGGCCTCGAAAGGTTGTTTCTTCCACATAGATGTGATAAGTCCCCTATTCTTAACCTCGATCAAGATTGCACTAGAACAGGCACCACATCTTAGTTTCAGCCTAGATTTCTCTTTTATACTCAGCTCCTTAGGTAATTTCAGCAATTCAAAGCAGTCTAAGCATGATATAAATGGAGCACCACCCAATATGGGATGGTAATGCGTCTTATTCTCTGTTGAAACCACCATCCTTTCTGGTGGATGGCTTCTGCTTCCATGACTACTATGATCTGAACTGTAGTCAGTTGGTGTTCTTACTTGGGCCCGTGGTTCTAGATTATCCGATGTTCCAGCACTTAATATGGGATGGTAATGCTTCTTATTCCTGGATGTATCCACCAACCTTTCTGGTGGAAAGCTGCCGCTTCCATGACTACTACGATCTGAGTTGTTGTTGCTTGGCCTTCTTACTTGGGGCTGTGGCTCTAGATCATCCAATGTTGCAACACTATTGACTGCCTGATTGGCACGTTTTGGCACCTTATGATCCTGCTCAGTATCCCAATTGTCTTCCGAAATGGAACCATATGAAGAAGCTTTTGCTGCATAGTTAGCTGGACCCCTTCTCATCTGTGGCCTAACTGGTTCTTCATGTTCATGAAAGGTACTAGCAGGATGCCTAGGACCTTGATAATAATTCTGCGTTTCCATGTCATAATTACTAGGAAAAGGAATGTGATCATGGCTAGGGTTCATATAAGGTGGACTTTGAACCCACTTCTCATAAGCTGGGACAACATCCGGATGGTTATAGGAAACACCAGCTCGACCTCTGTAATGGTCCATGGAAGCCGAATTCCTATCGAGTGGAACCTCTCTCCCTGTTAGATGAGGCATATCATAAGTTCTTGCAATCCGAGTCTTCAGATTCTCCAACTGCCTAAGAAGATCAGCTCGCTCCTCTTCTAACCCTCTGTGAGCTCTAGGCATATCTTCATAAAAATTGACTGGTTTGCCATGGCCGAAAGAGGAAGGAGGCTCATAATATGATGGTCGCTCATCAACATATCCATAACCTAAAGGCCTTTGTTGCTCCCTAATTAGCCTAGGGTTCCTTGAATTTCTTTCCAACCGGTCTCCTTCAACGTCTCCTTCAACATCCTGTCTTCGCATCTCAGCTCTTGATCTGGTCGACCGAGCAAACTCCTCCAACTGAGGAGAGTTATCCCCAAAACCTCGTTCTAAGCTCCAGCCATGAGATCCATGACCATAAACCCTGTTGATGCCTTGACCATCATGAGCAGATGGATGATAAATCGGGTCTTTTAAGGGTACCCTATATTCCAAGTCACCGCCATTTTCCCTATAGAAAGCATCCATTTCAAGCCTTGACCTACCGCTACCTTGGCTGTTACTGCCATAGCCATCAAAAAAGGCATCTCTATTGCCTCTGCTGCTGGTTTTTGATGAATTGTTCATCAAATCAGTTGCCAAGTACCTTAAGATTTTCTCATTTTCCCACTCCAACTCAGGATTATTCCCCGGGAATCCTCCATGATGTGGATGTATATTCTTCATCCCTGGATATCCAAAACAAGAAGAACATTATTGAAAACATGTTATACAAACCCCATCCTATCAGAATACCATGGTGGAACCAGGAAATCGGAACCTAGCCTTTTAAACCTACATTAATCTTGCCATTCTTTCTTGCTTTCTGTGTATGATTAAAAAATTAAATGTTACACAATCCATATTGTTTGATCAAAAAATCATCCAAAGTCTGGTGAAACGTAAATTTCTCCGACTCAAAGGATTACAGTGTTCCATGTCTTCATTTGAAACAAACGATAGCCTTGACTCTATTGAGTTTCAACTTCAAACCCAGCAGCATTTCCAAAATTTCAAACAGTAACTTATATTAAAAAGACTAGCATAGGATTTTCAAATGGAAATTCAAAACCAGAATCCTTAATTTATAACCATATGAACCAAATCATGGGCTTAATTCATTCAGTTCTTAGTATTAAGAAGTGGCGGGAGTCTAGATAACGCCACTGACATTGAAACCATCCAGAATCGAGGAAAATGATTTTCTCTTTATGAAATCAATCTTTCCGAACGGATTATTACCATTTAATTCTGTAGCGACCAGTAAGTTTTCTATACTCAAGATTATAAAAGAAGCATATTTTTATGAAGCAATCAAGCTTTAAACATAAATCAATTGCAGAAGAGCTTTACTAGAATTGAAACCACAGGACTACATAAGATCCTTATCTATGAAACCTCATAAATCCTTAAAAACCATACAACACAATGAATTCACACACCAATTCCTTGGATGCAGACATAACAATCTGATACTTCCTTCACAATCTGCCTGAGTTTCAATCACCCAGGAAAACTATACGATCAGAGTAGAAGCCAATAATAGAAGAAGACAAAGAAGCAGGACAAACTAGGACAACTCACCTTTAAGGAAAAAACCACAATGGTTGCACTTATAATTGCCATATCCAGGTGGTTCTGGTAAGAGATTTGCACACCTAGGACACTCAACATCCATAACGGCCACAAACTGGAATACGGCTGCAAAAACCAGCTAAAAAGCAAGTGTTATGCAAATCCCATCTCCAGGATTTGGTGGAAAACTTCCCCAAGTCGTCTTGAAAACAAGTATTATGACTGATGGAAGAATGAGTTTTGGTGTTTTTGCTTGTCGAAGAATGATGGCTAAGGAAAATTATATGGTTGAAGACAAAGTCAACGCTATATATCTTTGAACGTGCATGTAATAAAAAAAAGACAAGAGCTAACCAAACCGTGTTTGATGTACTGCTTTAATATCCCGCCGGCCTCATTTATAAGAGAAATGAAGGAACCGTCAATGCTTTTAATACAGATAATAGCCCTAGGATTAAGGAAAGATTGATTAGCTAATACAAATACACAAACGTGTGGCATGGCACATAACTTGAATCATGTTTCAAAATATAGTAGTATTTTTAAAATAGTGAGCTATAAGTAGTGTTCGGTTGCAAGTATTAGATTAAACAAAAATAACTAGACATAATAAATATTAAAATGATTGGATAATATAAATTTATTGTACTATATTTAGTCTATACAATATTGAATATAAAATTTATATTAAAAAATTAATTATTTATATTATAAAATAAAAATTTTATAATATTTAATAAATTAATATTAATTAATTCAATATTATAATATTAATGAGTATTTTTTAGAATATAAAATATTTTTTATTTTTATCTAATGAATTTCGTTTTTATACCATAATATAAGTAAAATAAAATTTAAATCTTTTGTTCAAACTATAGTCTCAATTTTTATCTAGTTATTAAGCAAAATTATAACCAAACATGAGATAAAATTTTTATCTAATCCAATATTAGAAAAAAATTTTCAGGAATTATCATTCGTTACTAGGAAAACGTTGAAGGGTGCGAATGAATATTGCCAAAAGTCGTTGCGATGTACGCGTGTTTGCTTTTTCCGTGATTTAATTGTTGGAATGTATGTTTTGACAAGTTTCTGTAGGTGCGAATGAATCCACGTCTATCGGCGGCATAAAGTCGGTAGTCTTCTTTCGCAATGTATATCATTGCTCTTGTTAGTACCGTGTATCCAAACATAATTGATACACACAAATCTATACTTACATATATAACATGGATTACTAATGAATCTTTTCTCATAGTAAGTTCGTATATTAAAATGATATGAAATAGTTAAAGATATTTGTATGTTTATCGATTCGTTATTAATTTAATTGCATAAATACCAATTACATGAAATTAGTTATACAAATACTTATAAAACCTAGAATTTAAATAAAAAGAAAAAAAATTAAGAATATAAAATAGAGATTTAAAGGATTGGTGTTGCATGTAATTGATTATGACAATAGGGGCTTAAGAGTCATTTGATATGTGTAAACCTTCCACTATCCCATTACCCATGGTATGTATATTAGTTTCTCCATATCTCTTCCTTACAAATAATATGTTATTTTCTTTAGCATCAATAGAAACCCTCAAGCATTGCACCAAGACCTAACCCGTATCCTGAGTTTACAAGATTGAAGGAAGATGACTCAAAAGAAAACATTAAAGAAGAATTCTTGGTTAGTTATATCGGTTCTTATTCCGAAATTTATTTTCTTGTTGGTCATTGTAGAAACCTAAAAGCAATTCGTTTTACAACATCTTAAGTGTAGATTTTTTGTTTAGGTGTCGAATCTTGAAAGCCTAACAATAAGTTTTTGTAATGAAACCCACTTTCTTGTTTAAGTTGGAACTTTTATGGAAATAAATGTGTTGGTTCAATTTCTAAAAGTTTTGATTGTAGATAACTTATGGGTGGGTGAATGGTGTTTAGGTGTGTCAAGATGTTTGTCGTGTCAAATGAATGATCTGAGTTATTAAAAATCGATTGATCATTGGGTTGAAATTGTTGTAGGATGTTATGTGATGTGTGCTTTACACAAAGTGTGAATGTAGGGTAATGAACATCATATATTGGGGGAGATGTATGTATATAGGTATGATCACACATATTGTGTGTTTAGGTGGCATGTGAATACATACCATGTATGGTATATGTGTTGAGTGTGAGGGTGTAGATGTGTAATGTGGTGTGTATGTGTGTTGGGGGCATGTGAGAACACGTTATGTAAGGTATGGTGTGTGTGTTAGTAGGCAAGTTGTTATCTATTTTTGAAATAGGAATTAAAGTAATAGATCTTTTAGCCCCTTATTGCCGTAGTGGAAAAATTAGACTATTCGAGGGGGTACTGGAGTAGGTAAAACGATACTTATTATGGAATTGATCAACAACATTACTGAAGCTCATGTGGCGTATCAATATTTGGTAGAGTAAGTGAATGTACTTGTGAAGGAAATGATCTTTACATGGAAATGAAGGAATCTGGAGTAATTAATGAACAAAATATTACAGAATCAATAGTAGCTCTAGTTTATGGTTAGATGAATGAACCTCCCAGAGCTCGTATGAGAGTTGGTTTGACTACCCTAACTATGGTAGAATATTTCCAAGATGTTAATTAACAAGATGTACTTCTATTTGTTGACAATATCTTTTGTTTTGTCTAAGCAAGATTAGAAGTATTTGCCTTATTGGGTATAATTCCTTCTGCTGTAGGTTATCAACCCACCCTTAGTACCAAAATGGGATCTTTACAAAAAAGAATTACTTCTACCAAAGAAGGATCCATAACTTCTATTCAAGTAGTTTATGTACCTATAGACGATTTGACCAATTCATGCACTTGCAACAACATTTACCCATTTAGATATGATGATCATACTATTAAGAAGATTATCTACTAAAGGTATTTATCCAGCAGTCGATCCTTTATATTTAACGTCAACTATTCTCCAACCTCGAATCGTTGGTGAGGAACATTATGAAACTACGCAAACGGCTAAGCAAACTTTACAATGTTACAAAGAACTTCAGGACATTATAGCTATCCTTGGGTTAGATGAATTATCTGAAGAGGATCACTTAACTGTAGCATGAGCACAAAAAATTGAGTGTTTCTTATCATAACCCTTTTTCATAGTAGAAGTATTTACTAGTTCCTTGGGGAAATATGTTGGTCTAGCAGAAACAATTAGAGGGTTTAAATTGATTGTTTCTAAAGAATTAGATAATCTTCCTGAACAAACATTTTATTTGGTAGGTAACATCAATGAAGTTACTATGAAGGCTACAAACTTAGAAATGGAAAGTAAATTGAAGAAATGACCTTAAATCTTTGTACACTAACCCCTAATCGAATTGCTTAGGATTCCGAAGTGAAAGAAATCATTTTATTTACTCATAGTAGACAAATTGATGCATTACCAAATCACGTGCCCATTACTACGGTTGTAGATATAAGTTTATTGAGAATATGCCTTAACGACCAATGGTTAATGATGGCCCTAATGGGTGACTTTACTAGAATAGGCAATAATGAGATCACTATTTTAGTAAATGAAGCAAAAAAGGGTAGTAACATCGATCCATAAGAAGCTTAGGAAACTCTTGAACTAATGGAAGCTAACTTAAGGAAAGTTGAAGGAAAGAGACAAACAATTGAGGTAAATCTAGTTGTCAGACGAGCTAAGACACAAGTCGAAGCTCTTAATCCAATTTTATAACTAATTAATTGGTGGGGTGCATACAAATAATCAAAGGAACTTTTGTATAAATAGAGGTTCGGTTTATATACCTTTTTTTTTATCTTACGATTGAATACAATAAAGAAAAAAAGTAAGTGGTTTCTTAAGCAATGAAAAAATGTTCAATTTTGAGTATGGAAAATCAATAAAAGAAGGGGGTTAGAAAGATTTATTAGGTACCAGAGTCATGGTATCTAATAAGTTCTACCTACAATTGGATTTGAACCAATGACTTGTACTGTATGAAAGCAATACCTAACCATTGAGTTAAGTTAGTCATTTATTATCAAAAAGAGATACAAGAGGAACTCATCTCATCGATGGATTATAAATCCAATATTCCTTCTAAGCAATTCCAATCAAAGAGATGTATATTGAATTATGTACTATTTATCTTGACAAGAAATTATCTACATAATATGATATCTATAACAAACACAAACGCTATAGCTTAACTGGTAGAGCACTTCATTTACACATATGGCAATGTTTTTCAAAGGAGTTCATCACATCATGTAATCAAAAAAATTTTTCTTATTGAAAAATCAATGTTTGACTCCATAATATTTGGGGAACGAAACAAGAGAACAATAGCTTGATTTGATAAAGGGTTCTCGGTCCAATATGGGTATTCGTTTGAGCTTCAAATAGAACCCTTTCTTGATTTGAGATATTGATAAGGTGAATACCCAGTCTATTCAATGCTAGACATAATGAGTATAAGGACCTAAAAAAATTCTCTTTTCGCCCGATGAACTTAAAGGTGTATAAAGTTTCATATTTGGTTTTTTTAGGCAGGCGAGGCGATAGAGACTTCATTTAATTTACATTAACTCAGCAAGAAGCAAACTTACGTTAAGATAACCCTTCTTTGAAACACTTTGGTGGTTGGAATCAAAATAAAAATAATGAATTAGAGCACATAGAGCCATCTCTTTATTTTATTGGAAAAAAAAAAAAGATGGTATACTAGCTGATATTTCTATTAACTAATGAAAAAGCTCAATGCAAAAGAAAAAAAAAAAAAAAGGCATGTTGGGTCTTTAAAATAGTTCAAATCATTTTGATAATAATCAGTTTGATCTGTTTTACCGAGAAGGTTTACAGTTCAAGTTCGTATAGCCTTAATACTAATATAACTAATATAAATTATAAATAATATTAAATTATAAATATTAATTAAAAAATAAATTAGAAATAATTAAATTATGAATGATATCTAAATATTAAACTTTTGAATCATTAGAATATCTAAACTCATTTCTCCCCTTTGAATAGAGGTTATAGCAATTTTTCTTAGATTTATCGGTCTAAGTAGGAGACAATATACTTTGATATTATTGATTATTTTTTTATTGAAAGAATCATCCCATCTTAATGTATGTATGTGTTTGTCTAGTTTATGTGTTTTCACAAGCAGCGTTTTTCCTTATTTTGAACTTTTAATTAAAATTCTTATTTCTTAACATCCATTTACTACCTTTAATTAGTATTATTATTTAAATCGTTTAACAAATTCTTAAGTCTTTTAAATTGAGTTTACACTTTGTATAGTGTGAAATGGTTGGTGGAAGCTTGAACTAAAGGGGGTTGCTGAGTAGAAGTGAAGTTGAACTTTAGTTGAGCTAGAGTTCTGATTTTAATTCTTTCTTTATTTGAATAGATTTTTGGCTATCGATTAACTTGGTTACAAGTGTTTGTTTGGATCTAAGTATAGGATACATGATTGCTAGCTATGTTTGTTAGGTTAGTTGATTAAACTAGACTTAATGTAAACTTGGCCTATAATAATGCTTGTTGTGTGTACTTGGCTTCAACCTCATATTAGAAGGGTCTAATATGGTAAGTGAGGCACTTGGTGATTTTTATGTAACATTGTCCCGAGTAGAGTCTCGCATTAAGATTATTTAGTTAGGTTTTAAGAGAGTTACTTCAATATTAGGAAGGACCGAACACCAATACTTATATGGTATTATATATTATTTACTTGTAAAGGTCATGAGTTACCCCAAGTCTTAAGATACCAAGATTGTGATGCTTATTCGACTTGATTGATAATAATCGGTACTTGTTGCATATGATTACTGGTACTAGTATATGCATGTGTGAAGTGGTGATTACTTAATCATGCACGTGTACTTGGTATTCTGTACTAAGGTTCGGCTCATCCTATTTTAATTTTCAAGTGTAGGTGCTTAAGTAGAAAATTTCAAAATTTATCAATTTTAGATATGATCAACAAGATTATTAAGCTAAGGAGAGATAATTGGAATTTCAACTATGTAGATGATAAATGTGTTAGGATAATTAGAGTTTCATTGTATAATTTGTAAAGTCTTGTTTTGAATTATATGAAATATATTAAGTAATTATTCTAATTTATTTGAAGATGGAAATTTTATTATGATTATTTGGACACTACCACAGGTGATTTGGAGACTTTAGTAAAAATTTACACTTAGCATGTTGGTAAAATGGTAGAAACATATGGTAGGCTATATCACTCTGAGATTACTACATTTACCTATGTAGTAAATGTAATTTTAATTTTGTATTCATTAACTTTGTTTCAATATCACATGTTTTACATATGACATAATAATAAGTAAAAAATAAAAGCACATTAGCACTTACTCTAAGATTCAAACCCATAACTTAATGGATGCTAACATACGCCCTTGCTACTGAATCCTGGCATTATAACAATCATTTATTTAACACAAATAATAAATAAGCTTAATAAAGTTGCATCTATTAAATATGATTTAGTGACATGCATAACTTTTTACATAGTAACATGCGATTTTTTTTAAATAAATTACATTTCTTAGATGCCATATTGTAATTGTATTTCGATAATTAGTATTATGTGGTTCATATTTTTGTAATATTTTTCTATAAGAATGGTAGACCTATGATAGACTTGAAATAATTCTAAAAAACTAGTCTAGGAAAAATTATATGTTAGGGCATTAACATTTGAGGCCTAAGGATAAGTTCAAATATCGAATCAAACTTTTAAATGATTAAAATATGGAATTGATGTTATGCTAAATGTATTTAATAGAGGACCCATCAAAACAACATTAACATGATCTGATGTGGTCTTTATCTAACAAGTGGTCTTAACCTTGCATCAAAGTGTTTAGCAAATTTTTTTGGTGATGTTGTAGATGATCTATAGTGGTGAGATTTGTGAAGTTAAATAGAATTGTTAACAGGTTTTGATGTTGTAGAATTTAAGAATCTTGTTATTAATTATGATTATGGTTAGAATGACTTGTCTACGAGTCATTTAGATTACATGAAAGGTGGAAATGTATACTATTACATAGTTGGTAGGTTATATAAGTGACTTTAGAGATTGTAGATAAGGTTTTAGAGTCTTAACGTATTATTATATACTAAGTAATGTGGTAAGTTGTGGTGCCTTTAGGTCTTGGGGTATGTGGGGGTGTAGGTATGGGTGCAAGTGTTATATGCATACCGCATGTGAAGTCGCGCTACACAAGACTAGGCAAATGACTTGAGTGACTCGTACGGGATAATCACGAAAGAAGTATAAGGAGGAGGAGTTGGCGATCTTAGTAAGGCTCTAATACTTATGGTGATAGGTGAATAAGCACGATGACATTAAACTCTATAATTAATGAATAATATGATAGAGTTCTTGAGATGCTTAAGTATTTGATCTTTAAAATGAGACTCCGATAGAGTAATGGTGTTAATAGGGGGTTTTCTCCTATCCAAATGAGGATGTTAATGGGGTATTTATAGGAAATGACAATTAATCACTTCCATTAGATTATGATGATAATTAATTGTTAAGATTGAAATCCTTTATTAATTGATCTTAAGTAGGCTATTTTATGGATTTAAGCCTAAATAAAAGCTTTATTGATTATTTTAGTGTGAGCAAAACCAAGAAATGTTGGATTGGGAGAACTGATCCAACGGATTCTACTCTAAGCCTACCATGCCAAAACTCTCCTGATTATCTTAGTAATTTATGAGCTTTGCTTCTCGGGCCCTATCACCTTAGACTAAGGAGTCAAATCGATTTAATTAATGGGCTTAAAGCCTAATATTAAATTTGGCCCTCTACATTTTGCCCCTTGACCAAAGTCTTTCGAATGGAGTCGAAGGGGTTTGGGCATCGAATAAGGCTTTTTAGATGACTCAAGCGTGTATACTATTAAACAACTACGTTGCTGTAAGATTAATTTGAGAGTTATTTAAGTATGTGAGTTTACAATACCTCTTAATTATGTGTCATGCCTTAGCTGAATTATGTTGCAAATTGCCCCTAAGGTAACACTCTGAAATAAATCTTTTTTAAGTTGTGTCTTCTTGAGCTGATTTGTCTCTTCAATGTGATCTACATGAGTTATTGATTCCATCAAGCTATATCTTATACATTAACTTCACATTAGCAATCTCATTGGGGTTGACTTCCATGTATAAATACTACCTTGATCTTCTTCTCAAATAAGAGTATCCTTCTCATAAAGTCTTCACATATTGTGTAAACACTTTGTGTTAACCAAACTTTATTTGTTGCGACATGACTAGTAAGCATGACAGTCCCGTTATTTAGAAAACTCCTTCAAAAATATTTCAAGAAAACATCCTTATCAACAACATGGGCCTATGTAATTGTCTTCACGAGTTAGCTAGCTTCTTCCCCTTAACCTTTTAGCACTCCCACTCTTTTTATATTTCAAAATGGATAAATCCCTTTTAACAGTTGTAAAAAGGATATCTTTCTCTTTTTCGCAACCTAAAGTAGCATGAGATCTTATTTTTCCATTTGTGTACCTTGCTTCAACTGAGTAAAAGACAAGAATGGGATATACAAATTTTCTTTTTTCTTTTATTTTCTCTTCCCCCATTACAATGTTGATAGGTGTCCAACTGCTTTTTTCCTTTTTCCATTACCACGGTACGACCAATTCATTTCCTATACTCAATTGCCATTGTAAGAGTAAAAAAAAGAAAAGCATCAATGGTTGGTTCCCTTTTTTGTTCGACAATGTAGTAAGCTGCTACACCCATATTTATTTTCACTTTTCTTTCTACTTACTTATTTATATTTACTCAATATCTTCTTCTTCTCCTATTTGGATACTTACTTCTTTTATTGTGCTTGTCAATAAGTGCATAACCGGAGGAAGGACTAGGCTTAGAGAAGAAACTAAGAAGAGGGTTGGATCATTACTAAGTTCATATTTGTCTTAGTCTTCAATTGCTAAATGTAGGCATAAAATGGGAGCTTAGTTGTTGGCACTTGGCAACTACTTTTTTGATGATGGAGATCTACACAAGTGAAACACCATGTGGGTGCTTAGGTCTACTATAACTTAGGTCATTTTGTTGTCTCCTACTTCTTGATCTAAGTTAGCTTCAGATCTTACTAAGGGAAATTTTTTTAATCTTTTCTTTTTTTCGTTTTTCCAAACTTTTCTTGCTCTTCTAGTCGAACCAATGTATACACCAATAGGAAAGTATTCTCTAACGGCAATATATGGTAATCCATAAATACATCTGTATGATGAGATTTCACATAAGAATCTGAAAAAAAAAAAAAAAAGGAGAGAAGTTCCTTGTTGGTAGTTCTCATTGAGATCAAAGAAGAGCTCCACAACCAGACCGAGGGCTCATATTTTGTAAAGTTTTCGTGTTAGACTTCTTTTTGGATTGCCTTTATGTGACTTTAATTAATTTTGAGCTTTAGTCTTCAATAGATGCTTTATCATTGCAATATGTTTGGTTCTTCATTTTCAAGTCCATGGTCTTCATTTTATAGCCTCAATGGTGTTTAAGTCTTCGAAAGTTTTGTTCTTCTTTAACACTTCACTCCATCTTCGATCTTTTACAATGCCAATGGTCAGTCTTTGTATGGTTTTTTTATGGCTTCAATATATTAATGCTTTATTTTGGCAGTTAGTCTTCAAGGTCTTTGATGCTACTATTGCTTCTTGGAGTCACTATTTGTAAACTCACACTTGAATACTTGTCTACAGAACAACCAATGGAGAGGATATGGTGGAATTAATGATAATTGAAGGCCTTGTGGATAAGTTTGATGTTGTACTTAGAGAGGAGCCATTTAGCAAATGATAAAGGGGAAGTTGCTTGTTACAAAGACAATTTAAATAATCTATAGGTCAATGATGGTTATTTTCCTTTTTCATCATCATATTCTTGCTTTTGCTTCTTTGCTTGTTCATTATACCTTTATGCTATGGAGCTTTTTTTTATAACATTAATAAATATTAGAACCAGGGGACTAGAAACTCTGGAGGGCACAAGTATCAAGCATAACTCCCATCCTTTTATGTATCAATAGCTTATATGGTAATATCCTCGTGTTGTGTTCCTCTTTGTCTTCACATTTGATAGAATGTGGTTGGTTTCATGCTCTTGTGATTTATTTCTCATAGTGTCTCAGTAGCCTCTTCCATCTTGTTAGCTTCTAATCTAAACATGAGTCGACACATTGTAGGTTCTCTAATTTGACCGAATCTTAATATTTGTCATTGCTCCAAAAAATTCTTCTGCCTATTAACATTTTCATCTTCATAATGTCGATCAATTGAAGCCTTAACCTAGATTATAGTTGTAACCAATGCTAATACTTTGCACATGTCACTGTTGATGCTATACTTTAGGCTGTTAGGATAGCACTTCAACTATTCCTTTGCTTCTCATCCTTGAATAAGCTACATTTGTTTTTTACGTTGTGCATAACATTAATAGACTTCCTTAATATGCTACTTCAATTACTACCATCCTTGTTTTTCTCACATGTTATTGATGACACATCATGGTGAATATAGAAAAATATTGATTTCATTTAACTACACTATGCCTTAATATATTAGATGGGTTTTATTCTGGTTGGCTTAGTGGCTTTTCTTCATTCCATTATGCAAACTTTGATCTTCTTTTTGCAATTGAAGCTCCCACTTGGGTTGTACTTCATAAAATTGGTAACATATGGATGGACTATATCATTTGTAGTTTGTGTTTTAAGCTTCATGGTGTTGTAACATTTGGTCTTCGTGGGTACCTTCTGCATTGATATTAGCTTCTATGTGTGTCTCCACACCATTAATTATTGTATCCTTCTCTCCCTTGTTTTTCTTTTTTTTTTTTTTTTTTTAATTTTGAAACTGACATATCTTCATTGTCCATGTTTTGTAGTTAGCATAACCAATATTTGAAAGTTAGTAATCACATTTTGACTGGTTACTATCTTAACGTTTTAAAGAGGATCTCTTTACTACTAAGACCGTGGCTGCTTACAATTGAGGGTCAAAAGTCTGCAGTTGCAACTTGAGGACCACATCTCGAACTAGCAACAATTAGCAAATTGGTACGGTTTAAAGAGGGTAGTCTCTTCACCGCTCGGACCGTGACTATTTGTCAACTGAGGGTTAAAAGTCTGCAATTGTAACTTGAGTACTAATCTCCATCAACGGGTGATAGCAAAAAAGGTATGATACGTAGGTTATGTATGGCCTCTAAACTAATTGTAACTTAAAATGTGAGTTAAATCATGAGTCCTAAGTCATAAGGACATGCATATACGAGCACATGAGAATCAAGCGTGGGCTGAGTACATATGATTTGGACACTAGTCTTAGACAGACCATATGAGAGTGACACACTTGAGTTAAACATAACCTCCCTTTAACATAAGCACTTATGAGATAATATGTGAAATGAACTTAACTCCCCCCTCAATACAAACACTTATAGGCTAATCATGCAAAATAACTATGAGGCTTCCATATACCCATAAAATGTGAACTTGAACATGAACCTTAAATATGAGCGCATGAGAATTGAGCGTGAGTCCGTGAGCTTAGCACATAAGAATGAGACATAAATCTTGCACATGAACATATGAGCATTGAATAACTCAATTCAACATAGTCTCTTTAGTACGAGTATATGTAGGTTTCTAACATAAGCACTTATGAACTTTCTATATGAGTATACACAAGTTGAATATGTAAATTGAACTTAACACTTTGGCATTTAAGCTATACATGAGTCTCATCATGTGAGTTGAACATGAGTCTTGATAGGTGAGTCTTAATCATGAGTGAACATAAGGATTGTACTTAAGCATTTGAATATGAGAGTGAACATAAATCTTGAACATTAAAGTTGAATATGAGTGAGCATGAGCTATAATTGTGACCTTTGAGCATAATTTGACATAAGAATCGGGGATAAACCTTAAACATGAGCCTTAACCATGATGTGAACATTGCACTTGAGGTGAACCTTGAACTCGACATAATCTCAAAGCGTAACATAACCCTTGAATGTAAAATAAATCTTGAACATATCATGAGTCTTAAGCATGATACGACATGAGGCCTAAATTCGATTCAAGACCTGAATGTAACGCAAGGTTTGAACATGATATGAGGTCTAAGCATGATACAAGGCCTAAACATCACATATCCTATGAACACGGCATGAGGTACGAACGTCATGCGAGGTGTGAACACCACCTAACTTCTGAACACGATGTAAGGCTTGAGAATGATATAGGCCTTAACTCCATAGCACTTGATATGTGAGCTATAAGCAAGTAGTCGAATTATAAGCTTTCTTAACATAAATGTGAAAAGACATAAGCCCATTGCACGAGCTGAGCATGAGGTATTGAACATTAGATCTTCTAACATAAACACATGTGCTGGAACATATCATTTAAACATCATCATAAACATGTGAGTTGGGTGTAATATCGCCGATCTCATGTGCGAATTGCCTATTGTTAGTACACTTTGCAAGAACCCTTGTACATATGTATCATCTTTAGTTTTCATAAGTGGATGTCATACTTTCTGAATGTACCTTACTTTTACTAACTCGCTTACTTTATTTGCAGGTGCTCACTTTTTTTTCATACTTACATATAGATATCTCTACTGCTTTTAAGGGTTATTGACATGGGTAAAGAATCTAGAAAGAGTTGCTCTTGTAGTAATAATGTCGATAAGAATAATGAAGTTTTGGCATATTCTGAAGATCACCTTCCAACAATCCCCTTACCTCAAGACAAATGAGTAGACCCAACCATTAAAGGTAACTTCTTTTGGAGAGATATAAAGAGACCAGATACACATCTACATCCACCTAAAGATGGTAAGTTATGTTTCATAAGACAAAAACCTCCAGTGCATAAGAAGGTAGAGATAGGAGCAGATTTTGTGTTATGTTTTAAAAACAAGAACAAAGAAATCCCTCTTTTAGAGAGTAGCTTCAATGGCTTAAAGCACATAGTAAATGGTTAGTTATCTTAGGTGACATATATTTTCAAGAATTTCGGATGTACATCCATTTTGGGAGAGGTAAGGTTACACTATCCCATGTGGGTATTTTCTCATTTAACTTTGCATTGCTCATAAGAAAGAGAAACTTAGCAAGCTATCGTGTCTCATTGGAGTACTCAATCACATACCTTTATGACAACCTGGGGTGAGATTACTCCAACATTGGAGGATATTGCATTCCTTGTAAGCCTTCTTAATCTTGGATTGACCAACATCACCATAGCTTCAATCTCGAAAGACGATCAAGCACAAATTGAACTATTAGAAGTGGACAAAAAAGAGGCTTTAGATACTCACAAACATGGCACACTTAGTACATGGGTCAAGCATTTCTTTAGGCCAAATAAGAATGATAAGATGGGGCCTCGATATCAATACAACTAAGCTTCTAAATTTTGATGTGGCATAGTCATTATTTACCTTTTTTCCTATTGATGTGTACTTTATAACCCCAATCTGATCTATCTTATCTTACATTTCAAGTACGAGTTAGAAGCTTTTATCACTTGTTGGTTGTCATTGTTCATGTTCCCAAGGGGGCCCGAAAAAGGTGTTAGTCTTCGACTTTAGGAGTAACATGCTCATTGATAACATGAGGGTTATGTTGGGTATGTTGTTGCATTACATTAGAATGATTCGAAGAAGTTGCTTATTGTTACATAGTAGCAAAGATAGCCAAAGCAAACGTATATTGAGCAAACATCACCATGAGTTGACCTAGGTTCCAATTAGTCTCCCATAGCTCACGTGTTAATTATGCATTATCAAGGACACCTTCTTATATGCCATCTTCTTGATTAGTGTCTCTAATTGAAGGTAGATTTTGGTCATTAGTCATAGCAACAGCAGCATTTTGCTCTTGATTAATTCCATTAGTAAGATCAGGTTGTTTTTGCCTTGGAGGTACTATGATGTGAGTATTAATTTTTCCCTCCCTAGTGGAGTCGTTAAAAAATGTGAGAGTGTGGGTATGGATGCAAGTGTCATGTATGTACCGTGTGTAAAGTCACACTATACATGATTAGGGAAATGACTTGAGTGACTCACGTAGGATTATTTGGAGAGAAGTATATGGAGGAGAAGTAAACGATCTTGGTAAGACTCTAATACGTATGGTAATAGGTAGAAGAGCACAATGGCATCAAACTCTACAATTGATGAATAATAGGATGGAGTTCTTGAGGTGCTTAAATATTTGATCTTTAAGACAAAACTTTGGCAAAGTAACGGTGTTAATGGGGGCTTTCTCCTCTCTAAATAAGGATGTTAATAAGGTATTTATAGGAAATAATAGTCAATCGCATCCATCAAATTAGGATGGTGATTAATGATTAAGATTAAAATCTTTTATTAATAGATCATAAGTGGACTATTTTCATGGATTTAGACCTAGATAAAGATTTATTTTTTATTATTTTAATATGAGCAAAACTAAGAAAGGTTGGATCAGACGAACCGATTTAACAGACCTTATTCTAAGCTTACCATGCCAAAACTCTCCTAATCATTCTAGCAATTTATAGGCTTAGCTACTTGAACCCTATTACTTTAGCTCGAGAAGTCAAATTT
This sequence comes from Lumnitzera littorea, assembly GCA_024138015.1. Lineage (NCBI taxonomy): Eukaryota > Viridiplantae > Streptophyta > Magnoliopsida > Myrtales > Combretaceae > Lumnitzera > Lumnitzera littorea. The sequence goes on from JAMXBB010000014.1 coordinate 33,552, forward strand.
ATTTAATCAATAAGCTTAAAACTTAATATTAAATTTGGTCCTTTCCAAGGTGATATAGACAAGTGGCTTGAGATATTTCAAACACCGAGTAACACCAACAAAAAGCAGGGTTGCAGACCTTGACAAGCTAAATCCTTCACTCGAGAAGTGGAAACTTGTCCGAACATGGTATTATCACATTCTTCAAGTCAAAATCAAGTTGCGAATCCAAACAACCATGCCTTAACATTTAGTGCTTTCGCTTTATACCATCAAGTTCCAATTGTCATATTTCTCTCATTTCTTATCTAGTGTTAATGAACTCGATATCATGCAGGTCGTTATCTTAATACCTAATCAAATATAATAAGACATTGAATTGACCAGTTTTACCAAATCATCCTCATCGTATTAGTCATTATTACTACAGGACTGTAGCTCCGTATAACTCATATTCAATTAAGTATCCGAATCAATCATGTTTTCAACGAAAGGATTCACAACTACAAATTATAATTTATGTATTACAATCCGTAATTTATCTCTACAGATTATTTCCAAATTTATTTGAGTAAAGTTATGTTAGATACCAAACAACCCTTCTAGTTTAATATTGTACATAGGTTATAAATTTTTTTAAAGTAAAAACAACTGACGATCTCACATAATCCTACTATCCTCATACACTCTCATTTACCTTGATATAGTAACATTATAATCAGCTTTTCATCATATATGCTTTTTCTACATACAATTATTTCTGTACATTTACGCCTCATATTAGAATCACTAAACACGCATTAAAAATATATTTTTTTTCCACAACATGAAAAATGGATTGGGTCGATACTTTCTTCTTTTGTTGTAGTTTGTATCATATGGAATGATGACACTATTTGGCTGAACTCTTTTGTCTAGTAAAAACAACCATGCCTTAACATTTAGCTACGCTATTCGACCCAACAAACATAAAAACTTTAGAATTTCGCTAAATTAAATTCTGGACATCTGACAATGTCATGAAGTATATAGAATTATAAAGTTTTTTAGGTCATTTCAATGAATAATATTTTTGCATATTAAAAGAACTAATTTTGACTATTTTTAAAGGAATGAGAAATTATAATTGATTTTATTCCATTGTAGTGGAAGACATTGATTATGTTATATGAATTGAGCATCAATAGACTTTAATACTATTTGTATAACATATATTTAGATATATGCTGTGAACTATAACTATACATAACCTATTTTGAGAAACATATAGAAGAGATACATATGAAGTATAAATAGCCTGAGCAATATAATGTATGTTTATTACATAAAAGAAGCATTTAAAAAGTTGTAAAGCCTAAATTAATATATAGGACATTCAAACAAAGTGATAACACATAATATATATTTTTTATATGTGCTCTGAATTATAGTTTTGCTGTTAGCTTTTCTATATGTAATTTACCTTAACAATTATGGGATTAGCTAGATATTTGCTAAGTTTCTTATTTCAATTACATAGGGTCACAACGGAAAATAACAACCGTTTCAGATTGAGATCTCAAGAAATATTTTAAATATAACCTGGGAAAATGCTAACGGTAAGAAGTTTTTTCCTTCCTTTTTTTTTCCCCCCTAAAGATAAGAAGTTGGTTAATGAGCATATAATGTATATAAAGAGTTTTAATGAAACAATTCAGCAATTGAGTGCATTCTGATACCAAAAAGGTTGTATTTTTTGAACATGCCCTAGTGACCCCAATACAAATTTAATGGGCCCAACTACCGTTGGAGAAATATCATCATTGCATCAAGAATCCCTCATTACATTCAATCCCCTTTCATACATTATCAATCATTGCAACTCTTTTCGCCAAAATAATATTTGACTAAGAGTGAAATAGAAGGAAACAAAAAAGAAAAATAAAAATGAAATCTTTCAAATTTCTCATTTCCTTTCTACATCTAGCTCTTTTCCTAACCCTTACTATGGACATTGCAATTATTAATGCATCTAAATCAACCCAAGAGCTTTGTGTGAGATTACCAAAAAAAGGTTTGTGCTTGTCAAGCCTCTAATATGATCTTAGTCGCTTGAATGGTGACAAAAGTACCCTTGTATTAAAGGAGATAAAAGCTACAAAAGTAAAGGTGAATAGCGTAGCTAAATATATCCTAAAAGTCAATGATAACACAATGAAGCCTAGTGTTAACCAAGCTTTTAGTGACTATTAAAGTAAATATGAGGTTGTCATTAGGAAACTTGATATACAGCGACTGCCTTAACTGTTAAGAATTACAAGGATGTCACTACCTTTGTCAAGATTGCAATGGGATAAGTTGATTCATATAGCAGGGTTCAAGCGACTTAGAAACAATCTAATGTCTATTAGCAACCTTGTAGTTCACAAACATTTTAACAAAGTTTTTGTCACAACTTGAGGGGTTAGTCGTAGCAGTCATCGTATATCATACAATGGACTGTAGATTAATTTCCCTTATAATCGACGACCCTTTATGCGATATACAAGGCTACAGTTACAACTAATAATTAAGAGTTACACAAGTGTAAGAAATATCATTTTATGATAATAATAAAAAGCTAAAAAAATATAAAACACATCTATTTATATAGAAATTTATAGATAAGAAGTTTATAATACTTCTTAACTCAAATTGATATCATTTCATTGTATAATAAGATTCATAATCTAAATACATTATCATAAGTACCCTCTAATTACATCTTACTCCCACATCCACTCCTTGATGTACAACTAACTTAGGGCATACGGCAACCCGACTCTATAAACAAATCAACCTACGAAAGTAAACTACAAGGGTATAAGCTAACAAACTTAATGAGGTAATCCCCTCAACCATACAACAATCAAGTTATTCATCAATTAAATTTAATCAAATGAATGCATGACAATTAATATGCCAAACAAATACATATAGGTGACCAGGTACTGCATGTAACTCAAATTTAACTTCCTCTAAAGTCAGGGTTGGAGATACATCGGCACAGTCAGATCCAGGTATCATACGAGAACATATCTCATAACGAAACTTCGCATTTCGTATTTAAAATGTAATGGCATATCCATTCTCAATTTTTATAAAAAACAAGTACTACGTATGATTGTGAGTAGGTTCCCGCAGCTCTTACTCACCCCTAAACGGAGACCTCTGGACTCGACCCTTAGCTAGGCGATTAGCGCATGGCAGTTGGCGCCTCTAATGCCTAGTGATCCTTCGGGCCAAGATAAGATCATATCATACGTGTGTATCGTACGAAATCTATAACAATTAAATAATAAACCCACGTATGGTCTCTCACTACCTCCATGTAATGTGATAGCCGAAATTAGTTATGCGGTATATGATTATGCGTATTTAAAGTTAGCTCTTTCAAGTCAAGTAAAATTAGGTCTTATTATTCAATGATCAACAAGGTCATAGACAATCAATTCCTAGCGAATTTACCATGTAGCGATCAATACGTTATCATACTTTAAAGTAAATTCACAATCAATAGAAATTTATCTTACATAAGCATAACCCAGCCCCATACAACATTCAATTATTAATTATAATTTATATTCACTAATTACAAACACAAGTAAGTATGGAATCATTAGAAAAAATTCACTCAACCATGATCGACTCAAGGATCGTAATAGTTCAATGGCAACTCAGAGTCAAGGTCGAGATCACTTGAGAATAAGGAATATAGAAAATTATAAGTTTGGGAATTTAAAGCTAAACTAGTATTGTAAGTTGTACTATTTGCTTAATTTAGTTACGTGAAATCATTGATTCGAGTTTTTTATCGAATCGCGTATAACTTTTTCGATTTAGCTCGGATTGTAATAAACTTCAAGTTTATTTTGATCGATTTCAAGCGTATTTTCTCGTAGCGAGGTTCGTTTTGAATGTTGTGACTCACAGTTTGGACTGTAATATAAAAATATCGCAAAATTTATTATTTCAATTAAAAAAGTTATAAAATATTAATTTAAGCTTTTTATTAGTATATATACAATTTAATAATTATTTAAATTGTATAATTGATAATTTTCTTATTTTAAGCTTATTTTACTCTAATTACTTATTCTTACCTATTTTTGAGATTTTAAAATTATTAATTCAATTTTTTTCTACTTTATTATTTTTCTTGTATTTTACAATATACATTTATATATAAATACTTATTATTATATTTGATTAATTTTTTTTAATTTACTTAATTATTAATTATTTTTTCTAATTTATGGTACTCTTATATATATAAGCATATTTATTAACTTACTTTATTTATTAAATTAATATTATCGTGTATTATGTATACTATTTAATTATATGCATATTTTTACGTCATATACGTACATTATATGTATTGATAAATTATTCTAACTTTAATTATATATTATATAGTATATGTATAAGTATAATATAGACGTATTTGTATTTTATATACATATATCTACTTTTATACATGTACCCATAGACATATATATAATATAAAATACTATGTTTATATATGTATAATCACGCCACCTATATATATATATATATATATATATGATATACGTATATTCATACTTATATATATCATATATGAAAATAAACATTATGTACATATATACATAAATATACATATTCACGTGTATATATATATATATCAATATGTAATTAGTGAAAATACTAAATACTTACCACATGTATTTTTATTTATACATACACACATCTACATATACGGTATGTTTTACATAATAATATATATATATATACATATTCACATACACATATTTATACACAAATAAAAGAGATACATATATATATTTATCTACTCATGCATTTATATATGTACATGTAACAAAATACTTAGTATATACATGTACATACTATATAATATACATATGTACAAATAAAATAAATACACTTACCTAAATATTTTGATAATATATCTTTAGTTTTCTTCTTCTTCTTGTTCTTCTTCTCAATTCTCTTCTTATTCTTAGTCTTTGTTTTGCTCTTTTTGCTTTGCTTTTCTTTTTCTTTTCTTTGTGTTTTTGGTTTGATTTTTTTTCCCCAAGTTTTAGGCATGAAATCAGCAGAAAATTGGAGTAGATAAAGATTGAAAAAAAAAAATTGAATAAATCATAATAGATCATGTATTAATGGGGATGAGACATTTACTTTATATAATTTTCCTTTATCCCTTAATTATGTGACACATATACAAGATAAAAGATCACATGGGTAGTTGTAAAACTAGTTGGAGAATCACGTGGAAGAAAGGAAAAAAAAATAAGAAGAAGGAAAATGAAAAGAAAATAGAAAATAAAAATAAAAATATGTAATTTTTCTAAAAATAAAATTAGTAAAAATAACATTTATAAATTAATTTTTGAATTTTATAGAAATTTATCAATTTAATTGGTACCTGTTACAATTAAAATTTTTATGAGTTATTTTAACATTTTTGTTAAAAATTTTATATGATTACACGATTTAGTCGATAATTGTAATCGATTATGATTATATCACTATTAAGTGATATTTAATTATTTTATAAGCTTAAATTTATAGTTTTAGGATTTCAATTAAGTTTGAGTTCGATTTTGAGTAATTGTGCGTAGATCGGATTTAGGGTTTTTTGTACGAGATTTAGGTTTCGATCAATTTGTAGGGTTTTTATTATTGATACTATGTTTGGTTTATTAATTTCATAAAAATTTTATTATTACTAGTCTTATTGACTCATGATATAGTTTAGGATACTCGGACTTAAATTAGGGTTCAAACTACGGATTTTATAGGGTTTACAGTAAATTCAAACAATGAATCAATATTTTGTAAAATTGTTCAAATAAGATATTAATGTTTTAAAATATTCGTATAAGGAATCAATATTTTACAAAATTATTTAAATAATTTTATGGAATAGCTATTAAATTATGGTTTTATAATAATCAGATCTCTTATTTGAAACACTTTGCCAAATATTGATCTTTTATCTGAACTTTTCGAAATGTTAATCTCCGGTTTGAACATAACCTGAAACGTTGATTTTCCCTCCATTGTAATTTTCTTATACAAAACATGATATATTTCTTAACATTTGACTAATTTTCTATTTTAATCCTCACTTTTTTATATTTTTTCTATCTAAGCCACGATATTTTCCAACTTAAACTAGGAATTCCATTATCTTCGTTAAATTTTCCATGATCGTTAGCACACTACTACTCCTAATTGGATGGTAATAATTAATTTACATAAATAATATTATTAAATATGTATTAATTAGATAGAATAATAAAAATAACGAAATTTCGCAATAAAAAGAAGAAGGCAGAGAGTTTAATCTATTGGTTGGGGATTATGAGCAAAGTTCGGGCCTCCATGATGTTCCAAATCCTTTTATGGAGGGTCTTTCCATTTCCCACTAAGAGCCCTCAGTCACTTAATTACGTGCATTGGCTTGAGGCTGAACCGTTAGGCTTCAGGAGTAGCCTACGTCCAAAAAAGCGTCGTTTCTAGCCTAACTAAAAGTAGACATATTATTTGTGGTTGTGTGCTATTTCAAATAGGAGATGCATGATCGTGCTACTCGAGGGCTGTGGTACAGAATTTAGAGGCATACGTGACAAGTCATGACTCTAGCCTTAGGTGGTTAGATTTTGTTTCTTTTTAATTTTTTATCTTTTATCTTTAGGATGTTTTTAATTTTTCTAGTTTTATTTAATTAATTTATGTATTTAATAATATGATTTATGTAAATTAATAGAATTCCTAGTTTATAAAATTGTAAAAAGTTCAAAAACTCAAATAAAAAACTAAAAAATTAAATACTCAAATAGAAAAATAGTTAACTATTGAAGATTAAAAGCATACTTTTCCCCCTAAAAAAATAATAATTTTCACAAAAGATCAAAATCTACTAAATCCCTATATGCAATGCAATTCTTAAAATTTGATCTTTACCAAAATTTTGTGATTTTCACCCCAAAATTGTTTCTTCCCCATTATTTTTATTTTCCCTATCTTTTACTCTTATTTATTTAAAAAATATTCACTATTCTCATCCTTTTTATTGGAAGTTTGACTTTATAAATTTAATCTTTTTTTCCTCTTCTTGCACTTTTGATTAATCAAAACTANAAAATCCTAATAGATTATGTCTTAATGAGGATAAGACATTTACTTTACATAATTGTCATTTATCCCTTAATTATGTGACACTTATATAAGATAAAAGATCACATGGGCAATTGTAAAACTAGTTAGAGAATCACGTGGAAGAAAGGAAAAAAAAAATAAGAAGGAAAATGAAAAGAAAAAGAAAGAAAAAGGAAAAAAAAATAAAAATAATTATATGTAAATTTTTTCCAAACATAAAATAATAAAAATAAAATTTATAAATTAATTTTGGAATTTTATAAAAATTTATCAATTTAATTGATACTTGTTACAATTATAATTTTTATAAGTTATTTTAAAGTTTTTGTTAAAAGTTTCACATAATTACATGATTTAGTTGATAATTGCAATCAACTATGATTATATCATTGTTAAGTGATATTTATTCATTTTATAAATTTAAAGTTATAGTTTTAGGATTTTGATCAAGTTTGATTTCGATTTCAAATATTTGTATGTATTTCGGATTTAGGGTTTTTGTATACGATTTAGATTTCAATCAATTTTTAGAGTTTTTATTATCGATACTATATTCAATTTATGAATTTCATAAAAACTTTATCTTATCTAACCTTATTGACTCTTGGTATACTCTAGGACACTCGAACTTAAATTAGGGTTCATACTACTGATTATACAGGGTTTGCAGTTTTGGTCATTACCAGTCTCAACTTAGCATGAACATTACGTCATAATAGTTCTCCATATATTGTTTTTAAAATGATGGATTAGTAAACACAAATGTGTTGAAAATTTTTATTATTTATGGCCTTGAGAATGCATTTCTTTTCCTTATTACTCTTTCTCTCTCTCTCTCTCTCTCTCTCACGATAATATTATTATTTGTACACAAAAAATAATAAACTCCATACAATACAATATACTATTTTTATATAATTGGTAAACATTGCACCTGGATGCATGTGTATAACTAATAATATTAAAATTGTGAAATAACAAAAAATTTAGATGGATATTTATATTCAAGGTCATGGATTAGGAATATGTAAAAAAAAAAAAAAAAGAAAAAAGAAAAATTCATGGCAAAAGTTGTGCGAAAAAATCAACAAGGAAAAAAAATTGCTTAAAGGGCCCCGGCATATGCTAATCATGGTTCGTTTGCTTCATTGCATAACTTCTTGTATGCGTGCACAAATCATAGAAACATATTAACTAGATTACTATTTGTCATTTAAGAGTTCCTTACATGAACCGACATATCCTGTTGTGAAAGTCATAAAACCGACTACACACTAGGTTTTAGATAAGTTAAAGATTGAGACACGTTCATTATCATAACTGAAAGGTTTTACGATCCAGGTTTCTTAGTTGATTGATTTGGGCTTGTAAATTGGTACGGTTTAACTTTGTAGGTACGTAGTGCATGCTGCTTGGATGTGCTTGGTAGGACTAGATGAAACCGGACTAACTTATATTCCACTAGTAACTTAACATGTTGATTGTACTTGTCAGATGAAGAGGACTCCTTCTCGCGTCATGCATCAACACTAGGCACCTCCAATTATAATTCCGGACTCAACTCAGGGAAGAACATTTGCATCTCATTATTATTGAGATGAGCTTGTACAACTTCACTGTCATTGGTCAGGCCCTAGACTTCAATTGAGATCAGAGTTGAGAACCATAGAAGACCAGCAAATGGCGCCCTTTAACAGCAAATCTGAAGTTGGAAACTTAAGCAGCAACCAACTCCTAGAGAGAACAGTAGCAGCCAACATGAAAAGCAGATTCTGAGCTCCAAGACAAGCATGGAACCAATGCGGCTTCAATTCAGTTCCAAGCCAAGCAGCTCACGCTTTGTGACGTAAGGACATTCACTTGTTGATAGCAGCTCCAAAGTCCATATACAAATCAAGCTCCAGCAAGTAATAGACCCGAGCTTCTAGCCTAGAGCAGCAGCAACCAAGTGAGGCACAACCATAGCAGGACCTAGTAACTCATTTGGAGAAAGGAAGACGGTGGATAGTGGTAACAAAATAAGCATATCAGAGCTGTCACGGCACTCCACAACTCAGCCAAGCAATTTAGTGCATGAACGGCGTGCGACAACACATCATCGAACACTCCCTCTATCAACTTCAGCTGAATTTAATTCAAGGGGCAAGGAGTAAACCAATTACCAACTGTCCAAGTTCCGCACTCCAATCTGAGCCGTATAGCAACTGCAGCTAGATTTTGGCCCAACTTGTAGAACATTAGCTGCAATTTGATGAAGTCCAAGGCTAGTTAATTGAAGAGCTGCAGCATGCACTCCAAGTAACTCGCCACAGCAACCAAACAACTACCAGCACGCTTGAGATGACCCTTGTTTGCTCCGCAAGAGATATGGACAGCACCAAAACAGAAGAAACCAAGCTGCTATCCTGATGCCGAGCAACTTCTGAGTTTAAATTCAGCAGATTTCTTGCGCTTTCCTAGTAGACCACAAGATGAACTGCAGTAATTTCGACTAGCTGCTGCGAGCAAATCCAAGCACAAAAGAGCAGCAAAGTACCCAACCGTGCAGCAGCTCCAATTTCCGTGATAGCAGCAGCCAATTAAGGCCGGCAAAGAGCAGCCAAGGAGCAGCTGATGACAGCAGCCGAGAGCACCATCAGGCCGAGCAACTCCCTACTTGAGTTGACCAAAGCTCCACACGGATCGAGTATCTGCAATTTTAATAGCCGATGTCAAGCAGCTCCTAAAGATAAAGAACGAGCCATCCACAACAAGACCCGTGCAACTCATTGAAGAACTGAGCTTATGATTTGAATGCAACATCAGCTCCTGAAATACGATCAGCAGCTACCACCAAGCCAAACACAGGTTATTTAGACAAATTGCAGGAGCTACGGCACATCAAAATTTCAGCAACTTGTACAACAAAGCAGCCGAGTTGAGCTTCTTGTCTGAGCGGTGACCATCAGCGAAGTAAGCAAGCCAAGTCCGTGCATTTCCTTCTACGCGACAGCCAAATGCCGAGTTGCAGACTTCCAAGTGCATAGCATCAGCAGCAACACGTTGTAACTCCAAACCGAGCAACTCCTAGCCGAACCAATCTGTGCAGCTTTGCTTCTTCTCAAGCCAAGACCGACTAGCCCTTCAAGAAAATTGTAGCAACACTCCAAGACCGAGCCAAGCTGTTGATGCTTAACTGCAGCAGACATGACCAAGCTGTGGACTTCACTTGCGGAGAATAATCCAACTAAGCTGTCCAAGTCCAAATGCGCACACACATGGGGTTTCATTTCCAAAAAAATTAACAGCCCATTGACATAAAGCCCTGTGAATTAAGAAAGAGCAATTGGAGTTATATATGTGATTATGCCTAGGGTTCAATCGGAGTCATATGCAGCATCCTCGCATGAGATATACAGAAAGTGGAGTCATATTAGCGAGCATCCTCACATGAGATATACCGAACGTGGATGCCTCATTTATGCATGAACGTTAGAGAGAGAGAGAGAGAAAAGATGGAATTTGTCAATAATTTAGAAACTTGTGTAAAGTTATTTTTACAATTTCAAAAATGTATTTATCTTGTACTATGAAACAAATTTTTATATACCCAAATATAGATAAAACTTTTTTAGTTTTAGTTAAGAACCTCCAGGGCTATTGTCATTTGGGTTAATATGCAAACTAAATAATAAAGTTAAAAATACACCAGTATTGTACTATAAAAATATAGCAGTCAAACATATGTTTAAGTTTCTTGGGATTGGTTACTAGCAGCTAATAAACAACTTGCTTATTCACATAAGTGGTCTTAGCACCTATATAACTATACACTTAACCCGCTTATTTCATAATACATAATCTTGTAGCAAGTTCAAACAAAAATTACGATCAAGTTTTTTAATGAACAAATATCATTATTAATCCTATCGAAGACGATCCCATAACAATAACGAGCAATTTAGACAATGTGGAGACAAAATTTACTTGGATAACACCTCATTTAATTTCGTCTCTTAACAAGATTAGATTGCAAACCTTTGGTAACGTACTTATCAAAGAGAAAGAATGGGATTGAAGCATAGTCCATAACGTGCCACTGGGGCCAGAAAGCTCAAGACTTGCAGAAGTCAAGCTATTTTTTGTATCGAACCTGAAGACTCAATGAGTTGTCAAGTATGCGTCCTTTTTGAGTTGACGGTGGAACATGATGAAGACAAGCAGGTAAATCATAATCAACTTTTACCCACCCAATGGATGAACTTGTAGAAGAAAAAGTCACGATCTGCTTTAACAATTGATATTGATGATATGGCCCACCCATAATGTGAAAAGGATGCCAATGATGGGTTTTAAGATGTTGACCTAGAAAGAGACAACCATGAAATTTCACAACATTATCTAGAATAAAAACTTCATATGTGTGTATATATTAACAGAAAGAAGAAAACCGCTGTAGGCAATGGCGACAGGTATGAAACGAAGAAGATGAGAAAGTAAATCAGGAAAATGATCAGTCAGTTAAAGAATACGGAGCATATGTTCTTTTGTATTAGAAGCTATGCTAACTAAATAATTAACAGTCATGACCTGAGGGGACTAGTTGTGGTAGTCGCCTTATACTATACAAAGTACTGTAAATTGATTTTCCTTATAATCGACAATTCTTTATGCGATACACAAGGCTACAGTTACAACAAACAGCCAAGAGTTGCACAGGTGTAAGCAATATCAATTTATGATAATAATAAGTTAAAGAAATATAAAACATGATCTATTTATATAAAAATTTATAGATAAGAAATCTATAATACTTCTTAACTCAAACTAATATCATTTTATTATTATTTATAAGATCCATAATCTAAGTAAACTATCATAAGTACATTCCGATCACATCTCACTCCTACATTAACCCCCTGATGTATAACTAACTTTAGGCATGTGACGGTCCGACTCCACGAACAACTCGACTTGCAAAAGTAAACTACAAGGGTATAAGCTAACTAGTTTAGTCAGATAATCCCTTCAAACATACAACAATCAAGTTATACATCAATTAAATTCAATCAAATGAATGCATGTCAATCAATATGTCAAACAAATATATGTGAGTGATCAGGTACTGTATGCAACTCAAATTTAACACCCTTCAAAGCTAGGGTTGGAGGTACTTTGATACAATCAAATTCGAGTATCATATTAGAACTTATCTCATAACAAAACTCCGCGTTTCATATTTAAAATGTAATAATATACCCATTCTTAGTTTTAATCAAAATTAAGTTCTACGTATAATCGTGAGTACGTTCACGTAGCCCTTACTCACCCCTAAACGGAGGCTTATAGACTCGACCCTTAGTTAGGCAGTTAGTGCCTCCAACGCCTAGTGATCCTGCGGGTCAAGGTAAGGTCATATCATACGTAAGCATCATACAAAATCTATATCAATCAAATAATCAACCTACGTATGGTCTCTCGCTACCTCTGTGTAATGTGACGGCCATAATTAGTTATGCGGCATATAATTATACATACTTCGAGTTAGCTCTTTCAAGTCGAGTAAAATTAAGTCTTATTATTCAGTAATCAACAAAGTCACAAACAATCGGTTCCTAGCGAATCTACCATATAACAATCAATACGTTATCATACTTTAAAGTAAATTCACCATTAACAAACAATTATCATACATAAGCATAACTCAGCCTTATACAACATTCAATTATTAATTATAATTTATATTTACTAATTACAAACACTAGCATGTATGAAATTATTAGAAAAAACTTACTTAGCCATGATTGGCTCAGGGGTCATAATAATTCGATTGCAGCTCAAGGTCAAGGTTGAGATTACTTAAAAATAAGAAATATAGAAAATTATAAGTTTAGAAATTTAAAACTAAACTAGTATCATAATTTGTACTATTTACTTCACTTAGTTATATGAAATTGTCGATTTGAGCTTTTTATTGAATTACGTATAACTTTTTTGTTTTAGCTTAGATCATTATGAACTTATAGTTTATTTTTATCATTTTCAAGTGTATTTTCACGTAGCAAGGTCCGTTTCGGACATTATGACTCACAGTTTGGACTGTGATATAAAAAAATCACAAAATTTATTATTTTAATTAAAAAAGTTATAAAATATTAATTTCAGCCTTTTCTTAGCAGATTTACAATTTAATAATTATTTAAATTGTATAAGTGATAATTTTCTTATTTTAAGCTTATTTTATCATAATTACTTATTTTTACCTATTTTTGAGATTTTAGAATTATTAATTCAATATTTTCTACTTTATTATTTTT